>CM077674.1:316497249-316984749 GCA_039707655.1 Elymus sibiricus
CACCACTTCAAAGTTGGACCGTTGAATGCTTGAGCTCCCCTTGTACAAAGATATAATGTGTTCCCAACAATCCTTTGCACGGGAGAAGGGGCGCAAGTGAGCTAGATCTTCAGGAGGCACTGCGGATTGGAGGATGAACAATGCGGAGTGATTGTATTGATTGTCCGCCTCTTCTCTTGGAGTGAGGTTGCTTGGGTCATGTGGGTAGAAGCCTTGCTCGATGATTCTCCAAAGATTTGTTGAGCTGTGATTCAAATGGGACTTAATACGAAAAACCCAATTAGCAAAATCACCCTTCACAAGCTTAGGAGGAGGACCAAGGTTGTTAATATGTGGTGTAGGAACCGGTCCTCCATAGACCGGGGGAGGGGGAACCAAGGCATAGGTTCCCGTCCCATTCTTACCATGAGGGGAAGAGGTTTGAGTGCCTTTAGCCGCTTCCTTGCCGGAATTGGCCTCCGACACCGATGCGGTGGGATTAACCACAAGCAAAGGATCGGGAGTAGACTTCAACCCCTTGAGGAGTTCTTTAAGCATGGACTTGACCTCGGCTGTCATAGACGTCTTAAGTAAAGCCATAGCTTCATTTAAGTCGTCTCGGGTGACCGAGTTCAACTCCATGGCCTCGGGCACTTCCTCATCCCGTTCCCCATCATCAACCATACTCTTCGGGTGGTGAAAACCTTAATAAAGAGACGAGGCTCTGATACCAATTGAAAGGATCGATATGGTTGACTAGAAGGGGGTGAATAGGCAACTACCAATTTTTACAAATTAGGGTTAGCAAAAAAATAGGTTGTCTAGATGTGCAACTAGGTGAGCAACCTATATGATGCTAACAACAACAACAACAACAACACGAGCAAGCAAACGATACAACACAAGTAAAGCAAGCACAAAGTAAAGGTAAGAAGTAACCACAAGTGGAGCCGGTGAAGACGAGGATGTGTTACCAAAGTTCCTTCCCATTGAGAGGAAGTACGTCTCCGTTGGAGCAGTGTGGAGGCACAATGCTCCCCAAAAACCCACTAAGGCCACCGTATTCTCCTCACGCCCTCACACAATGCGAGATGCCGTGATTCCACTAGTGGTGCCCTTGAAGGCGGCGACCGAACCTTTACAAACAAGGTTGGGGCAATCTCCACAACTTAATTGGAGGCTCCCAACACCACCACGGAGCTTCACCACAATGGAATGTGGCTCCGAGGTGACCTCAACCGTCTAGGGTGCTCAAACACCCAAGAGTAACAAGATCCGCAAGGGATTAGTGGGGGGAATCAAATTTCTCTTGGTGGAAGTGTAGATCGGGGCCTTCTCAACCAATCCCTAAAGAATCAACAAGTTTGATTGGCTAGGGAGAGAGATCGAGCAAGAATGAGCTTTTGGATCAACAATGGAGCTTGGGGGAAGAGGTCAACATTAGGAAGAAGAAGACCCCCTCCTTATATAGAGAGACAAAAATCCAACCGTTTTCTGCCCTGTGCCCGCAGCCAAGCGGTACTACCGCTCCTAGGAGCGGTACTACCGCTTAGGCGGTACTACCTCGCACAGGCCTAAAATACACAGAGTGTACAACGGTAGTGCCGCCGGAGCGGTACTACCGCTGCCCCTGGTGGTACTACCGCTTAGGGGGTTTTAGACCAAGAGAGGCAGCAGTAGTAGAGGCAGCCAGGGCGGCAGTACCGTGCGAAGCGGTACTACCGTCCTAGTGCCGTACTACTACCGCAAAGGGAAAACAGGAAACAGAAGTGTGCACGGAGGAAACCCCGCAAGCGGTAGTGGCGGCGGTAGTACCGCCAGAGCGGTACTACCGTGCTACTACCACGCTACTACCATGAATTGCAAACCGGCAACAGAGAGTTGCACACTCGGGGAAACCCCAAGCGGCAGTGCCACGGAAGTACCCAGCGGTACTACCGCATAAGCGGTACTACCGTGGGTACCAGCGGTACTACCGCTTGCATGCCACTGAATATCCATAGAAAACATAGGAAATGCTCCAGAGAAGGGAAAGGAAACTGTGGGTGCATATGGGGTTGTGTACGTGTCGATTCCACCCATACCTTTTCAACGCGGACCCCCTCTTTATAGTACGGGTTTCCTACGACTCAAATCCACCAAAAAGAAATCGTCGGAAAATAGCCGTCTTCACTCTTTACCATCGAGGGGAGATAAACCGTCTCGTGCCTATCAATATAATCTCTGAAAAGGTCAACGCACACGATTAGTCCGCAAAACGCATTGTCATCAATCATCGAAACCACTAGGGTAAAATATGCCCTAACAACAAACTACTCCAAAAAGATATAAGTCAAGATCAAATGAGTAGTTAAGTGATTAAGTAGCTATGTGAGGACTCTCTCTCATTTAAAAATTTCAGATCTTAAGTATTTTATTCAAACAGCAAAGAAAACAAAATAAAATGACATTCCAAGGATAGCATATATCATGTGAAGAAGCAAAAACTTAGGCTCAACCAAAACTGACCAATAGTTGTTGATGAAGAATGGTGGGATGCCTACCGGGGCATCCCCAAGCTTAGATGCTTGAGACTTCTTGAAATATTAATTTGGAATGCCTTGGGCATCCCCAAGCTTGAGCTCTTGTGTCTCCTTAATTCCTCACATATCATGGCTTCCCTAAATCTTAAAAACTTCATCCACACAAAACTCAACAAGAACTCGTGAGATAAGTTAGTATAAATCAACTCAAAACCTTAACATTATCTACTGTAGAAAATCACAAAAATTATAATTAAACATTGCATACTAAATGCCTCTTCATATTTAATACTCCTATCCATAAATAGAAACATTAAACAAGCAAACATATGCAAACAATGCAACTAT
Source organism: Elymus sibiricus (assembly GCA_039707655.1). Lineage (NCBI taxonomy): Eukaryota > Viridiplantae > Streptophyta > Magnoliopsida > Poales > Poaceae > Elymus > Elymus sibiricus. Next base: position 316,500,099 of record CM077674.1, read on the forward strand.
TACAGCAATCTGCCAAAACAGAAAAGTCTGTAAAAGGGGAATAAGAATCCATACTTCCCTAACTCCAAAAATTCTGAAAAGTTACCACGTGACAGAGAACTCATGCATGCTTACTGTGTAAAAATTTCAGATTTTATCATGTTCTGACTATTCAGGAATATTCTGGACATAAGAGAAAACTTTCTGTTTTCAAAAAGCAACACATGAACTTGCAAACTGAGCGTGGTAAAGGCTATAATTGGCATTTTATTGAACTAAAAGATACAAAACATGATTATTGATAACATAAAGCAAATCTTAATAAAATAAAGTGACGCTCCAAGCAAAACTCATATTATGTGACGAATAAAAATATAGCTCCGAGTGAGGTTACCGATAGTGTTGAAGACGAAAGAGGGGATGCCTTCCGGGGCATCCCCAAGCTTAGTTGCTTGGGTGTTCCTTGAATATTACCTTGAGGTGCCTTGGGGCATCCCCAAACTTAGGGTCTTCCACTCCTTATTCTCCTCATATCGATATCTCACCCAAAACTTGAAAACTTCAATCACACAAAACTTAACGAAACTTGGTGAGATATGTTAGTATGATAAAAATAAATCATCCACTTAGGTACTGTCAATACAAGATTCATAATTCTTCTCACATAATGGATACTGTATTCTATCATTTCCACAATTTATATTACTCAATATAAGCTATGGAAACACTAAAACAAGCAAACTATGCATCGAAAACAGAATCTGTCAAAAACAGAACAGCGTGTAGTGAGCGATTTAACAACCTTACTTCTGTACCTCCAAAAATTCTGAAAAATTAGGAAAACGTAAAAAATTTTAACCCAATACTGTGGAAAAATTTCAGAATTTTTTCACGCTCCAGTACAGAATAGAAATTCCTGCACTGGACGCAAAAGTTTCTGTTTTTGCACAGAATCAAATCAACAAGCATCCACACTATCCCAAAGGCTTTACTTGGCACATTATTGAAAGAAAACATATGAAACATGATTACTACAGTAGCTTAATCATGTGAACACACAAAAATAGAAGGTATAAGTATTGGGTTATCTCCCAACAAGCGATTTTCTCTAATGCCTTTTTAGCTAGGCATGACGATTTCAATGATCCTCACATAAAAGTAAAGAATTGAAACACAAAGAGAGCATCATGAAGCATATGACTAGCACATTTAAGCCTAACCCACTTCCTATGCATAGGGATTTTGTGAGCAAACAATTTATGGGAGCAAGAATCAACTAGCATAGGAAGGCAAAACAAGCATAACTTCGAAACTTTCAACACATAGAGAGGAAACTTGATATTATTGCAACACCTACAAGCATATGATCCTCTCTCATAATAATTTTCAGTAGCATCATGAATGAATTCAACAATATAGCTATCACATAAAGCATTCTTTTCATGATCCACAAGCATAGAAATTTTACTACTCTCCATATAGGCAAATTTGTTCTCATCAATAATAGTGGGAGCAAATTCAACAAAATAACTATCATGAGATACTTCATTGGCATAATCCAATTGAAAATTAAAATCATGATGACAAATTTCATAGTTATATTATTCTTTATAGCATACATGTCATCACAATAATCATCATAGATAGGAGGCATGTCATCATCATAATAAATTTTCTCATCAAAACTTGGGGGACTAAAGATATCATATTCATCAAATATAGCATCCCCAAGCTTATGGCTTTGCATATCATTAGCATTATGGGTATTTATAGAAGGCATACTAACAACATTGCAATCATTCTCATCATTCAAAGATTTTATGCCAAACATTTTATTGAATTCTTCTTCTATCAATTGAGCACAATTTTCTGATCCATCATTTTCAAGAAAGACATGATAAAGATGAATAATATGAGGCAACCTCAATTCCATTTTTTTGTAGTTTTCTTTTATAAACCAAACTAGTGATAAAACAAGAAACTAAAAGATTCGATTGCAAGATCTAAAGATATACCTTCAAGCACTCACCTCCCCGGCAACGGCGCCAGAAAAGAGGTTGATGTCTACTACACAACTTATTCTTGTAGACTCGTGTTGGGCCTCCAAGCGCAGAGTTTTGTAGGACAGTAGCAATTTTCCCTCTAGTGGATGACCTAAGGTTTATCAATCCGTGGGAGGCGTAGGTTGAAGATGGTATCTCTCAAACAACCCTGCAACCAAATACAAGAAATCTCTTGTGTCCCCAACACACCCAATACAATGGTAAATTGTATAGGTGCACTAGTTCGGCGAAGAGATGGTGATAAAAGTGTAGTATGGATAGTAGATATAGGTTTTTGTAATCTGAAAATATAAAAACAGCAAGGTAGCAAGTAACTAAAGTGAGCACAAATGGTATTGCAATGCTTAAAAACAAGGCCTAGGGTTCATACTTTCGCTAGTGCAATCTCTCAACAATGCTAATATAATTGGATCATATAACCATCCCTCAACGTGCAATAAAGAATCACTCCAAAGTTCCTATTGGCGGAGAACATAAGATAGAAATTGTTGTAGGGTACGAAACTACCTCAAAGTTATCCTTTCCGATCAATCTATTGAGCCATCCCTATAAGTGTCACGAATAGCCCTAGAGTTCATACTAAAATAACACCATATGAAACACATCAACCAACCCTAATGTCACCTAGATACTCTAATGTCACCACAAGTATCCGTGAGTTGATTATTCGATATGCATCAAACAACTTCAGATTCATAATATTCAATCCAACACAAAGAACTTCAAGGAGCACCCAAAGTTTCTATAGGAGAAAAGATAATGAAAACGTGCACCAACCCATATGCATAGATTACCCCAATGTCACCGCGGGAATCCGCGAGTTGAGTGCCAAAACATATATAAAGTGAATCAATATAATACCCCATTGTCACCACGGGTATTCCTATGCAAGACATACATTAAGTGTTCTCATATCTGAAATATTCAATCCGACAATAACGAAACCTCAAAGGGAAAAGATTCGATTCATCACAACAAAGATAGAGAGGGAAGAAACACCATATGATCCAACTGTATTAACAAAGCTCGCGATACATCAAGATCATGCCAAATCAAGAACACGAGAGAGAGAGATCAAACACATAGCTACTGGTACAAACCCTCAGCCCCGAGGGTGAACTACTCCCTCCTCGTCATGGAGACCGCCGGGATGATGAAGATGGCCTCCGGTGATGCGTTCCCCCCTCCGGCAGGGTGCCGGAAAAGGGCGGTAGATGAGATCGTGGAGGTACAGAGGCTTGCGGTGGCGTAGTCGAAGTTCTAGGGTTATTTCTGGGGGTTTCTCTATTTATAGGATTTTTCAGTGTTGGAATCAGGTCAGACGGAGTCACGTGGGCCCCACGAGGTACCAGGGCGCGCCTGGGGGGGGGGGGGTGGCGCGCCTTGGTGCATCGTGGGCACTGGGTGGCCCCCCTCTAGTGGGTCTTGGTTCCAGTATTTTTTATTTATTCCATAAAAAATCTCCAAAAAGTTTCATCCAATTCCAAGAACTTTTATTTGTGTACAAAAAACAACACCATGGCAATTCTGTTGAAAACAGCGTCAGTCCGGGTTAGTTCTAATCAAATCACACCAAAACCATATAGAATTGTTATAAACATGGCATGAATACTTCATAAATTATAGATACGTTGGAGACGTATCACGCCCCCACTGGAAGCAAGCTGCGCCGACTGCGGCCCGCAGCTGGCTGCCATCGACAACCTCTGCTACAACACCAGCGAAGACCTTCCGCCCGACTCCTCGAGTCACCCAAAGGCTCAGAGGCTACTGTCGGGGGGATGACCCCCGGGTAGTCCCAAGACGGCGAGCCGGGCCGGCTGCCCGCCTGCCCCGGCCGGCTGCTCCAACCTGCTCCAGCGGCCGGCTGCTCCCGCCGGCCGGCTGCCCGGAGTCAACTATGACGTCTCATCCGACACGCGCGGACGAGACGACTGTACCCCACAGCAGTGCACTGTTGACAAATAGTGGGGCACTATGCGCACGTCGTGCGTCGTCATCCACAGTGTATGTTAGGCCATGCGGGCCACCCCTTGTCCCCTGGGCATCAGTCTATAAGGTGCCCCAGGAAGCCTCCCTCGTCGGCATGCTCATGGGTGCTCGGCCTCGTCCCACTTAGATTACCATTGTACCCTGGGGGCCGGCCTATAAGACCCCCCAGGAGCCCCCTGGGCAAGGGGTTAAGCCATTACGCCACTCCACACACACACACACGAGAGGCAAGAGGGAGAGCTAGCTCCTTCTTCCTCCTCCACCCAACAGCTCCAGGAGCACCATCGTAAACCTTGTGATCCACTTAGTGCATTCGGCAGGACTAGGGGTGTTACCTTCCTTGGAGGGCCCCGGAGCTGGGTACGTCTCGTGTCTCGCACTTGCTCATGCCGATCTCGCCTCCGGAACCCACCGGCGTCCTTATGCTGCCCCCACTTTTAGCCATCCTATGGCATCTGCCGTGATTTCACCACGACACATGTTTATCATGTAATCTCTTTTACGGTATGAATGTTCAGATACAAGTGATTCAAGCCAATAGTCTATCATTTGACATAAAGACATCAATACTCAGGCATGCCAACAAACAATCATGCTTTTCAAAATAAAGAATGCTAAATAACGCTATCCCTACAAAATCATATAGCCCATCATGCTTAGTCTTCCTAACACAAAATATTAATCATGAACTACCCCGATGACAAGCCAAGCAATTGGATCATACTTTTTAACGTGCTTCAGCATTTTCAACTTCACGCAATACATGAGCGCGAGGCATGGATATAACACTATGGGTGGAATAGAATGCGGTGGTAGAGATTAATAAGGGAAGTCAAAAAGGAAGATAGTCTCGCATCAACTCGGCGGATCAACGGACTATGGAGATGTCCATCGATCGATATCAACGCGAGGATTAGGGATTGCCAGGCAACGGATGCACTAAGAGCTATAAGTGTATGAAAGCTCAACTGAAACTAAGTGGGTGTGCATCCAACTTGCTTGCTCATGAAGACCTCGGGCATCTGAGGAAGCCCGTCATCGGAATATACAAGCCAAGTTCTATAAGGAAAAATTCCCACTAGTATATGAAAGTGACAAAATAGGAAACTCTCTATATGAAGAACATGGTGCTACTCTGAAGCACAAGTGTGGAAAAGGATAGTAACATTGCCCCTTCTCTCTTTATCTCTCATTTTTATTTATTTATTTTTTATTTATTTTTGTTGGGCTCTGTTTGGCCTTTTTTCATCCGGAGTCTCATCCTGACTTGTGGGGAAATCATAGTTTCCATCATCCTTTCCTCACTGGGACAATGCTCTAATAATGATGATCATCACACTTTTATTTACTTACAACTCGATAAAAACTATACAGAATGACTCTATATGGATGCCTCTGGCAGTGTACCAGGATGTGCAATGATCTAGCGTAACATGTATCAAAATGATGAATGGTGGCTGTGCCACAAATATCATGTCAGCTCTATATGATCATGCAAAGCAATATGACAATGAACACAAGTCATATGACGGAACGGTGGAAGTTGCATGGCAATATATTTCGGAATGGCTATGGAAATGCCATAATAGGTAGGTATGGTGGCTGTTTTGAGGAAGATATAAGGAGGCTTATGTGTGATAGAGCGTATCATATCACGGGGTTTGGATGCACCGGTGAAGTATGCACCAACTCTCGAGGTGAGAAAGGGCAATGCACAGTACCGAATAGGCTAGCAAATTGTGGAAGGGTGAGAGTGTGTATAATCCATGGACTCACATTAGTCATAAAGAACTCACATACTTATTGTAAAGCCTATTAGCCCTCGGAGCAAAGTACTACTTGCATGCTCCTAGGGGGATAGATTGGGAGGAAAAGACCATCGCTCGTCCCCGACCGCCACTCATAAGGTAGCCACTCAATAATAAATCATGCTCCAACTTCATCACACAATTAAAGCTATACATGCATGCTTCGGGAATCACAAACCTTAACACCGATATTTCTACTAAACCACAATCATTCACTAATACACCCCATATTACCATCTCAATATCGCAAAACTATTGCAGGGAATCAAACATATCATATTCAGTGATCTAATGAAAGTTTTTATTATAACCCCCTTGAATACCTATCCTTTTTGGACTAGTCTTATAACATGCGCAAATTGCCATTACTATTTATTAGACTCTCAAAAATATTTAAGTGAAGCATGAGAGTGCAAATATTTCTACAAAATATAACCACCGCCGTGCTCTAAAAGATATAAGTGAAGCACTAGAGCAACTGCCTAGCTCAAAAGATATAAGTGAAGCACATAGAGTATTCTAACAAATCACGATAATTGAGTGTCCCTCTCAAAAGTTTTGTCCAGCAAACAATGATTGTGGCAAACTAAAAAGCAAACAAAGAAAAGAAAACTATGGCATAAGACGCTCCAAGTAAAACTCATGTCATGTGATGAATAAACATATAGCTCCAAGTAAGTTACCGATAGATTGTAGACGAAAGAGGGGATGCAATCCGGGGCATCCCCAAGCTTAGACACTTGGGTCTTCCTTGAATATTACCTTGGGGTGCCTTGGGCATCCCCAAGCTTAGGGTCTTGCCGCTCCTTCAGCACACAAAACTCAACAGAAACTTCGTGGGGTTCGTTAGTAAAATAAATCAATCATCCACTTTTGGTACTGTTATAAACTCATTCATAATTGTTCTTGCATGATACCTACTGTATTCTAACTCTTCCATGACTTATACCCCCCGATATAATCCATAGTTTCATTAAAACAAGCACACTATGCAATAAAAACAGAATCTGTCTAAAACAGAATAGTACGTAATGACAAAATATTATCTATACTTCTGTAACTCCAAAAATTCTGAAAAATTAGGACAACATAAGAATTTGTATCCCATTATTGTGTAAAGATTTCAGATTTTTCTGACGTTCCAGTAAGAAACTAAAAATCAAATATTGGGCGCAAAACTTTCTGTTTTTCAAACAGCAACAATTATACTATCATCCAAATCATCCCAAAGGCATTACTTGTCACAAACACTAATTAAAAGATAAAAACACAATCATAACAATAGCTATAATTGTTCGAACACACAAAACAGAAAGAAAAGCAAAAATTTAAGATACATATTGGGTTGCCTCCCGACAAGCGCGATTGTTTTATGCCCCTAGATAGGAATAATGCATTGTTTCAAGTATTATCATCCTTCAAGTTAATTCCATAGGTGGCCCTCATAATGGATTCATATGGTGGTTTAATTCTCTTCCTAGGGAAATGTTCCATCCCTTTCTTTAATGGAAATTGGAATATTATATTCCCTTCTTTCATGTCAATAATAGCACCTATGGTTCGTAGGAAAGGCCTACCAAGTATTATAGGACAAGATGGATTACATTCAATATCAAGCACAATTAAATCCACGGGCACATAATTTTTATTAGCAAGAATAAGCACAACATTTATTCTACCCAATGGTTTCTTAATAGTTGAATCCACTGAATGCAAATTAAGGGAACAAGCATCCATATCGCTGAGACCTAGCACGTCACATAAGGATTTTGGTATAGTAGAGACGCTAGCACCTAGATCACACAAAGCATTACATTCATAATTTTAACTTTAATAGTGGGTTCCCATTCATCATGCAATTTCCTAGGTATAGAAACTTCAAATTCAAGCTTTTCTTCATGAGCTTTTACCATAGCTTCTACAATATGTTTAGTAAAAGCTTTATTTTGTTCATAAGCATTAGGTGAATTTATCATGGATTGCAACAAGGAAATACATTCAATCAAAGAACAATTATCATAATTAAAGTCCTTGTAATCCAAAGTAGTGGGCACATCACTATTTAAAGTCTTGACCTCTCCAAACCTACTTTTGTCATTTTTATCAATAAGATCATCACCCTCCGAACAATTGGGACTCCTTCTAGCTAAAGTTGACTCATCTCCAGTCCCTTTTTCATCAAGTTTTATATTACTAAACAAAGACTCAATGGGTGTCACACCAATCATTTTAATATCCTCATCATCACTAGTAAGGGGATGTGACTCTGGTTTAGCAGCCATTTTATTTACTAGCGTAGTTTGTTTATCAGATATCTTCCCTATCAAATTTTCAGTACAAGCAAGTTGAGACTGAAGGTTGGCAACTTCTTGATTAACTTCATCAAGTTGTTTACTAATAGCATCCAGTAAGGTAGAATGTTCCTTAAGTTCCTCAACAAAGAATCTATTGTGCTCATACTGTGTAAACATGAAATTCCTAGTGGTATTTTCAATCTCAACCAACCTTTCATGATAAGAACTATTGTAAAGTTATTCTTGAGACATAGCGACAAAGCAAGCAAACGAGCAAACAGAAATATTTTTGTGTTTTTTGATTTTTAGAGAAGTGGGGGAGATGAAAAAGAGAGGCAAATAAAAAGGCAAATAAAAAGTAGAGCAAGTAGATGATAGTTTGAGTGAAGGTACTTGAGTGATTTTGATTATGTCTCCCCGGCAACGGCGCCAGAAATTCTTCCTGCTACTTGTGAGCTGCGGTGGGATTTTCCCCGAAGAGGAGGTGAGATGCAGTATAGTAGAGATAAGTATTTCCCTCAGTGAGAACCAAGGTTTATCGAACCAATAGGAGAATCAAGCAAAGTCACGTGAACAACACCTGCACACAAAAGCAAATACTTGCACCCAACGCGGGCAAGAGGGTTGTCAATCCCCTTGAACTCGTTAATTACAAGGATTAAATCTTGTATTGGTAAAAGTATAAATTGCAAAATAAAAGAAAAGTAAATAAATTGCAGCAAAGGTTTTTAGGTTTTCTTTTTTATATTTAAGATAGACCCGGGGCCATAGTTTTCACTAGAGGCTTCTCTCTCGAACACATAGCATACGGTGGGTAAACAAATTACTGTTGGACAATTGATAGAAAAGCGCATAGTTATGACGTTATTCACGGCAATGATCATATATATAGGCATCGCGTCCAAGACAAGTAGACCGACTCCTGCCTGCATCTACTACTATTACTCCACCAATTGACCGCTATCCAGCATGCATCTATGGTATTAACTTCATGATAAACAGAGTAACGCCTTAAGCAAGATGACATGATGTAGACAAAGTAAACCCAATCAATATGAATAAACCCTGCCGTTTTATCCTTAATGGCAACAATACAAATACGTGTCTTGTCCCCTACTTTGTCACTGGGATATAGAGCACCGCAAGATTGAACCCATTACAAAGCACATCTCCCACTGAAGATAAATCAATCTAGTTGACCAAACCAAACGGATAGATCAGAGAGAAATACAAAGCTATAACAATCATGCATAATAAAGTTTAGAAAAGACTCAATTACTTTCAGTGAATAATCTGATCATAAACCCACAATTCATCGAATCCCAAGAAACACACCGCAAAAGAAGATTACATTGGATAGAACTCCAAGAAGATCGAGGAGAACATGGTATTGAAGATCAAAGAGAGAGAAGAAGCCATCTAGGTACTAGCTATGGATCCGTAGGTCTGTGGTGAACTACTCACACATCATCGGAAGGGCAACAAGGTTGATGTAGAGGCCCTCCGTGATCGATTCCCCCTCCGGCAGATTACCGGAAAAGGCCTCCAGATGGGATCACGGAAGAACAGAGGCTTGCGGCGGAGGAAAAGTTATATCATCTTGCGTTCTGGTGGTTTGGGAATATTTGGGAATTTATAGGCTTGGAATTAGGTCAAACGGAGCTGCGTGGGGCCCACAAGCTCAGGGGGCGCGCCTACCCCCCTGGGGCGCCCCCTCGAGCTTGTGGCTCTCTCGTATCTCTTCTGGCCACCTTCCGAAGCTTCTAGGGCCCCTTCTAGTCCAGAAAAAAATAATCTAAAGATTTTTTTTTCTGTTTGGACTTTATTTGATATTGATTTTCTGAAAAGCCAAAAACAAGCAAAAAAACAGGAACTGGCACTGGGCACTGGGTTAATAGGCTAGTCCCCAAAAATGATATAAAATAGCATATAAAGCATCCAAGATTGATAATATAATAGCATGAAACAATAAAAAAATTATAGATACGTTGGAGACGTATCACAGAGCCAGTGTATCGGCCATCCGGGTATGGATAAGGGACCGCCAGAAAGGATAGAGAGCCCGCTGCTAGGGCTAGCTGGTCGGTGGCTCGGTGCAGATGTGGTGCAGGGAGCCATCAACTTTGGTATCTATCCCATCACATGGCAGGGGCCATGTTTGCCCACCCGTGTATGTTTTTGACCGGCAGGTTCTATCGTTCTATTGACTCATGTCACATTTGTCTTGTGTCATACGCTTTCATGTGCAGACAGTTAGTTTGTTGGTCGGTGATACCTCCTTTTAGTGATCCGATAATGGAACAAAAAAGTGTATCCCGCACCTATTTCCCAAGAGGTGACCCTGGGTTATCGAACCCACGAGAGGAAGATTCCCTTGAAGCGATGTTCTCTAGCAAGCTATTGTCAAAGGATCAATTCCAACTTTTGACCGGATCAATCAAGCAAAGAGTGATTCAAACACTTATAATAAAAAGAGGTACAAGTATGAGGTCTTAATGCTTACAACCATGTATTTGTGTTGGGACCAGATATGATCTTAATTTGTGCGCTAGAAGTCACCCATCGAGATGTGCTTGTTACGAAACAAAGTGGGGGATGTGTCCAAATAACATCTTGACCGGCACGAGTCCTGCATCAAGAATCAGTTGTCCTACCATAGGCCCTATCCGTCACGCGGGGTTGCCTCGATAATTAAGATAATGAAATCAGACAAGAGCTTTAGGCGTTTAATGACTACACCTCATGAATCCCCAAGGATTGGATCCGTGTTACCCTACTAATCCTTACTGTCACCGGTGTTCTGTATAACACTTCACGTTCTCCTTGCTCCTAGCCTCACCGTGACTCGATCTCCATGATCATGGGACCTGCAGGGATGAAGATCACGGACAAGACAAGAGACATCTACGGAACAATTTTATTTCACACATACAGGATGTTAATGCAAAGCCCTTCCATTGATCCCCACAACAAATACAGAGGGTTGTAAGGCCTATGCCTCAACCCATACTTTACCGGACTACTCACACATGGAGATCAGATCGCTAGAAGAAAACATTAAAGAACACATCTTGAAGATTGATTGATTGCAAATATGTCTTACAATGGATGTCTTGTGCGATGCAAGAATACAAGTATGAACTAGATGAGGAAGCACTATGGTGCTGATGGTGGCTATGGAGATGGAAATGGTGGTGGCTAGGGTTTGTGGATGAAGATGAGGATGATGATGTTCTGGCTTCTGTCGACGCTCCCCTGTTGACATTTCGATGGGGTCCCCTTTATAAAAGTTGTTCAGGTTGACAATCTGCCTCAGTTTCCGCGCCATACGGGCGCTCATACGGGCGCTCGCGGCCATATGGAACGCCGTCTTTTGCGCTGTCTTCACAGACACGCCTCCTGTTGATTCCTTATTTCTTCATTTTCCTTCCTTTCCATTCCCACACGTGATTTCTTCCCTTTTTAGTCCATTTCCTATGGAAACACATCGAAGAGAGGATTTGTGGAATCCTTTGCATTCATTAGTCATTAGTGGCAATATCGGAGCGAATATCTCTTTTTAAATGAAATATGTCGGTTTAAACTAAGGTAGATGAGTGTAAAAATATCACTCATCAACTCCCCCAAGCTTAAACTTGATCATCCTCGAGCAACATAGAGAGAAATCTGAATCATAAGGAACTCAGTTGTTTAAACCGAAATAACGAGAAGGTTTTGGTTCACTTACGATCGGTATGCATAGATAGCCCTCCACTTCTTGACCTGAAAACTTAGTATAGCTGTAGCGGTGGCATGGTTATTGTGCAAGTGTTAGTGAAGCAAAGATAATCAACACAAAGTTCTTGAGCTATTAGATAAAACAACTTTGCAACACTTTATTCTATTTATTCTAGACAACACTTGCTTGCCGGGAATGCACGGAAGAGTTTTCTTTGATAGAACCATAAAAACATATTTTAGGGAGTGGAAGGCATGTAGAAAAACATGATGCTTTAGTGCCCATAAACATGCCCACAATTATTTCGTCCTCAAGGCTCTTAAGCACTTCATTTCAATCATTGTTTGCTGAAATTTTGGTTGTCACGTGAAGGGATTATGCCGAATAAGTGATCATGCAAAGAGTTTCGTTGTGGCTTAATGTTTGGGAACTATGGACCTTTGATAATTATCTCTTTCGAGCTTTTTGATCAGTCCCCTTTATTTACCACATACACACTCATTCAAGAGAAAGCTAAATAATATGCGTTTGTAGTGTTGCCACTACGTACGGTAACAAACTCATAGCCGAAATCCTAGCTTTCGCTCTTGGTAGATCGTTCATTGGCTAGCGAAGTCCTCAGCATAACATCAAGAAAGGTGACGAAGCCACATTTACACACATACACATGCATAGAGTAGCAAGACCATGGCACCAGCGAGAAGCTGAAGCACCATGTAAGACATACAACACAGATTTTTGGCATAATCTCGTTCACCCTTCAACTAAATTCCTCTAGACAATTTAATCCACAAGTGCTATCAAGTCTATTAGAATTAACAATATGGGGTTGAGCATTTCAAACATCATCTTCTCTACAATTTTTCTCAACTCCCTAGTCTTTGAAGACTTTCTCTTGTGCATGGTTATTCTTAGTTAAGATCATTTCATTTAAAAACAGTCCCATGGCAAGTCTCGGTTATCTAGATTAAACAGAACAAAGGCTACAAAATTATTTCAGCTACTAGAACAAAACCTTTGTCTTAATTATCAAGACTTACTCCCATTTGCACACATCACCCATACTACTACTACATCTAATCTAAGTATTTCAAGTGCAAAAGACGAGAGTCGTAGGACATACCTTCATGGTTATGAATTTACACACTTCTCTTCCTTACTCTTGCATTCCTCGTTGTCCGGCATAGATCAACTCCTCTGAAAACAAAAATGCAAACGAACTCCAAGGGGCAAAAAGAGTAAGAGCATAGCAAAGCTTATTCTATTTTTTTGGTTTTTGGGTTTTTGAAAACTAGCTTGCAAATGAAAAAATCGCAAAGGCAAAAACAAACAAAATCAAAAGCAAATAAAAAGAAAAGTGTTGGAACAAACGAGTGTTTTGAAGCTCCTCGAGCTTAAGTACAACCTCATTACAATTATTCAAATAATACCGCCACATCTTGATGTAGAAGTGGTGATGACCTCCCCCAAGCTTAAGCTTTTGCAAGCTCAAACCGGCGGAATCATTGCGGCGGCTGGTCAGGAGCCCATCCTTGGCTCCAGTTGGAGAAGTTCATGTTCATATAGGCAGATGTGCCTCGAAGGGAAGTGGCAAGGTTGCTCATATCATCAATAGAGCCCTGGAGGCTGCAGAGGTCCGCATAGGTGGTGTAGGCTTCTTGTTGTGGCTGCTCATGGGGCTGCTCCTCTTCTTCGGTGGTGGCGAGTTCTTCTTCATCTACCTGCTCAGGTTCTGGGCCTTCTTGGTCAAAAGCTGCATCTCCTTCCTGCACTCCATAATGCAATTGTCCATGTTCTATGGGAAAACGGTTAGGCATAGGAGTAGGCAACAGGTATGCCACTCCAGGAAGTCTGATGCAATGACGACCATTACGAACTACTACCATTCCAGCGATAGTAAGAACATGAATATTAACAAGGTTGTTACCGACAATGGGGCGAAGATGATTGTAGTTGAGACCAAGGGAGTTGGCCAACATGTTGATCACTCCTCCACACACGATATCTCCTTGCGCATGATTTGCTGGATGCGCAAGGTGTAGCAAAAGTATTGCCCCTAGGTTGGGCAAATAACCAACGTCAAGGTTTGCTGCTCTTTCGAGAGCATGTTCTCATCATTCACCTTAGAAACTTCTCCTCGTGCCTGCAACGATTTAGTAATAACATAATAGAAATAACGTATAGCAGGACTTTCAACACTACTGGCTCTTGAGCCACGAATGCTCATCTCGTTGAAGGATTGCCTCGGGTGCGGGTAAGTAAACTCATAAACATAGCGGATGTCATATGGTTGTTGGGGAAGCCAAACCGAGTACACCACTCATTGAGAGTGACACAACAAGAAATATGACAACTTGCGACCATCAATATTGGTCACTGAATGGTCACTGTTTTCCATTTTTGACCTCTTTGTGACCAAAAACAGTTGGTCAAAAGCTGGGCGTCTTTAATGAAACTTAACGGCCTTCTTTGTCAAATGGTCATAGAAGGTTACGACCAAAATAAAAGGTCGTTGATTTTACGACCAATTGTTTTGGTCACTGGCAGTCTGCCTAGACCACGTCAGATCCAACATGGCAAGCTGACGTGGCAAAATTACGACCAAACGAAATGGTCGTAGATTAGAATCAGCCCGGTCTAGTTTGGTGCTTTACATGGGCCGAGCCCAACAATTCAGCCAATTTAGAATATTTTTCCATGTCAATTTTGGTCAGCTACATGGGCCAAGCCCAACATTTCTGCCTCATTATTTGTGGGCCTTGGTAGTTTTACAATCTATTTCTTTTTGGGTCTTGGCCTTTCAATTTTCTGGGTCTTCACATTTTTTCAGTTTAATTTTTTCCACAATCTTGTCTATTTTTTTGTATTGTTTGGTTTGTGGCCTTTTTAGGGCCCAAATAGCATTTGTTTCATTGCTGGCGTATCAACAATAAATAACCAATATTTTGGTCAACAGAATCCTAATCACACAAATTTTCACAAATGATGACCAAAATGAGAATGTTATATATATTACAAGCATGCCATAGTTCACATCATCCAGGAATTTAGAACAGCTTCAAAAGTACTGCTATGTAGTATATAACAACCATTCCATATTTTAAATCACCCACGAACATATAATTAGCTACAAAGATGAAGCCTTCCCTTCTTCCAAATTCTTCAGCCTAGAGCTCCTGTAAAAGAGAGGAAATGATCGTTATTATGGCTGTCGAGTCAGAATGAAAGCAATATCTTCCAACATACAACAGCTAGGAAAAGAATAATGAATAGAATAATAAACAAATACACAAGCACCTAGGAGTCAATCCTGAAGCATGAGGGCATGGGTAACAGTAACAACCATGAGTAAATATTAGCAAATATTATATTGGTGTAAAAAACTAAATAGCAGTAGGCTCTAAGAAGACTCCAAAAACTTGCTTGCTCACAATACAATCATGTTTTTGACGACAAATACTACTAAAATTTAGGCACAGATCATATTCTAAGCAGTATCAGCACCATGGCATTAACAATTAACAGTAGCAGGACAACAATGGGGCACAAATTAGTTAGCTACTAATGTTCGCCAAATTTAAAGATTGTCTGTCCTAGCTAACAAAAATACAACACAATACTTAGGAACTCGGAGCGAGAAAAAGTACATGCCGCTAAAGAGCTACCAAAAATGATACTAATCAAGGATAAAAACAGGTAGGTATCATATAATTCTCATCACAATCGTACATTGAATTCATTAAAGGCTACATATTCATTTCTTGACATAGCATTGGAAAATCACAAGAATAGTATATTAACCAAAGTGCCCAGATAACACATGGAGGTCACCATCGCATAGCAAAGGAAGAGTGGGACAGACCGAGAACTTACGCTCTGGACAGATCAAAGACTTCGTGCTTCCTCCTCCTCGGTGGACAGATCAAAGACTTCACTTCATCTTCCTCATGCACCATCAGCAACACCATCTCAAACACCTTGGAGCCTATAGCCTGCAAAATAGCACAGCCATCCACACATTAAGGACTGAATTTAGATCAATGGATCCCTTGACATAAGGCAATAAGAAACTGTTCTCATGTATGAACGAAAATAAAAATAACCAAAACTTTGACGCCATAGCGTGTGCCAAAAAAAACTTGACAAATGCATACTTATCCCATAGGCAGCAATATTGCATCAAGCTTCAGGCCCATATCTGTTTGAGAAGACAAGGAGTAGATACCTGCCTTTGTGTCGATGCGGTGGATGGGCTGTAGTTGAAGAAGATCCGGTCCGCATCGTGCCATTGCACGTACTCATCCATGTAGAAGTATCATGCAACCAAAAGGGTTAAGACCATACACAAGGATCAGTGTTAGCAGAATTGAGATATATTTGTACAGGGTAATGAAAGGTGCCAATCCAGTGCAAGATAATAGAGCAAATATGTTAAAGTTATTTAGATTTGCTAATGTGTTTGTCACACTACCAAAATTCAAGATAAACCATGACAGGGAAATGAGTGAATTGCAGCAGAGGAGGCATCTAATTTGACTACCACAATCATTGAGTGAAAGCAAACAGCAGAGAATTCAGAAATTTTCTGAACTGAATGCAAGCAAGTTTGCACATGACATAGCAAGTCTACAGTCCGTAATTAGATTAGATGTTCTAACTCATGAGCCACATACATAGACACTTACTGGAATCTGCTTATGCTTAAACTAGAAAGAGAACAAAAAAACTGAACCTGTCTATGCAGCAGAGAGAGATAGCATGGGAGGAGGACCTATGGACCAAATTGTCCTTCACCAGATCGTTCAAGGGAGCACAACAGAAGTAGCAGACCTTGCCTGTTCCCGTTCACACAACCAGATCAGAGAAACCTGCAAAAAAAGCATGAATTAGATGGGGAGATGGAGAAGAAGAAGATAAGAGAAGTGGAGGAGCAAGTGACAAACATGAGATGGTGCTGCTCCTCCTAGGTCGCCATGGACAATCTGATCCCCGCAGAATCTTCTCCATGGCTGGCCCCTTCCTTCACAAAACCAGATCAGCCCTCTTCACGAACCTACAAAAAACGCAACCATGCATCAGATTGGGGGGAGACGAGAGGAAGAAGAAGAGAAGGGGAGGAGGGATGCGTACCTTGCTGGCTTGTGTCGGCGCCGTCGCGTCGTGGTGGTCGGTGCCCTGTCGCCATCGCAAACCCTAGGCCACGAACGTGACACGGTTCGATGAGCTTGACGGCGCGCCGCGCATCGTGCGATGCACGCGTGCGCCGGCGAGTAAGCCAGCCGCGACGCCATGATCGTCGCCGGTGGGGAGCAGATAGCGGCAGGGTCGCACGCGTGCCCGCAGCCGTTGGGGCACGACGGAGTGGTCTGGCTCGGGAGAGGAGGCACGAGGGGCAGCCGGAGCCGACCGGGATCTGCCAGCTACGGTGGCGGCCCAAAGGGGATCGGGAGGTGGTTCAGTGAGAGAGAGAGAGAGAGAGAGAGAGAAAGAGAAGGGGAGCCGAGGCCGTCCATCTAGGCCTTCTCGGGAGAGCGAGCGGAAGGGGAGCCGGAGGAGGTGGGGATCTGGCTCGGGGCGGCGCAAACTAGGGGACGGCGGTGTTGGGCGGAATCGATGGGGGCGGCGGTGCATGAAGGAGGGCGCCGCTAGGGTTTGGACGAGGGGGTGAGAGGGAGATGCGTTGATCTGGGAGGGGGATGAGAGGGATGAGGGGTGAGAGAGGGAGGGGGAAAAGGGCTGCCGTCGGATCCGGGAGTATCCAACGGTGTTTGATGCATGATCCGCGTGAGATGCTCATGGACCAATCAGAACGCAATAAAGGCTTTGATGACGTTATGACCATATAAATAGGTCGTAATTGATTAAAAATAAGTTTTTTTGTATGAGAAAAGCATTTTTCATTTTTTGAGTACCAAAAATAGTTTTGTTGTGAAGAACCTACCAACTCTATGTTGTAAATTGCACCGCATCAATTTTCAAAATATTAGACCAAATTTTATGTATAATTGACCAAATGGTTTCATGTAAAATGCTTTTGATCCACCTCTCGTCAAATTGACAAATTTCTGCAGATTCAGCGGGAAGTGGGTCAAATTTGAACTACAGCTGCCTCATAGTTTGCTCTTTTTTTTCCAAAAATTATTTCTAGGTACATAAGTATCTATTTAATAAGAGAAACTCCAAAAGTTTTGCAAGTTTCAACCCCTAGCTACGAAAGGTCATGCCCGTCGTTTTGACCGCATTTTGAAACAGGCATAAGAAATTAAAAAAAATCAAAAAATTGTAAACCTTCGCATTGTGTCATTATATGTGACCTAGTTTCAAGGAAAAATAACAAACTTGGACTACGGCAAATGTCTTAAAAAAGTGTTCTCAGAAACGAGCTATCATGTATGAAGATCCATGGCTTTCAAGGCAAATGGCCAATGTTATGGCAACATTCATGACATAGTTCGTTCAAATAATCTCTTATTGTGCACAAGGGTGCATATTGGAATGACAAACAATGTTGCCTAAGGAAGTTTTCACTTTCTTTGCACGAAAAATTCATTTTCCATTTTTTGAGTGCCCAAAATGGATTTTTTTGTGAAGAACCTAGCAAATATTTGTTGCATAATTGGACCAAATCAATTTTAAAAAATATTAGGCCATATTTAATGTACAATTGACCAAATGGTTGAGTGTCAAAAGTTTTGATCCACCTCTCATGAAAAAGACAAATTTCCGCCGATTCAGCACGAAGCGGGTCAAATTTGAACTACAGCTGCCTCATAGTTTGCTCTTTATTTTTTCCAAAAATCATTTCTAGGTACATAAGTATCTATTTAATCAGAGAAATTCCAAAAGTTTTGCAAGATTCAACCCCTAGCTACGAACGGTCATACCCGTCGTTTTGACCGCATTTTGAAACGGGCATAAGAAATTCAAAAAAAATAAAAAATGTGTTTGTTCATATGATCTCATATTTTGCTCAAATGTGCATCTTGGAATGGCAAACAATGTTGCCAAATGGAGTTTTCATTTTCTTTGCACAAAAAAGTCATTTTTTTATTTTTGGAGTGCCAAAAATGTGTTTTTGTGTGTGTGAAGAACCTAGCAATTATTTGTTGCAAGATGGAACCACTCCATTTTTCTATACATATTTAACATTTTCAAATGCAAGTTTAACATTTTTTCAAAACATGGTCAACATTTAATAAAAAATTGTTTAACATATTTTTCAAATGCTTGGATTATTATTTTTTAAGTACATGATCAATTTTTTCATACACATTATATATTTTTTGTATACATTTTTCTTATACATGACAAACATTTTCTCTATTCACATCATTTTTTAATACATAGTCAACATTTTTTCTATACACATTTATCTTTTTTCTTAACAGATTTATCATTTTTCAAATATTTGATTATCATTTTTGTAATTACATGGTTAATATTTTCTCTGTACACATTTACTGTTTTTTCTTTACACATTTAATATTTTTCAAATAATTGATTTTCATTTTTAGTACATGGTCAACATTTTTTCTATACACATTTAACATTTTTCAAATACAAGTTCAACATTTTTTTGACACCACTCCATTTTTCAAAAGTATTATACCATTTTTTAAATTTTGTGAACCAAATTGAATTTTGGATCATCTCGATCCGAGATCATATGGAAACTTGACGGTCAAAAAAGGAAAATTTCATTTTTAATTTTCTAAGTGATAAACCATATATGAAGATTCACGAAGGAGTTCATGATTTTTCCTATTCTTATGATTTATATTGTTTAATTGGTTTCGAGATTTTTCTATAAGGAAAAACCTTTTTTAGAGATATACAATGAAAAACCTGTTTTTTTATAGACAATTATGAAAAACTTGTCATTTTCCTATTTTTCGTTATGGGCCGAATACATTTTTTTTTAGAAATATGAGGGCATCCCACGTATATTCGTGGATGGGCCAAGGCCCACTTGGCACGCGAAAATTTTAAAAGAAAAAAAAGAGGTGGCCTCGTTGCACCGAGGCCCAAGCCCACTTCGCACTACACATTAAGTAGCACTCACGTGCTATTGAACCACTCAGATCGTTGTGGAGTGGTGGTCGTGCTCTCCGGGGGAGAACGAGGCGCCGTGGGTTTGAGTCCCACGGGCGTCTCTTTTTGCTGCTTTTAACGCGAATTTGTAGCTCAGGTGTGGCGGGTCCCCATGACAGGTTGGTCCCACATGCCATTGGTACTGTGTTGGTTGGTGTTGCGGGTCCTACATGACAGGTTGGTGGGACGGGTCCCACATTTCATGGTCTTGTGTTCGTTGGTGTGGTAGGTCCTACATGACAGGTTGGTGGGATGGGTCCCACATGTCATGGTCATGTGTTCGTTGGTGTGGCGGGTCCCACATGATAGGTAGGTGGGATAGGTCCCACATGTCATTGGTTTTGTATTAGTTGGTCCCGCGTGTCAGTGGTAGGCCCCACATGTCAATTTAGTCAACAAGTCAATATGTGTTTGGTCAAACAAACTGTTAGAAGTGACACATAAGCCAAAATGACATGACACATAGGCAAAATTGATGAGGTGGCGCCCAGTCATACCAATGCATCCCCGTTTACAACATCATGACCATCTAGATTGGTCGTAATCAGCTAGAAATAAGGCTGTCAACCACTGTTGTCTGCTTTATGACCATTTGGTGTAAGGAAATTACGACCTTTTTGACTAAAATGTCATTATGGTTCACGGTTTAGACCCTTCCAAACAGCTTACGACCAATTGGTTCCAAATGGTCGTAGATTTACGACCAATTCACCCACGGTCACTAAGAGAAGGTCACAAGTTGACATATTTCTTGTAGTGTGAGGTTGAAGTCTTGGTCCAAAAGACGGAAAGTGATCCCCTCTTCCTCATAGGCATTTGGCATGAGCCCAACACTGTGCGAGAGAGTGCTAAGAAACTCAAGCGTCATGCGTTCGTATATCTCACATCCCTGATAAACAAAATGACGCAACCCGACATTATCACAAAGCAAATTGAAATCATTATTAATACCTAGTTTGGCGAGTGTTGTCGTGCAAGCCCACTTGGATGCTTTGATCTTCCTTGTACTGAGCTTCCTAAACTTCTTTCTTGCTTCACGGTCGGTGAAGATGATCCCCTGAGTGAAAACTTGTTGTGGCGGTGCCGTGGACGAACTCAAAGCACCGCGTACGTGAGTGGACCTCCTCGTAGACATCTACAAAACAATTTTTTAGTCCAATATAATTAAACAATATTGATCCTACGATAGTCACAACATCATACTCCTCTAACAACATCAACGAATCCAAGCCAAACTCAAAGTTGGATAAAAATATGCATTTCCTAGACATGGCAATGCTAGGCATGTAGAACATGGATTCGCGAAAAATAAATTGGGATCGGAGGAGAAACGTATCGTAGACCGATCACATGGAAGGATTTGAACTGAAATCGAACGAGTAGAGAGATCGGGCGAAGTTTTGCTAGGGTTTGGAGAGGTTTGGAGGAAGAAGAAGAAGAAAAGAGAGGGATGGGGAAAATTTACCTCCTTCCTCAGGCTTATTGTGGCCGCCAGGGGTCCATATGACCGCCCATACGAGTGCAAGCGCTCGTATGAAACACCGTCATTCACCCTGATAGCTTACCTGCGTCTGTGCACAATTCAAACGACCGCTGAAATGGGCGGTGGCGCCCGTATGGAACGCCATCAAACGTCCTCGTGTTTTTCTTCTTCTGGTCAAGGATGTCATACGACCGCTCGAACGGGCGGGTGCACCCGTATGGAACGCCTGATGACCTGCAAGTGCACAGGGTTGTTACGCTCGTACGGTAGGCCGTGTTTTGCTCTGGTCCTCTTCTTACTCACGGCCACGAGCTCATACGGGCGCCAGTACAACCGGGGCGGTCGTATGAAACGTTGTCTTCTCTCCTGGAACTGCAGAACTTAACAAATTTTTTGATGCTTCCTCCTCACGTTAGGCACATAGCAATATTGCAATCAAAATAGGAGGTGGTAGGCAACAAAATACAGGCCACCGATATGATAGAAATTTTACCAATGAAAACTATTGCAACCAATGAAATAGCAACTACTTAAAATAAAACAAAAGTGCCAATGCTACATGAATGCATCTAGACTCAAGACACAAAGCTAAGAAAGACACCTACGGACTTCCGAGTTACCTCCCAGGCAGTGCTTTCTTAATAGCCATATAGCTAGGCTTAGGTGCTCCATAAGGTCATCCACCCGGATCCCAAGGGATTTCAACCCCGAGCGTGAGACCTACCTCCGAACGAGGTTTGGAGCACCTCATAACAGAGCTCGGTCGGAGGCGCACTCGCTTACGGTGCATCGGCATCATATATGTAAATTCGTACTCGCTCTTGGGTGAGTACCGATGCACCAAGATAAGTGGAGATGCCTGAAAGATTAGTGGCTGCAACTTCACAGTAATATTAAAATAAAGAGGATGAGGAGCTACAGGTAGATCATAACCTTCATCATTTTCATCAAGCTACACATTAATTATATCAAAACAATTACCATCGATGGGAGTTTCTGGACAACAGCTGTTCCATCCTTCGTCCCCGTGTTCCTTTGGTTCATCATTTTCTAAACATTGCTCTTCTTGTGGCTCGATGATGTTTTCTTCATGTTCCTGCATAAGGTTATTTTCCTGTGAAATTTTGGCTTGGGGGATGGCAGCCATCCGTTCTCGATAGTCCTCGTATAAAGGATTCTCATGAAAAATATTGTCTATGCAAAAGTCGTAGACTTCCTCCAACAAGCCCTTATGCTTAGTCACCGATTCATATTCTTGTGGGAACCTGCTGACCCACATTAAAAGCTCAAATGATCTAAGAATTAGCATCAACTCCTCAATTGCCTCAACATCTTCAGGAGGATATTCATTACGGTTGTATGATCTCACAACCGGATGTGGGTGATCACTGCAGTAAAAGCTCATGTGGAGAAGAGATTGGCACTGTATGCAACCTTTAGGGATATCATTAACTACAATATCTAACTCCATAAATTTCTCACCCATTTCATTAACTTTGTCGATATTCCAATATTCTTCAAGTATCCTCCTTTTTTCATTGTATCGTTCATTTGCAGCCTCCATGTCTTCATCTGACATCTCAAAGCAAGACATTTTTTGTATTTTTGGGTTAAAAGAAAAATAGTAAGATAAATAGCAACAAATGAAATAAACTAAGTGCGAGCGGGTAAGTAATGACCAAGCGCTATGCTCCCCGGCAACGGCGCCAGAAAATGCTTGATGACCTGCAAGTGCACAGGGCTGTTGTAGCACTTTCGTGTGATAAGTAGAATGTCGAACCCACAGGGAGCTGATAGGAAGGCACCACAAACCCCGCAACTACGTTGTCACTTTCACGCAGCCACGTATGCACCCAAACCAGAGTTTGAAAATAATCTACTTGATAAGTTGCTAGGAAAACTAGATAAAAGGGTAATTAACTAAACTACTAACAAGAAGGTTAAAACAGTAAATAAATGACACTAAGTTAGTAAAGACGACGCTTGAGTAGTAAAGCGTTCTCGAGGGTTCCAAAATCACTACCACATATGAACTATCGTATCCTCTAGTAACTGGTCAAATGCATAAGTGGGCAGAGCACGGTACAGTACACGTTCTACTCGAGGTAGACTTCGTGCCACGCACACCACCATCATAGCCTCCCCCATAGGGTTACAACTCATGATAATTAAGGGTTACCCCGTGGACACGGCCTCTCTAAGGGTTCTCCATAACTCCCCAATCAATTACAAAGGCGAGAAACTGAGGCTTTTATTGTCACCTCGAATTACCCTAATATCCCCAACCCTAACAACGACTGTAATATACTTCACAGCACAAGGCAGAAATGCGAGTGAGCGCTCCTCTCAACATCCGCGAAGGCTACTAACTCGACTCATGAACATGTAATATTGGATCGCAACAATTATCATAAAGGGTTCAACCATATCCTCAAGAACTAGTACAACTACTCAATCTTAAACATGAAGGTTAGGGACAAGTTACAAGCCGTCATCAAGCCGGTGAAGGAAGAAGGCATGGTGGTGATGGCGGCGGCACGGTGGTGGTGATGATGATGATGATGGTTGCCATGCCGGTGGAGATGGAGATGGGGGCGCCACCGGTGGTGACGGCGTCGGCGCGAGGGCACCGGCCCGAAGGCCGGTGCTCATGGTGGTGGAGCCTCCTCCTCTTCCCTTGGTGGTTGTCCCTTCTTCTCAGGTGTGGAGCAGCAATGGAGATGGTTGTGTATGAATGAGATGAGTTCTCTGTTGATGGAGGCGGCGGCTAGGGTTGAGGATGATATATATGGAGCCTCTCTAGGCCCCTCTCTCGATGGGCTTCATCCAAGGGCTCAAGATGAGCCTTACCCTCTCCCAATCTCTTCTTTACGAGCCAAGGATCTTGTGGGATCAAAAGGGGACGAAATCGATGAAGAATCCCGTCTGGAAGGGCAACTTTCAAAGATGTGTGCACGTGAAATGACCACGCGTGGTCGCATTCGAACGACCGCCATTTCTTCATACGAACTCGGAATTTGATGTTCTTGGGCTCGTTGGATTCGTATGAATGACGCCGATCCATTTCTGATCTTAGATCTTGATTTTGAGCACTTTGAAAAATGCCTTTTTCCGACATTCGAAGTGGCTAAGTCTGACCCCTGGCTGGCTCCGTATCGAACCCATTCTTGGTCCTTTCATCGTGCTTTGTCCTAGGTTGCTCCAAAACACCTGTAGACACAAGAAAACAAATATAACTAATAAAAACCAAATAAAATACTAAATGTGCAATGCTCACAATGATAAGTACAAAAACCGGTAATCATGCATAATGGACAACTATTTGGTTCAATGGGACATAATATATAATGAGAACATGCAACAAATGAGCTCTAAAAATGCATAAAATATAGAGCCATCAACGCCGTCAAATGCTCTGGGCTTCTTTTTCTTTTTTGCAGAGATCTCAAACGATCACTCGAACGAGCGCGTGCGCTCGTATGGAACGCCGTCGATCACCCTGATGTCTCTGGTTGTTTTGCGTTGGAACCTCCAGGAATCCATGCGACCGCCCAAATGACCGCCGTGGTCATTTTAAAGGACGTCTTTTGATCTGTTTCTTTCGAAACTTTTCTTTTCCTTTGTTCTCCTGCGGGGTTAGTTCCAACACAATACATAGACATATTTCCAAGCATCCAAACGTCAATACAACATATAGTTCAACTTGCACATAGAAAAGCCTTCATTAGAACAACTCTTCCAAACTTACTTCTTTGTCTCGAAATTCAATCACTCTTTTACTAAAACAAAAATAAAAACTTACTTGTCTACTTTATTCGCGTGGGTTGCCTCCCACGAAACACTTGTTTTCGGTCGGTTAGCTCGACCGTAGCAGTGATCAAGGCGGTGCAAGCACACTGAGACCACAGATTCTGGCATTCACGATGATGCCCTCTTCGGTATAGCTCTTCATTTTCTTTTTCCTGGGGAAATGTCTCACAAAAGGATCTTTAGCGGGTAAGTCAAATCTCACATTCCCCTCAAACACATTTATCATAGCTTTGATAGTCCTTAGAAAAGGTCTACCGAGAATTATAGGAGCAATAGGATCTTCAGTCATATCTACTATCACAAGATAAATCATGACAGGGCAATCATTAATTTGAACTATAACTCCATGCTTAATGCCTACTGCCTGAGTAAAAGGTGAATTAGCCATATTCAAAATAATCTCAGTAGTAGCATAAGGACCTAGATTTGAGACTATCGTAAACAGATTTGGGGATAGTGAAAACACTAGCCCCTAGATCACATAAAGCACTGAATTTATTCAGTCCAATCTCAATCTCTATAGTAGATTCAAAAGCATCTTCTTGCTTAGCTGGTAACTTACTGTAAAGCTTCTTTCTTTCATCATCAAGTTCACGTACCTTGGCTGCAACTTGTTCAACAAAGACATTATATGCTTCGTTATTAGTTACCTCAGGTAATGGGTATTTCATTGATATCATCTTCAAAAAATCAGCAATGGTATAGTTATACTCTGGCACATGGCTTGCGTCTAGTTCTTCGATCTTCTCTTCATTGATTCTCACCATTTTAACATCTTCAACCGAGTTAGGTTCCGGTTTACTTGCAAACTTGGTTAAGATTAATGTTTGGCTCTCTGCAATTTTAGCCACCTGTGCTTCCATATTCTTGGATCTTCCTTCAAGTATATGCACATCATTTGTTAGTCCAACAACCTTACTGGTCAATTGACCAAGTAAGTTATCATGATTTTTCAAGATATTCTTGAAGTTTTCATTCTGCTCAGTTTGACTAGCAATAAAACTTTTAAGAGTTTCTTCAAGAGTATTTCTATTGCTGCTATTAGCTCCTTTAAATTATTTGATGCTCCTCCATTACTAGGATAAGGGAGTCTAGGATCATAACCATTATTTTTCCAGTTGGGGTTATAGCTATTACGAGCAATAAAATTCACATCACTAGTTTCTTCATTAGTGATGGCATTCACGTTTACCTCCTCTTTACCTTTCATCACGGAGATAAGGTCATCAAGTTTGGCTGTCAACTCCGTGCTACTTTCTTCTATCGCATTCACCCTCTTGGTGGTGGCTCTTTCAACATGCCATTGGGCATGGTTTTCTTGCATATCGTCAAGTAATTTCTTGACATCATCTATGGGCTTTCCCATGATTGTTCCTCCTACAGCTGTATCAAGCATAGTTTTTGACATGTGATTTAAACCACTATAAAACATATGAAGGATTAACCACTCCTCCATTCCATGATTAGGGCAATTCCTCATAGCTTCTTTCATTCTATCCCACGCAAGCGCTAGTGGCTCACGTTCTACCTACTTGAAACATGTAATCTGAGAACATAATTGCATAATTTTTGCAGGTGGGCAAAACTAAGATAAAAAATTGCTGCAACAATCAACCCAAGAGGTAATACTGCCTCTAGGTAGAGCTAGAAGCCATTCTTTTGCTTTTCCTCTCAAAGAGAAAGGAAATAAATGCAACTTTAAAGCGTCCGGATCATAATCTCTAATGCGTGTCATGTTGCAGAATTCAGTAAAATTATGCAAGTGCATACCGGCATCTTCAGAAGCAGAGCCTCCAAATTGGTCCTGTTGAACCTTGGAAACTAAGTTCGGTTTGATCTCATACTCAGCGGCTGCAACCTCAGGTTGTGCTATTAGTTCACTGATGTCTACTACGCAACTTTTATTCTTGTAGACGTTGTTGGGCCTCCAAGTGCAGAGTTTTGCAGGACAGTAGAAATTTTCCCTCAAGTGGATGACCTAAGGTTTATCAATCCGTGGGAGGCGTAGGATGAAGATGGTATCTCTCAAACAACCCTGCAATCAAATACAAGAAATCTCTTGTGTCCCCAACACACCCAATACAGTGGTAAATTGTATAGGTGCACTAGTTCGGCGAAGAGATGGTGATACAAGTGTAGTATGGATAGTAGATATAGGTTTTTGTAATCTAAAAATAAAAAAACAGCAAGGTAGCAAGTGATAAAACGGAGCACAAACGGTATTGCAATGCTTGAAAACAAGGCCTAGGGTTCATACTTTCACTAGTGCAATCTCTCAACGGTGCTAACATAATTGGATCATATAACAATCCCTCAACGTGCGATAAAGAATCACTCCAAAGTTCCTATTAGCGGAGAACATAAGATAGAAATTGTTGTAGGGTATGAAACCACCTCAAAGTTATCCTTTCCGATCAATCTATTGAGCCATCCCTATAAGTGTCACAAATAGCCCTAGAGTTCGTACTAAAATAACACCATATGATACGCATCAACCAACTCTAATGTCACCTAGATACTCCAATGTCACCACAAGTATCCGTGAGTTGATTATTCGATATGCATCAAACAACTTCAGATTCATAATATTGAATCCACATAAAGAACTTCAAAGAGTACCCCAAAGTTTCTTATCGGAGAAAAGATAATGAAATCGTGCAACCAACCCCTATGCCTAGATCACCCCAAGGTCACGGGAATACGCGAGTTGATCACCAAAACATACATCAAGTGACTCAATAGAATACCCCATTGTCACCACGGGTATCCACATGCAAGACATACATCAAGTGTTCTCAAATCTAAAATATCCAATCCGACAATAACGAAACCTCAAAGGGAAAGACTCAATTCATCACAAGAAGATAGAGAGGGAAGAAACACCATATGATCCAACTATATTAACAAAGCTCGCGATACATCAAGATCGTGCCAAATCAAGAACACGAGAGAGAGAGAGAGAGAGATCAAACACATAGCTACTAGTACATACCCTCAGCCCCGAGGGTGAACTACTCCCTCCTCGTCATGGAGCCCGCCGGGATGATGAAGATGGCCTCCGGTGATGATTTCCCCCTTTGGCAAGGTGCCAGAACAGGGCTCCAGATGGTATTTCTTTGGTACAGACGCTTGCGGAGGTGGCGGCAAAGTTCTAGATATTTTTCTGGGGGTTTCTCTATTTATAGGATTTTTCAGCGTTGGAATCACGCGAAAAGGAGCTACGAGGGCCCCACAAGGCAGCACGACGCGACCCCCCCCCCTACCAGGCCGCGTCGTGGTGCCTTGTGAGCACCTCGTGAGGCTTCTGGTCCTTCCACGAAGCTTCGGGGGTCTCTTTTGGTCCAAAAAAATCGTCAAAGAGTTTCATCCAATTCCGAGAACTTTTGTTTCTGCACAAAAAACAACACCACGGTAGTTCTGCTGAAAACAGCGTCAGTCCGGGTTAGTTCTAATCAAATCATACCAAAACCATATAAAATTGTTATAAACATGGCATGACTACTTCATAAAGTCTCATGATTAGTCATCAAACAATTGCAATTCATCTTATTTTCAGGAAGGGTCTATGTAAGAGCTTTGGTTTAGCAAATTCCACATACTCAACTATCATATAGTCTTCCATGATTGCTGACACTCAAAGCATATTTTTAGAACAAACCATTTCAGCCAAACACATAGGAAGATAGGGGCTTAATGTTTTGCTTCCAAACTTATTTATCTCATGGATAATGTCAACAATAATAACTCATGGTCACCTATATTCAACGGGGTATATGTGCCTGGATCTTTCCCCACCACATGATGCTTGCCAAGAGAGAAAATAAAAACGGAATAGAGAAGAGCACTATTGACTCTTGCATAAAAGTAAATACATATAGTAAAAGATAGGCCCTTCGCAGAGGGAAGCAAAGGTTGTCATGCGCTTTTTATTTTTGGATGTGCAAGCTCTTAATGCAAAGGAACGTCACTTTATATTGCCTCTTGTGATAGCAACCTTTATTATGCAGTCCGTCGCTTTTATTTCTTTACCATCACAAGTTCGTACAAAGCTTATTTTCCCTTACAATAAAAGATCATACATATTTAGGAGCAATTTTTATTGCTTTTGCACCGATGACAACTTACTTGAAGGATCTTATTCAATCCATAGGTAGATATAGTGGACTCTCATGACATGAAACTGGGTTTAAGGGTTTTTGGATGCAGAAGTAGTATGTCTACTTAGTGCGGAATTTTGGCTAGCAAAAGATAGGGGGCAAGCACCACATGTTAGAGGATCCAAAACAATATAACTTCTATGTGAATATAAGCAAACATAACCCATTACGTTGTCTTCCTTGTCCAACATCAACTACTTTATCAAGTTTTAAAATAATTAATGGGGGCTCACAATCATAGAAGATGTCCAAGATAGTATATTTATATGTGAAATCTCTCTTCCTTCAATATTCTTTCATGAATTGTTCAAGTGACCAATGCTATGTTTGCTAACTTTCAAAAAAAATTACCAACTATACATCTTATATGTGAAGTCACTACTCCCAATGGGACAAGCATATGAATCACATGTAATTTCAACTTTATGATATTCAATTCATTCAACAATTTACTCAAAGGATATAAGTGAAGCACGAGAGTAAACGAGAAACTACTCCAAAAGGTATAAGTGAAGATCAATGAGTAGTCAAACAATTAAGTAGCTATGTGAAGACTCTCTCCAAATAAAGATTTAGATCTTGATAATTTTATTAAAACAGAAAACAAAATGAAAATAAAAAGACACTCCAAGAATAGCACATATCATGTGAACAAGTAAAAACTTAGGCTAACCGATAGGTGTTGATGAAGAAACGTGGGATGCCCATCGGGGCATCCCCAAGCTTAGTTGCTTGAGACTTCTTGGAATGTTAACTTGGGGTGCCTTGGGCATCCCCAAGCTTGAGCTCTTGTGTCTCCTTAATTCCTCTCATATCATGGCTTCTCCTAAATCTTAAAAACTTCATCCATACAAGACTCAACAAGAACTCGTGAGATAAGTTAGTATAAATCAACTCAAAACCTTAACATTCTCTACTGTAGCAAATCAATAAAATTATAATTAAACATTGCATACTAAATGCTCTGCATATTTAATACTCCTATCCTCAAATAGAATCATTAAACAAGCAAACATATGCAAACAATGCAACCATAACCAAAATCTGCGAAAACAGAACAGTCTGTAAAGGGTGAATAAGAATTCATACTTCCCTAACTCCAAAAATTCTTAAAAATAACCACGTGACAGAGAACTCATGCATGATTACTGTGTAAAAATTTCAGATTTTTATCATGTTCTGACAATTCAGGAATATTCTGGACATCACAGAAAACTTTCTGTTTTCAAACAGCAACACATGAACTTGCAAACTGAGCATGGTAAAGGCTATAATTGGCATTTTATTGAACTAAAAGATACAAAACATGATTATTGATAACATCAATGAAATAGCAACAAAATAAAATGATGCTCCAAGCAAAACTCATATTATGTGACGAATAAAAATATAGCTCCGAGTGAGGTTACCGATAATGTTGAAGACGAAAGAGGGGATGCCTTCCGGGGCATCCCCAAGCTTAGATGCTTGAGTCTTCCTTGATTATTACCTTGGGGTGCCTTGGGCATCCCCAAGCTTAGGTTCTTGCCACTCCTGATTCTCATCATATCGATATCTCACCCAAAACTTGAAAACTTCAATCACATAAAACTTAACGGAACTTGTGAGATAGGTTAGTATGATAAAAATAAATCATCCACTTAGGTACTGTTAAGACAAGATTCATAATTGTTCCCACATAATGCCTATTGTATTCCATCATTTCCACAATTTATATTGACCAATATAAGCCATAGAAACTATAAAACAAACAAACTATGCATTGAAAACAGAATCTGTCAAAAACAGAACAACATGTAGTGAGAGATTTAAAAATCATACTTCTGTACCTCCAAAAGTTCTGAAAAATTAGAAAAACGTAAAAAATTTCAACCCAATACTGTGTAAAAATTTCAGAATTTTATCACTCTCCAGTACAGAATAGAAATTCCAGCACTGGACGCAAAAGTTTCTATTTTTGCACAGAATCAAATCAACAAGTATCCACACTATCCCAAAGGTCTTACTTGGCACTTTATTGAAGGAAAACCTATAAAACATGATTACTACAGTAGCTTAATCATGTGAACACACAAAAATAGTAGGTATAAATATTGGGTTGTCTCCCAACAAGCGCTTTTCTTTAAAGCCTTTTAGCTAGGCATGATGATTTTAATGATGCTCGCATAAAAGTAAAGAATTGAAACACAAAGAGAGCATCATGAATCATATGACAAGCAAATTTAAGCCCAACCCACTTCCTATGCATAGGGATTTTATGAGCAAACAATTTATGGGAGCAAGAATCAACTAGCATAGGAAGGCAAAACAAGTATAACTTCAAAACTTTCAACACATAGAGAGGAAACTTGATATTATTGCAACACCTACAAGCATATGATCCTCTCTCATAATAATTTTCAGTAGCATCATGAAGAAATTCAACAATATATCCATCACACAAAGAATTATTGTCATGATACATAAGCATAGAATTTTTATTACTCTCCACACAAGAAATTATCTTCTCATTCATAATAGTGGGAGTATCGTATGAAACTCGAATACTATAAATTGCTTCCACATTAAAAGAGTGATGTTCAGTAAAAGGATTTTCATAATTATAACAAGTATTATAATAATAATCATCACTATTTTTCATAACATAAGTATCATCACAATAATCATCATAGATAGGAGGCATGTCATCATCATAATAAATTTGCTCATCAAAAGTAGGGGGAATAAAATGATCATTTTCATTAAGCATAGCATACCCAAGCTTAGGGAAAACGTTATTTGCAGCAAATAAGTTCTCAAACATATCATTCCAATCAAACATAGCATCCCCAAGCTTGTTGGTTTGCATATCATTAGCATTATCACTATTATCATCAATAGTATGAATAGCACCAATAGTATAACAATTATTATCATATTCCTCCAAGTTGGTGCCATAAAGATTTTCAAGATCATAAGACGTATCATTATCTTCCCAATCATAATCATCACAACAAGCAATAGGCATAAAAAATCATCATCAAGTGTATCATCTTCCACAATTATTTTTGATTCTTTCTCATGAGGTACAACAATAATAGGAGCAACATTATTTGGGAGAGATGCCTCTTTACCTCTACTTTTCCTTCTTTTCTTTTTCTTTACCACATTATGTGTGGGTTTATTTAATTTTTCCGAGCTTCTTATTGAAGAGATTGGTTAGATAGGAAGCTCCCCCTCGTTACCTGTTTCATCATGAGAGAAAATAGGAGGGAAAGGGGGAATCTTTACCCTTCCATTAGTATTTCTTTTATATTCTATTTGTTTTCCCGTTTTTCTATAGTTGGCTATATAAGCATTCTCATTGCAATTTACCACACAAAACATATAGATTTCCTCTAAATTATTTTCAATGTCTTTTGTGAGAATGAATACTTCAAACCAACTATTTTTATGTGTCAATTCTTCACACCCCCAAAATAAACAAAGTTCATTATAAAGTTCAAGGGTGATCAAGTTATTGCAATATTTGGACACGATTCGATCATGAAAAAGTATGCATTGATAATTAAGATGACCAACCTTATTGCAAAGTTCACAAGTGATGGGATGAAGAGAGCATAATTTCGTAGCAAATTTATCTATCACCTTAAGCCACCAATTGGTTTTATCATGTTTATGCTTCTTACAAAATCTATCATCTCTATAAGGCATGTCTTCACAAATTTTATTCACTCCACAAAAATTGACATGCTTATAAGAAACTTTTTTTATCATGACTAGTGCAATCATCATTAGCATTATGGATATTCAAAGAATTCATACTAACAACATTGCAATCATGCTCATCATTCAAAGGACTCACATTAAACATTTTATTAAATTCTTCCTCTAACAATTTAGCACAATTTTTGGAATCCTTATTTTCAAGAAAGACATCATATAGATGAAGCATGTGAGGCAACCTCAATTCCAATTTTTTTTGTAGTTTTCTTTTATAAAACCAAACTAGTGATAAAATAAGAAACTAAAATATTCGATTGCAAGATCTAAAGATATACCTTCAAGCACTCACCTCCCCGGCAACGGCGCCAGAAAAGAGCTTGATGTCTACTACGCAACTTTTATTCTTGTAGACGTTGTTGGGCCTCCAAGTGCAGAGTATTGTAGGACAGTAGCAAATTTCCCTCAAGTGGATGACCTAAGGTTTATCAATCCGTGGGAGGTGTAGGATAAAGATGGTCTCTCTCAAACAACCCTGCAATCAAATGCAAGAAATCTCTTGTGTCCCCAACACACCCAATACATTGGTAAATTGTATAGGTGCACTAGTTCGGCGAAGAGATGGTGATACAAGTGTAGTATCGATAGTAGATATAGGTTTTTGTAATCTGAAAATAAAAAAACAGCAAGGTAGCACGTGATAAAATGGAGCACAAATGGTATTGCAATGCTTGAAAACAAGGCATAGGGTTCATACTTTCACTAGTACAATCTCTCAACGGTGCTAACATAATTGGATCATATAACAATCCCTCAACGTGCGATAAAGAATCACTCAAAAGTTCCTATTAGCGGAGAACATAAGATAGAAATTTTTGTAGGATACTAAACCACCTCAAAGTTATCCTTTCCGATCAATCTATTGAGCCATCCCTATAAGTGTCACAAATAGCCCTAGAGTTCGTACTAAAATAACACCATATGATACGCATCAACCAACTCTAATGTCACCTAGATACTCCAATGTCACCACAAGTATCCGTGAGTTGATTATTCGATATGCATCAAACAACTTCAGATTCATAATATTCAATCCACACAAAGACTTCAAAGAGTACCCCCAAAGTTTCTTATCGGAGAAAAGATAATGAAAACGTGCAACCAACCCCTATGCCTGGATCACCCCAAGGTCACGGGAATCCGTGAGTTGATCACCAAAACATACATCAAGTGACTCAATAGAATACCCCATTGTCACCACGGGTATCCACATGCAAGACATACATCAAGTGTTCTCAAATCTGAAATATTCAATCCGACAATAACGAAACTTCAAAGGAAAAGACTCAATTCATCACAAGAAGATAGAGAGGGAAGAAACACCATATGATCCAACTATATTAACAAAGCTCGCGATACATCAAGATCATGCCAAATCAAGAACACGAGAGAGAGTGAGAGAGAGAGAGATCAAACACATAGCTACTAGTACATACCCTCAGCCCCGAGGGTGAACTACTCCCTCCTCGTCATGGAGACCGCTCGGATGATGAAGATGGCCTCCAGTGATGATTTCCCCCTCCGGCAGGGTGCCGGAACAGGGCGCCAGATGGTATTTCTTCGGTACAGAGGCTTGCAGCAGCGGCGTCGAAGTTCTAGGTTTATTTCTGGGGGTTTCTCTATTAAAGGATTTTTCAACGTTGGAATCACGCAAAAAGGAGCTAGGAGGGCCCCACAAGGCAGCACGGCGCGCCGTGGTGCCTTGTGAGCACCTCGTGAGGCTTCTGGTCCTTCCACGAAGCTTCGGGGGTCTCTTTTGGTCCAAAAAAATCATCAAAAAGTTTCGTCCAATTCCGAGAACTTTTATTTCTGCACAAAAAACAACACCACTGTAGTTCTGCTGAAAACAGCGTCAGTCCGGGTTAGTTCTAATCAAATCATACCAAAACCATATAAAATTGTTATAAACATGGCATGAATACTTCATAAATTATAGATACGTTGGAGACGTATCATTCACGCATGAAGTTATTGCTGAGAGTAGCAAAATTTCCAAGATTACGAGCCATGGTAATTTTTTTGGCTTTTTCAACTGACAAGACTTGCAACAAGAATCAAACTTAAACTAGAAACAGAAAAGTAAAAA
This sequence comes from Elymus sibiricus, assembly GCA_039707655.1. Taxonomy (NCBI): domain Eukaryota; kingdom Viridiplantae; phylum Streptophyta; class Magnoliopsida; order Poales; family Poaceae; genus Elymus; species Elymus sibiricus. The sequence continues at coordinate 316,535,342 of CM077674.1, forward strand.
TAATAACAAAAACTTAACTTTAACAAAATCTAAACACAAAGACTAGGAATACTAAACTCCTCCCCGGCAACGACACCAGAAAAAGGGCTTGATACCCCATTTTAGTGATCCAGTAATGGAACAAAAAAGTGTATCCCGCACCTATTTCCCCAGAGGTGACCCAGGGTTATTGAACCCACGAGTGGAAGATTCCCATGAAGCGATGGTCTCTAGCAAGTTAATGTTAAAAGATCAATTCCAGCTTTTGACCGGACCAATCAAGCAAACAGTGATTCAAACACTTACAATAAAAAGAGGTACATGTATGAGGTCTTAATGCTTACAACCATGCATTTGTGTTAGGACCTGATATGATCTTAATTTGTGTGCTGGAAGTTGATGTCTACTACACAACTTTATTCTTGTAGACTCGGTTGGGCCACCAAGCGCAGAGTTTTGTAGGACTGTGATACGTCTCCAACGTATCTATAATTTTTTATTGTTCCATGCTGTTATATTATCAATCTTGGATGTTTTTATATACATTTACAGCAATTATATATCATTTTTGGGACTAACCTATTAACTTACCGAGGAACTCAAAGAACACTCTACTTTATTGGATGCTATTGCAAAACAACTCGATGATGTTAGTAAAGAAGTTGCTAGTCTTCAATCTCAATTTGCTCTTACTGAAAATTTGCTAGGAAAAATTTCTGATGCGCAAGCTACGCTAGTAAATCAAATGGCGGCTAAGTCGGAATCATTAGAACATAGTAATGATGAGGATATTAAAATGATTGGTGTTTCATCTATTGATTCTTTGTTTAGCAATATAAAACTTGATAAAAAGGGGACTGAAGAAGAGTCAACTTTAGCTAGAAGGCATTCCCATAATTCAGAGGGTGAAAATCTTGATAAGAAAATTGCTAAAAGTGGGTTTGGAGAGGTAAAAACTTTAAATAGCGATGTGCCCACTTTCTTGGATTACAAAGATTTTAATTATGATAATTGTTCTTTTATTGAGTGCATTTCTTTGTTACAATCCATGTTAAATTCACCCAACGCTTATGAGCAAAACAAGGCTTTTACTAAACACATCGTAGAAGCAAATATGAAAGCGTTAGAAGAAAAGCTAGAACTAGAAATTTCAATTCCTAGAAAATTATATGATGAATGGGAACCCACCATTAAATTTAAAATTTAAAATTATGAGTGCAATGCTTTATGTGATTTGGGTGCTAACGTTTTCACAATTCCAAAATCTCTATGTGATGTGCTAGGTTTCACCAATATAGATGAATGTTCTCTTAATTTGCACTTGGCGGATTCTACTATTAAAAATCCTTCGGGTAGAATTAATGATGTTCTTATTATTGCAAATAGGAACTATGTGCCCGTTGATTTTATTGTGCTTGACATTGAATGCAATTCTTCTTGCCCCATAATACTTGGTAGACCATTCTTACGAACCATTGGTGCCGTTATTGACATGAAAGAAGGGAATATAAAATTTTAGTTTCCATTAAAAAAGGGTATGGAGCATTTCCCTAGGAAAAGAATTAAAGAACCATATGAATCAATTATGAGGGCCACTTATGCAATCAATTTGAAAGATGACAATACTTGAAACTATGCATTATGCCTAGCTAGGGGCATAAAACAATAGCGCTTGTTGGGAGGCAACCCAATGAATAAAATAAATTTTTATCTTTTGTTTCTGTTATTGTGTGTTTTCACAATTATGCTACTGGTATGATTGTATTTTTGTGTTTTAAATTAGTGTTTCTGCCAAGTAAATCCTTTAGGATGATTTGGAAGATAGTATAATTGATGTTGTTTGGAAAACACAAAGTTTTGCGTCCAGTGCTGGAATTTTGGTTTTGTACTGGAGCGTCAAAAAAATATGAAATTTTTACACAGTATTGTTATATGAATTTCCCACGTTGTCCTAATTTTTCAGAATTGTTAGAGTTACAGAAGTATGGATTTTAAATAGATTGCTACAGACTATTCTGTTTTTGACAGATTCTGTTTTTGATGCACTACTTGCTTGTTTTGATGAATCTATGGATTGTATCGGGGGGTATAAGCCATGGTGAAGTTAGAGTATAGTAGGTATAATGCAAAAATAAAATATGAATGGGTTTGCAACAGTACTTAAAGTGGTGATTTATTTTGTTATACTAACGGATCTCACGAAGGTTTTGTTGAGTTTTGTGTGATTGAAGTTTTCTAGTTTTGGGTGAGATCACGATGGATGAAGGAATAAGGAGTGGCAAGAGCCTAAGCTTGGGGATGCCCGAGGCACACCAAGGTAATATTCAAGGAAGACTCAAGCGTCTAAGCTTGGGGATGCCCCGGAAGGCATCCCCTCTTTCTTCTACCAACCATCTGTAATTTTACTTGGAGCTATATTTTTATTCGTCACATGATATGTGTTTTACTTGGAGCGTCTTGTATTATATGAGTCTTTGCTTTGTTTTCTTTTTAGTTTGTCACAATCATCCTTGCTGAACACACCTATCTTGAGAGAGCCACACGTTCATTATAATTTGTTAGAATACTCTATGTGCTTCACTTAAATTTTTTGAGCTAGGCAGTTGCTCTAGTGCTTCACTTAAATCTTTTTGAGCACGGTGGTGGCTATATTTTGAAGAAATGAATTCTCATGCTTCACTTATATTATTTTGAGAATTGGTAAGATTAAAATTTTGAAGAAATATTTGCACTCTCATGCTTCACTTATATCTTTTTGAGAGTTGATAATAGTAACGGTAATTTACACAAGATATGAATTTGGTCCCAAAGTGATGAATATTCAAGAGGGATATAATAATAAAAACTTTCATGAAAGATCTTTGGATATGATAAGTTTGATTCCTTGCAATAGTTTTGCGATATGGAGATGATAATATGTGAGTCATGTTAGTGAGTAATTGTGATTTAGTAAGAATATTAGTGTTAAGGTTTGTGATTCCCTATGCATGCACGTTAAGTCAATAGTTATGCAACGAAATTATATCCTACTTATGGTGCATTATTCGGTGTTAGTTATGTTCAATGCATGTTTATGACCATTTTCGCTTTTTGGTTGGTTGCTTCTCAATCTATTTGCTAGCCTTCATTTGTACTAAGCGGAAATACTGCTTGTGCATCCAAAATCCTTAAACCCAAGTTGTGTCAAATGAGTCCACTATATCTACCTATATGCGGTATTTCAATGCCGTTCCAAGTAAATTTGCGTGTGCCAACTCTAAATTTTCAAAATAATTTCTCTGTTTTGTGTGCCCGCACCGCTCATGAAGCGGCACGGGGTGGCCATTATTTTCCATGCTAGGTGTGTTATTCTCATGATGAGTGTTTATTCACTTGTCATTGCACGAGAGAGTGGTTGGTAATAGGGATGCCCAGTCCCACAATGAAATCAAAAATAATAACAACAAAATTCCTTGGAAAGTGATGGTTTGGAGGGCACCCGTGGATACGGCTAGCCATGGATTGTGAAAGAATGGTGGAAAGGAAATAAACTTTACTTTCTGTTTGGGAACCGCCTATGATGTGTCTAGCTTGGAAAATATTGGGAATTCTCGGTCGTTTTCGTTGACAGGAAAAGCATGCCTCTCAAAATATTTTATCTCTTTAATTTCAGCCTTGAGCTCTGGCACATTAGCAAATCTCTGCTTCCCTCTGCGAAGGGCCTATCTATTTACTTTTATGCAATTTTTACTTTTATTTGAGTCTCCATCTTCTCTTATAAAGCACCAACTAGAGAGCACTATTGTCATACTTGTGCATTGGATGTAGCTAATATTTGAGTGTGTTTCATGAATGGATCAATGATTGAGCATAATGGGATAGGGATAACTTTCTTTAGCGTTGATATTTTGAAAGACATGGTTGCTTGTTAGTATGCTTGAGTATTCATATCTTCATGTCAAACTATAGACTATTGCTTTGAATCATTCAAGTCCAATGTCCATGCTATAAAAGAAAAGAATATATGATGAATATGATAGGCAGCATTCCATATCAAAAATTCTGTTTTTATCATTTACCTACTCGAGGACGAGCAGGAATTAAGCTTGGGGATGCTAATACGTCTCCAACGTATCTATAATTTTTGATTGTTCCATGTTGTTATGTTATCAATCCTGGATGTTTTTATATACATTTACAGCAATTATATATCATTTTTGGGACTAACCTATTAACTTAGTGCCCAGTGCCAGTTGCTGTTTTCTGCGTGTTTTTGGTTTTACAGAAAATCAATACCAAACGAAGTCCAAATGCCACGAAACTTTTTGGAGATATTTTTCTGGACAAGATAAACACTAGAAGCTTCGGGAGAAGACCAGACGCCAGAGGAGGTGGCCACGAGCCACCAGGGCGCGCCTGGGGGGCAGGCGCGCCCTGGTGCCTCGTGGGCCCACCTCGTGGGCCACCACTATGTTAGAGGATCTATGAAAATATAGCTTGAAAATAATTAATGGGGTCTCACAATCATAGAAGATGTCCAAGATAGTATATTTATAATTATATGTGAAATCTCTCTTCCTTCAATATTCTTTCATGAATTGTTCAAGTGACCAATGTTGTGTTTGCTAACTTTCAATAAATTTTACCACTTATACTTCTTATATGTGAAGTCACTACTCCCCATGGGACAAGCATATGAAGCACATATAATTTCAACTTTCTGATATTCAATTCATTCAACAATTTACTCTTAGGATATAAGTGAAGCACAAGAGTGGATGTTAAACTACTCCAAAAGATATAAGTGAAGATCAACGAGTAGTCAAACAATTAAGTAGCTATGTAAAGACCCTCTCCCAATCAAAACTTTTAGACCTAATAATTTTATTAAATAGCAAACAAAAATAAAAGGCACTCCAAGAATAGCACACATCATGTGAACAAATAAAAACTTAGGCTCAACCGAGACTAACCGATAGTTGTTGATAAAGAAAGGTGGGATGCCTACCGGGGCATCCCCAAGCTTAGTTGCAAGAGACTTCTTGGAATATTATATTGGGGATCCTTGGGAATCCCCAAGCTTGAGCTCTTGTGTCTCCTTAATTACTCTCATATCACGGCTTCTCCTAAGTCTTAAAAACTTCATCCACACAAAACTCAACAAGAACTTGTGAGATAAGTTAGTACAAATCTATTCAAAACCTTAACATTATCTACTGTAGAAAATTACAAAAATTATAATTAAACATTGCATACTAAATGTCTCTGCATATTTAATACTCCCATTACCAAATAGAAACATTAAACAAGCAAACATATGCAAACAATGCAACTATAACCGCAATCTGTCTAAACAGAATAGTCTCTAAAGGAGGAATAAACATTCATATTTACCTAACTCCAAAAATTCTTAAAAATTACCATGTGACACAGAACTTATGCATTCTTACTGTGTAAAAATTTCAGATTTTTATCATGTTCTGACAATTCAGGAATATTCTGGACATAACAAAAAACTTTCTGTTTTCAAACAGCAACTCATGAACTTGCAAACTAAGCATAGTAAAGGCTATACTTGACATTTTATTGAAATAAAAGATACAAAACATGATTATTGATAACATCAATAAAAGACAAACAAAATAAAATGATGCTTCAAGCAAAACACATATTATGTGACGAATAAAAATATAGCTCCAAGTGACGTATACCGATAGATTGAAGACGAAAGAGGGGATGCCTTCCGGGGCATCCCCAAGCTTAGACGCTTGAGTCTTCCTTGAATATTACCTTGGGGTTCCTGGGGTATCCCCAATCTTAGGGTCTTGCCACTCCTTATTCTTCTTCCATCGTCATCTCACCCAAAACTTGAAAACTTCAATCACACAAAACTTAACGAAACTCGTGAGATAGGTTAGTATGATAAAAGTAAATCATCCACTTAGGTACTGCCAAGACAAGATTCATAATTGTTCTCACATAATTCCTACTGTATTCTATCATTCCCACAATTTATATCTCACAATATAAGCTATGGAAACACTAAAACAAGCAAACTATGCAATAAAAACAGAATCTGTCAAAAACAGAACAACATGTAGTGAGCGAATTAAAAAGCATACTTGTGTACCTCCACAAATTCTGAAAAAATAGGACAACGTAAAAAATTGCTATATCAGTACTTTGTAAAAATTTCAGAATTTTCTCACACATACAGTACTTAATGTAAAATCGTGCACTGGACGCTAAACTTTCTGTTTTTGCACGGAATCAAATCAACAAGTATCCACATTATCCCAAAGGCTTTACTTGGCACTTTATTGAAACAAAACATATAAAACATGATTACTACAGTAGCTTAATCATGTGGACAAACAAAAACAGTAGGTATAAATGTTGGGTTCTCTCCCAACTAGCGCTTTTCTTTAATGCCTTTTTAGCTAGGCATGATGATTTTAATGATGCTCACATAAGAATAGGAATTGCAACATATAAGAGAGCATCATGAATCATATGGCAAGCACATTTAAGCCTAACCCACTTCCTATGCATAGGAATTTTGTAAGCAAACAATTTATTGGAGCAATAATCAACTAGCATAGGAAGGCAAAACAAGCATGACTTCAAAACTTTCAACATAAAGAGAGGAAACTTGATGTTGTTGAAATATATATAAGCATATATTCCTCTCTCATAATAATTTTCAGTAGCATCATGAACAAATTCAACAATATAACTATCACATAAAGCATTCTTTTCATGATCCATAAGCATAGAAATTTCATTACTCCCCACATATGCAAATTTGTTCTCATCAATAGTAGTGGGAGCAAATTCAATGAAAAAACTATCATATGAAACTTGATTGACATAATCCATTTGGGCATTAAAATCATGATGACAAATTTCATAGTTATCATTATTCTTTATAGCATACATGTCATCACAATAATCATCATAGATAGCAACTTTGTTATCATAGTCAATTGAAACCTCTTCCAAAATAGTGGAAACATCATTAAATAGAGTCATGACCTCTCCAAACCCACTTTCATAATTATTGTCACTCCCCAAGCTTAATTCCTGCTCGTCCTCGAGTAGGTAAATGATAAAAGAAATAATTTATGAAGTGTGAATGCTAGCATAGTGCATAAGTTTGATAAATGATAATTTTAATCACTTTTTCTAGCATCAACATATATCATAATCAGTAGCTCATCTCATAAAACTTCTCATGATCAAGTAGCAAGCTATTCACATGTTTAAAGTATAGGCCATAAAATTTCTTGAAAACTAACAAACTATGTTCTCAGTCATCAAACAATTGCAATTCATCTTATTTTCAGGAAGGGTCTATGTAAGAGCTTTGATCTAGCAAATTCCACATACTCAACCATCATTTAGTGTTCCATGGTTGCTGACACTCAAAGCATATTTTTAGAACAAACCGTTTCAGTCAAACACATAGGAAGATAGGGGCTTAATGTTTTGCCTCCCAACTTATTTATCTCATGGATAATGTCAACAATAATAACTCATGATCACCTATATTCAACTGGATATATGTGCCTGGATCTTTCCCTACCACATAATGCTTGCCAACTAAAGACTAAATAGAGCGGAATAGGGATGAACATTAATGACTCTTGCATAAAAGTAAATACAGAAAAGTAAAAGATATGCCCTTCGCAGAGGGAAGCAGAGGTTGTCATGCGCTTTTTGTTGTTGGATGCACAAGCCCTTAATGCAAAGGAACGTCGCGTTATATTGCCCCTTGTGATAGCAACCTTTATTATGTTGTCCGTCGCTTTTATTTCTTTACCATCACAAGTTCGTACAACGCTTATTTTCCCTTACAATAAAAGATCATACATATTTTAGGAGCAATTTTTATTGCTTTTCGCACCGATGACAACTTACTTGAAGGATCTTATTCAATCCATAGGAAGATATGGTGGACACTCATGGCAAGAAACTGGGTTTAAGGGTTTTTGGATGCACAAGTAGTATCTCTACTTAGTACGAATTTTTGTCTAGCAAAAGATCCTAAGCAAGCACCACATGTTAGAGGATCCATGACAATATAACTTCTATGTGAATATAAACAAACATAACTCATTACGTTGTCTTCCTTGTCCAACATCAACTACTTGATCAAGTTTGAAAATAATTAATGGGGGCTCACAATCATAGAAGATGTCCAAGATAGTATATTTATATGTGAAATTTCTCTTCCTTCAAAATTCTTTCATGAATTGTTCAAGTGACCAATGCTATGTTTGTTAACTTTCAATAAATTTTACCACTTATACTTATTGTATGTGAAGTCACAACTCCCCATGGGACAAGCATATGAAGCATATAAATTTCAAATTTATGATATTCAATTCATTTCAACAATTTACACATATAAGTGAAGCTCAAGAGTAAAAGACAAACTACTTCAAAAAGATATAAGTGAAGATCAAATGAGTAGTTAAGTAATTAAGTAGCTATGTGATAACTCTCTCTCATTTAAAAATTTCAGATCTTAAGTATTTTATTCAAACAGCAAGAAAAACAAAAGAAAATGACATTCCAAGAATAGCACATATCAAGTGAAGAAGCAAAAACTTAGGCTCAACCAAAACTGACCGATAATTGTTGATGAAGAAAGGTGGGATGCCTACCGGGGCATCCCCAAGCTTAGATGCTTGAGACTTCTTAAAATATTATCTTGGGGTGCCTTGGGCATCCCCAAGCTTGAGCTCTTGTGTCTCCTTAATTCCTCTCATATCACGGTTTCTCTAAATCTTAAAAACTTCATCCACATAAAACTCAACAAGAACTCGTGAGATAAGTTAGTATAAATCAACTCAAAACCTTAACATTCTCTACTGTAGCAAATCACAAAAATTATAATTAAACATTGCATACTAAATGCCTCTTCATATTTAATACTCCTATCCACAAATAGAAGCATTAAACACACAAACATATGCAAACAATGCAACTATATCAGCAATCTGCCAAAACAGAATAGTCTGTAAAAGGGGAATAAGAATCCATACTTTCCTAACTCCAAAAATTCTGAAAAATTACCACGTTACAGAGAACTCATGCATGCTTACTGTGTAAAAATTTCAGATTTTTATCATGTTCTTACTATTCAGGAATATTCTGGACATAACAGAAAACTTTCTGTTTTCAAACAGCAACACATGAACTTGCAAACTGAGCATGGTAAAGGCTATAATTGGCATTTTATTGAACTAAAAGATACAAAACATGATTATTGATAACATCAATGAAATAGCAACAAAATAAAATGACGCTCCAAGCAAAACTCATATTATGTGACGAATAAAAATATAGCTCCGAGTGAGGTTACCGATAATGTTGAAGACGAAAGAGGGGATGCCTTCCGGGGCATCCCCAAGCTTAGTTGCTTGGGTCTTCCTTTAATATTACCTTGGGGTGCCTTGGGCATCCCCAAGCTTAGGGTCTTGCCACTTCTTATTCTCCTCATATCGGTATCTCACCCAAAACTTGAAAACCTCAATCACACAAAACTTAACGGAACTTCGTGAGATAGGTTAGTATGATAAAAATAAATCATCCACTTAGTTACTGTCAACACAAGATTCATAATTGTTCTCACATAATTCCTACTGTATTATATCATTTTCACAATTTATATTACTCAATATAAGCTATGGAAACACTAAAACAAGCAAACTATGAATCGAAAACAGAATCTGTCAAAAACAGAACAGTGTGTAGTAAGCGATTTAAAAACCATACTTTTGTACCTCCAAAAATTCTGAAAAATTAGGAAAACGGAAAAAATTTGTAACCCAATACTGTGTAAAAATTTCAGAATTTTTTCACGCTCCAGTACAGAATAGAAATTCCAGCACTAGACGCAAAAGTTTCTGTTTTTGCACAGAATCAAATCAACAAGCATTCACACTATCCCAAAGGCTTTACTTGGCACATTATTGAAAGAAAACATATAAAACATGATTACTACAGTATATTAATCATGTGGACACACAAAAACAGTAGGTATAAGTATTGGGTTGTCTCCCAACAAGCGTTTTTTTAATGCCTTTTAGCTAGGCATGATGATTTAAATGATGCTCACATAAAAAGTGAAGAATTGAAACATAACGGGAGCATCATGAATCATATGACTAGCATATTTAAGCCTAACCCACTTCCTATACATAGGGATTTTGTGAGCAAATAACTTATGGGAGCAAGAATTAACTAGCATAGGAAGGCAAAACAAGCATGACTTCAAAATTTTCATCACATAGAGAGGAAACTTGATATTATTGCAACACCTACAAGCATATGATCCTCTCTCATAATAATTTTCGGCAGCATCATGAATGAATTCAACAATATAGCTATCACATAAATCTTTCTTTTCATGATCCACAAGCATAAATTTTTTACTACTCTCCACATAAGCAATTTTCTTCTCATTCATAATAATGGGAGCAAACTCAACAAAATAACTATCATGAGATACTTGATTGGCATAATCCATTTGAGAATTAAAATCATGATGACAAATTTCATGGTTATAATTATTCTTTATAGCATACATGTCATCACAATAATCATCATAGATAGCAACTTTTTTAACATAGTCAATTGAAACCTCTTCCAAAATAGTGGAATCATCATTAAATAGAGTCATGACCTCTCTAAATCCACTTTCATCAATATAATCATCATAAATAGGAGGCATGCTATCATCATAATAAATTTTCTCATCAAAACTTGGGGTGCTAAAAATATCATCTTCATCAAACATAGCATCCCCAAGCTTGTGGCTTTGCATATCATTAGCATCATGGATACTCATAGAATTCATACTAACAACATTGCAATCATGCTCATCATTCAAAGATTTTATGCCAAATATTTTATTGAATTCTTCTTCTATCAATTGAGCACAATTTTCCGCTCCATCATTTTCAAGAAAAACATTATAAAGACGAATAATATGAGGCAACCTCAATTCCATTTTTTTGTAGTTTTCTTTTTATAAACCAAACTAGTGATAAAACAAGAAACTAAAAGATTCGATTGCAAGATCTAAAGATATACTGTCAGGGTACGACCATCTATGGGGCCATGCAGCCCCTTTGTGGTTCGGCGGGGAGGATCGACGTGCACAAAGAGCATGAAGAATGGAGCGCAAGGGATTTTACCCAGGTTCGGGCCGCTGAGGAGCGTAAAACCCTACTCCTGCTTTCGATGTATTAGTTGTGTGGAAGCACAGTACAAGGAGCGCTTCCCCCGTCAAGGCGTGGGGAGAGCAGCTATGTGAGAGGTGCTTGTGTGAATCTCCAATTGTCTGAATCCTCTAAACTATTGCCTTGGCTCTCCTTTTATAGTTCAAGGGGTTACCACAATGGCAAAACAGTAATTACAGTGCGATTAGATAGTGGTTTGATACGCATATGGACATGTGTTGATAAAGGTGTTTTCTTGAGTGGCGATCTGCCACGTGCCCCGACAGGCTCTACCTAACCATCTGCGCGCCCGCCATCTGTCGGCAAGAGCCTGACAGGTAGGTGCAGCGACTCGGTGGAGGGAGCTTGCCGGCTTCTGGCTTGCCGGCGCCGTCTTGATCTTCCTAGAGACTCTTTAATAACCTGCTTGGAGGCCTTGGTTTCCCGGCTCTGTCCTTGCCGGGTCTTGTCTTGCCGGGAAGTCATACCGCTGGGGAGAAGCTTCTCCCCAACGAGCTCTTGTTCTTGCTTGGTGACACAGCGCTTGCCGGATGAAGTGCTTGCCGGAAAGACAGGTCCTTTGCCGGGGCTGCCTTGCGACAACCCTAGACTGGCACAACTCCAAGTCCAGAAGGTTTGTGAGGCCCTGGTTCTCGCTACACCGACAGGAGCCCCCGGGACCGCCTTTAACAGAGAACTCGGAAGATCTCGATGTTTAAGGTGGGACCAAAAACTGGCTTGGATTATGACAGCCATATCTTGCTTGCCGGGGAAGATATTTCCCCACGGCCGCCAGCCCCCGAGCTTGCTTAGGGAGCACGGGAGACCTTTATGTTGAGACTTCCATTTAGCAGAGAACTTTAAAGATCTCGATGCTAAAAGAAAACTTGTTTCTGGCAAAGAACTTTAAGTTTCTTGATGTCAATTCTGTTCTCAATGGAGAACTCTACGGTTCTCAACATTGGCTTCCGGGAAAGCTATCCCTGGGAAGGCTTTAACTTCCTGCAGAGGACTTTATGGTTCTCGATGCCGGCCTTTGATTTCAGCAGGGAACTCTGAGATTCTCGATGCTGGCTTGCCGGAAAGGCGATTCTCGGCAAGGCTTTTGTCATCGGCAGAGAACTCTGAGTCCTCAATACCAATTTCCAGGAAGGTGTTTTCGCTAGTTGCCAACGTCTTCGCCTTCCTCATACGCTGAAAGTGATTTCTCCGGTCGCTGCCCTTGATCCCTAGCAAGACCATCATAGAAGCCACTGGGGAGGCAAGGCAGCTGCTGTTACTAGAATCCTTTCGGCATATCTGCTGCTGCAAGACATATATTAAGAAAAATAGTTTTTTTTCTTTAGTTAGTCCAGCTTAATTATGTATGTAACACATTCTTTCATTTGGTATGCTTCTCCCTTGAGTAACACTGTCCTTGTACATTGTTGCACCCTACGCTTGCCGGAATGCTTCCCGGTGCGCACGATCCAGTCAGCAGCGCTTGAGGAAACGGGTCCTTAGCAGCTCGCCGGGACGCCGCCTCCCGAGAAAGGTTTACCTTATCGATCCTAGTTCAGCTGCTCATGTTGCCGAGCGGACTCGAGGCAACTAGGAGCGCAACTAGGCCCGAAAAGGCTCCTTCGCGTGCAGGTTTACGTACAAGGATGAAATCGTTCAAGGGAGAGGGACAAGAAGCCGGAAATTAACTCAAAGTTTTTCAACTTAGCTTTTTCCGCTGTCCATCCCGCCCATAGCGCGTTTAGTTTTCTCTCTTGAACGTTCTTGGATTTGGGGTATCACACCCTACCACGCTTCCACCCTTGTCGGAGCACTTATCTCGAGGACAAGAGCGAAAGCCCCCTTGTCGGAGCGCACTGCTCAACGACAAGGTTTGCTACGCTTCTGCCCTCGTCAGAGCACTTGGCTCAACGACAAGAGCAAAAGCCCCCTTGTCGGAGCGCACAGCTCGATGACAAGGTTTGTTACGCTTCCGCCCTCGTCAAAGCACTTGGCTCGACGACAAGAGCGAAAGCCCCCTCGTTGGAGCGCACAGCTCAACAACAAGGTTTGCTACGCTTCCGCCCTCATCAGAGCACTTGGCTTGTCGACAAGAGCGAAAGCCCCCTTGTCGGAGCACATAGCTCAACGACAAGGTTTGCTTGCCGGAAGCTTACTTTTTAGCAGTAAATCTTCGGTTCTGCCTCCGAAAAAATCTTTCCAACAGGGCTTCTGGTTTCGACAGAGAAATCCGTGATTCTCGATGTCGGCTTCCGAGGAGAAAGTTCCCGGGAGGCTTTTAATTGTTGGCGGGGAACGTGAAGCTATCTTCAACTTTTATACCTGCAACACCGATCTGGGCAAGGAAATGCCGCAGCAGCATTTCAACACAAATTAATTAGCGCCTGATTAGCACTTAACTTATGCATATATTTCGATTCCTGCTGGATATCCCCCTCGCTCGCCGGAATACTTTGCCGGTGCACACGATCTAGTCAGCAGCGCTTTGAGGACACGGGTCCTTCGCAGCTTGCCGGAACCGCCACCTCCCAGAAAGTTTTACCTTGTCGGTTTTAGTGCAGCTGCTCTCATTGCCGATCATAATTGAGGCAACAAGGAGCGCAAACGCAGCTGCTCTCGTTGCCGAGCGGACTCGAGGCAACTAGGAGGGCGAATGCAACTACTCTCATTGCCAAACAGACTCGAGGCAACCAGGAGTGCAACCGGCCCCGACGAGGCTCCCTAACGTACGGGTTTTATGCAGAAATCGCAATGATTAAAAACTTATTAAGCCTTTTCCTTAAATGACCGTATTTTTGCACGATTGTACCTTACGCTTGCCGGAATACTCCTCGAGTGCGCACGTTCTGATCGATGGCGCTTAGGATCGGGTCCTGATTAGCAGCCTATCGAGAACGCCGCCTTCTCGGGAGCTTAACGCTCTAGAAACAAACGCAGCTGCATGAGCGTTGCTGGGCGGACCCAGAACAATCAAGAGCGCAGGATATTTCGAGAGCGCTCCTTCGCGCACAGGTTATGCACAAAAATGCCATTCAAGGACAAGACTAATTAACAGAAAATAACTAAAGATTGGAACTTAGCTTTCTCTGTAGTACGGCGAAGTCGTTGCGATTCATCAGGGTGCTACAGGGGGTGCTCGGAGTGCCCACGATGAATGATGCTCCGCCGTCGTCGCCAATATGTCTCCCCTCAAGTGGTTGAGATTGCGCCTTGAAGTAGACGCGGCGGCGACGCCCTTGCTCTTCTTGGACGCCGTTGATGATGAAGATGAGGATGAGGCGCGGTCCACTGATCAAGGTTCGCACAGCGCTCCACCCCTACCTGGCGCGCCAAAGATATCGGGGTACGACCATCTATGGGGCCATGCAGCCCCTTTGTGGTTCGTCGGGGAGGATTGACGTGCACAAAGAGCATGAACAATGGGGCGTGAGGGATTTTACCCAGGTTCGGGCCGCTGAGGAGCGTAAAACCCTACTCCTGCTTTCGGTGTATTAGCTGTGTGGAAGCACAGTACAAGGAGCGCTTCCCCCGGCAAGGCGTGGGGAGAGAAGCTACGCGAGAGGTGCTTGTGTGAATCTCCAATAGTCCGAATCCTCTAAACTGTTGCCTTGGCCCTCCTTTTATAGTTCAAGGGGTTACCACAGTGGCAAAATAGTAATTACAGTGTGACTAGATAGTGGTTTGACACGCATATAGACGTGTGTCGATAAAGGTGTTTTCTTGAGCAGCGATCTGCCACGTGCCCCGACAGGCTCTACCTAACCATCTGCGCGCCCGCCATCTGTCGGCAAGAGCCTGACAGGTAGGTGCAGCGACTCGGTGGAGGGAGCTTGCCGGCTTGAGGCTTGAGCTTGCCGGCTTCTGGCTTGTCGGCGCCGTCTTGATCTTCCTGGCAACTCTTTAATGACCTGCCTGGAGGCCTTGGTTTCCCGGCTCTTTCCTTGCCGGGAAGTCATACCGCTAGGGAGAAGCTTCTCCCCAACGAGCTCTTGTTCTTGCTTGGTGACACAGCGCTTGCCGGATGAAGTGCTTGCCGGAAAGACTGGTCCTTTGCCGGGGCTGCCTTGCGAAAACCCTAGACTGGCACAACTCCAAGTCCAAAAGGTTTGTGAGGCCCTGGTTCTCACTACACCGACATATACCTTCAAGCACTCACCTCCCCGGCAACGGCGCCAGAAAAGAGCTTGATGTCTACTACACAACTTATTCTTGTAGACTCGTGTTGGGCCTCCAAGCGCAGAGTTTTGTAGGACAATAGCAATTTTCCCTCAAGTGGATGACCTAAGGTTTATCAATCCGTGGGAGGCATAGGTTGAAGATGGTATCTCTCAAACAACCCTGCAACCAAATACAAGAAATCTCTTGTGTCACCAACAGACCCAATACAATGGTAAATTGTATAGGTGCACTAGTTCGGCGAAGAGATGGTGATAAAAGTGTAGTATGGATAGTTGATATAGGTTTTTGTAATCTGAAAATATAAAAACAGCATGGTAGCAAGTAACAAAAGTGAGCACAAACGGTATTGCAATGCTTAAAAACAAGGCCTAGGGTTCATACTTTCACTAGTGCAATCTCTCAACAATGCTAACATAATTGGATCATATAATCATCCTTCAACGTGTGATAAAGAATCACTCCCAAGTTCCTATTAGCGGAGAACATAAGATAGAAATTGTTTGTAGGGTACGAAACCACCTCAAAGTTATCCTTTCCGATCGATCTATTGGCTATTCCTATAAGTGTCACAAACAGCCCTAGAGTTCGTACTAAAATAACACCATATGATACACATCAACCAACTCTAATGTCACCTAGATACTCCAATGTCACCACAAGT
This sequence comes from Elymus sibiricus, assembly GCA_039707655.1. Lineage (NCBI taxonomy): Eukaryota > Viridiplantae > Streptophyta > Magnoliopsida > Poales > Poaceae > Elymus > Elymus sibiricus. The sequence goes on from CM077674.1 coordinate 316,551,371, forward strand.
ATCCGTGAGTTTATTATACGATATGCATCAAACAACTTCATAATCATAATATTCAATCCACACAAAGAACTTCAAGGAGCACCCCAAAGTTTCTATCGGAGAAAAGATAATGAAAACGTGCATCAACCCATATGCATAGATTACCCCAATGTCACCGCGGGAATCCGCGAGTTGAGTGCCAAAACATATATCAAGTAAATCAATATAATACCCCATTGTCACCACGGGTATTCATATGCAAGACATACATCAAATGTTCTCAAATCTGAAATATTCAATCCGACAATAACGAAACCTCAAAGGGAAAAGATTCGATTCATCACAACAAGGATAGAGAGGGAAGAAACACCATATGATCCAACTATATTAACAAAGCTCGCGGTACATCAAGATTGTGCCAAATCAAGAACACGAGAGAGAGAGATCAAACACATAGCTACTGGTACAAACCCTCAGCCCCGAGGGTGAACTACTCCCTCCTCGTCATGGAGACCGCCGGGATGATGAAGATGGCCTCCGGTGATGCTTTCCCCCCTCCGGCAGGGTGGCGGAAAAGGGCTATAGATTAGATCGTGGAGGTACAGAGGCTTGCGGCGGCGTAAAAACTCATCTAGGTTAACTTTCGGGGGTTTCTGAATATATATGATTTTTTGGCGTTGGAATCACGCGAAGAAGGGCCACATGGGCCCCACGAGGCACCAGGGCGCTCCTGGGGGGGTGGCGCGCCCTGGTGGCTCGTGGGGCCCCTGTGGGTCTTTTGGCCACCTCCCGAAGCTTCTAGTGTCTCTTATGTTCCAGAAAAAATCGTCAAAAAGTTTCGCTGCATTTGGACTTCATTTGATATAGATTTTCTGGAAAACCAAAAACAAGCAGAAAACAGCAACTGGCACTGGGCACTAGGTCAATATGTTAGTCCATGAAAATCATATAAAAACCATATAAAAGTGCACCAAGATCATACAAAACTATAATAAACATGGCATGAATACTTCATAAATTATAGATACGTTGGAGACGTATCAGTGAACTACTCCATCCTCGTCATGGAGACCACCGGGATGATGAAGATGGCCTCCGGTGATGGTTTCACCCTCCGGGAGTGTGCCAAAGAAGGCCTCCAGATCAGATCGCTTCGGAACAGAGGCTTGCGGCGGTGGTGTGGGAGTTCTAGGTTTCTTTCTGGGGGTTTCCTGATTTATAAGAATTTTCAGCGTTGGTTTCACGCCAATCGGAGTTACGTGGGACCCACGAGGTCAGACGCCCCTTCCTACCCCCCAGGGCGTGGCGGGTGAGCTCGTAACTCCCTCGTGGGTCTTCTATTCCTTCCCTGAAGCTTCGAGGGTGACGGTGTCCTGGATTAGGGGGTGCCAACCTAGCCGGCCCGACACCTCGGATGGGCCGATATGCCCTCGTACGTGATCAAGACTGCCTCTACCGAAGACTTGATGTATGCTTCAAGATTATTCCAACCGCCTTATTCCAAGATACCGACCTTGTAACCCTAGATACCCTCCCTGGCGTGTATATAAGCCATAGGGTTTAGCCCGTAGGGGAGATGAGCGAAACATCGAACACCTAGCTATAGTAGTTAGACATATATTACGATCTCGAGGTAGATCAACTATGTACTCGATATACCTCCATTAATATAAACAGAAGCAAGACGTAGGGTTTTACCTCCATCAAGAGGGCCCGAACCTGGGTAAAACATTGTCTCCCTTTGTCTCTGTGACCCTCGATCCGAGATCCGCAGCTCGGGACCCCCTACCCCGAGGTCTGCCGGTTTTTACACCGACACTAGTGCTTTCATTGAGAGTTCCGCCGCATGATCACCAGAAGGATTGATGGTTCATCTTCAGATCAACTGCATCAATGGCTGTGGGGACGTCTACGCCCCAGGACAGCTTTTCGTCTTCGGTTGCATGGTATTTTGCGCCGACTCAATGGGTCATCTGACCTCTGTCGAGAACTACGCCCCTGGTCGGATCGTGACCTTTGGCGGCCTCGAGTACACTACAGACTCCCGTGGCGAGCTCGTCTTATCGGGATGGACTCCCGGCCGGATCGAAGGCTCGGCCGGCTCTGGAGGCTCGACTCCGGAACCGAACTCCGTCACGGTGCCTCTTGAGACTCCGGACGCCGCCGCTCCGGCCAGTCCCTCCCCAATTGTCGATCCGGAGATAGATCCGGCGGCCACTCCTGAAATTACGCCAGCGCCAGAATCGATCCCGGCGCAAAAATCAGATCCATGCTCAGATTCCCCTCGAACCGAAAACACGTCCGGTCACACACCGGGGCTGCTTCAAATCAGCCCTGCATACGGCGCGTCCATGGATCCTGAAGAGCTATCTCAGCTTGACGAGATGCTCGACCGTATCCGGAGCATGTCCATCTCGGACGGCAAGACTTCGGTTTATGATCAAATCGGACTTAAAGCCAACAACAGGGAAATTTATACCCCACCCACCACCCACTTAGTCGCCACGGTCGATGATTTAACCGACGTGTTGGACTATGGCGAACCTTCCGACATGGAGGAAGATACTGATGGCCCCCTTGAGGACACCTTGGCCCCGGTTAACACGGGCAGGTGGACGGCCACATCCACCTACGATGTCTACATGGTGGACACCCCCAAGTCCCCTCCAAGACGTCGACGCAGACGCCGACGGGGAAATAATGGAGAACCCAGTGGCAATGAAGCGATAGCCACTAATAATGACGCGGAGGATGGTGATGCCAATGACCACGAGGAGGACATTCAAGCCTCCCCCACAAGGGGTGGCACACCAGATCGACCTCTTGTGGACTCTGATCCCGATGACCTCTTCGAAGGGGCCGACGACAATTACATGCCGGAGTCCGAGGAGGACGATAGCCTCGGTGCCGAGGACTTCATCATCCCCGAGGACCCCTTCGAACAAGAACGCTTCCGACGACGCCTCGTTGCGACGGCCCGGAGCTTAAAATGCAAGTAGCAGCAGCTGCAGGAAAATACTGACGCGCTAAATGACAAGTGGGTTGAAGTGCTCTCTGCCGAGCAGGATGTGGAAAACCGACGCCATAGTGCGCCGAAGTCTTACCCACGCAGGCGCCTCCTACCAGAATTTGATGAAGAACTCGCTGACGACCTCGATCGCCCCCCTAGAGGCCGGGACAGGCCAAGACGAGAAGACCAAGGTGACAGGCCGCCCCCACGCCGTCATGGTAAAGACCCCGTGGACAACCTGGATCCTCATGACGCTAGACGTCGTATTGAAGAAAATAGGGCTCCCCTCGGTCCATCTATGGATCCAGGGGACGCGCCCCCGCTGGGCCCAACGGCTACAATGCTTGGATGGACAGGAACGACCGTGCCCAAAATCAAACTTACTCACGGCTCTCTCCCGAGACCCGACGAGATCCTCCTCGGTCCCGAGGTCCAGCTCACCCAATCTGCTTTACAGACGGGGTGATGGAGCATCAATTCCCTGAAGGGTTTAAACCCATCAACATAGAGTCATATGATGGCACCACGGACCCGGCGGTTTGGATCGAGGATTTCCTCCTGCATATACACATGGCCAATGGAGATGATCTCCATGCCATTAAATATCTGCCGCTCAAACTAAAGGGGCGGCAAGACACTGGCTTAACAGCCTACCTCCTCATTCTATTGGCAGCTGGGAGGCCCTAGAAGACGCCTTCCGGGCAAACTTCCAGCGCACATATGTCCGACCTCCGAACGCTGATGACCTCAGCCGTGTCACCCAGCAGCCAGGCGAATCAGCCCGCAAGTTCTAGAACAGGCTCCTCACTAAGAAAAACCAGATTATAGACTGTTCCGAAGCCGAAGCCATCGCCGCTTTCAAAAACAACATCCGAGGTGAATGGTTGGCTCGACAGCTCGGACAGGATAAGCCGAGAACTATAGCAGCCCTGACTTCACTAATGACTCACTTTTGCGCGGGAGAAGATAGCTGGCTCGCCCGAAGTACCCATAACGGCGAGGCAGGCACCTCAGAAATTCGCGATGCTAATGGAAAACCAAACCGCAATAAAAATAAGCGCAGGTATAAAAACGGCGGAAGCGACACTGAAGATGACGCGGTCAACGCAGGATTCACCGGACCTAAATCCGGGCAGAAAAGAAAACCCTATAAGGGGAATAAAGATGGACCTAGCCAGCTTGACAGACTCCTGGACTGCCCATGTGGGATTCACGGTACCCAGGAAAAACCAGCAACCCACACTAACAGGAATTGCTGGGTGTTCAAGCAAGCTGGGAAGATAGCGGCAGAGGAGCAAAATAAAACCCAACACCGCAGCGACGACGAGGATGAACCTCGGCAGCCCACTAATGGAGGGCAGAAGAAGTTTCCAAATGAGGTAACGGAGGTCAATATGATCTACGTCACCCACATCCCCAGGAGGGAGCGGAAACGTGCACTTCGGGACGTATACGCGCTGGAGCCAGTCGCCCCGAAGTATAACCCGTGGTCGGCTTACCTGATCACTTTCGATAAGCATGATCATCCGACCAGCATCAGGCATGGCGGATCGGCAGCGCTCGTCTTGGACCCCATCGTTGATGGTTATCATCTAACACGCGTCCTAATGGACGGGGGAAGCAGCCTTAACCTCATTTACGAGGATACAGTTCGGAAGATGGGTATCGACTCATCTCGGATCAAGCTAAGTTCTACCACCTTTAAAGGTGTCATCCCAGGCATCGAAGCCCGTTGTACGGGGACGATAACCCTATAGGTAGTCTTCGGTTCGCCCGAGAACTTCAGAAGCGAGGAGTTAATCTTCGACATCGTACCCTTCCGGAGTGGGTACCACGCGCTCCTAGGGCGCACAGCCTTCGCCCGCTTTAACGTAGTCCCGCATTATGCCTATCTCAAGCTTAAAATGCTGGGACCCAAGGGCGTTATCACTGTCAATGGTAACACAGAACGCTCACTCCGGACAGAGGAACAGACCGCGGCTTTCGCAGCCGAGGTTCAAGCGTCCGAGGAGGCAGCCCGCAGCAGTAAACGTGCTGCCCGCTCTTTGAAGCGCGTCATGGCTACACACGTCGACCTCGGCCAGTTACCCCCACACCCGAAATAGGGGTGCGGGCTCCTCGAGTGCCCTCTCTGTGGGCACTACGTCCCTAGGGTGCATAATTTCGCACTCAAGATCCCCTGGGATGTCGAGGAGCCAAAACAATTCTGAAGCGTCATGCGCGGGTTCACCACGCAACGGCGAGGCCTAGAGCCCCAGCACAGGCACGCATCTGTAAAAGAAGCAGCCAAAATATGCATATGTCTAGGTGGCTTTAACCACAGAATGACTTCGGCTACACCTCCATTCAAGGAGCTCGGTCAATCAAACACTTAGAGTGTATAAAGGGCCAGAAGGGCATCGACCTTCGCAAAATCTTCGTCTTCAATCAGGACGATCTGGTCAACAGCTCGGGAACGCAGACGTGCGGCAGGCTTCGGTCCGGATCCTTTAAAATCCGTTGGTAATTATCCGACCTGTTTTCTCTCCTCCTTCTTTACCGTCTACATTGTATTCTTTCCATTACTCTCGTCCACAGGGCATGTACATGATTGATATTATGAAATAAAGAAACCGTGCCCTTTCAAGGTTCCTATTGCATTTCTTTATTAGTCTAGCTCTGGAACAATGACGTTCTCTAAAAAAGATGCAATTGTATCACAAAAGTCCGATGTGTTCGGCGTCTCGGATTTCGGCCTTATATGCATCCGTTTCGAACCTAGATTTCGGTCAATAGTTGGGTCGCCCGGCTCCTATGTGTACCCCTTACGTTTCCGATGCATTCGGCTAAGGGCGTAACGGGAGAACCACTGCGATTGCGCCGCCAGGTCAATTGGCGTGGCGCCTCAGTGGAGAAAGCCGAAAACTGACTATCTAGGTAAGCGTAAACTGGTCCGCCATCCGGAGACCGCGTCAAGCGATGTGATCTTAGAGATCACCCGTGTTAAACGAAGGGCTTTTATCTTTTAGCCGAAGTGTGCTCTGGCTTCAACCTCTGCCAAATAGGCCGAACACTTCCCACACCGGGGGCTGGTCATCACCCCCACAGTCAAACTCCCATGGCTAAGTGAAAGACATCAAGCCACTATAGTCCGATTGCCTAGTTCCTCTAAGTCATCGACCGCCCATGGGTACCGAGACGTCGGCTAAGGGTCAAGTATGGCTTAGGGAACACCCTTTGTATGACCTAAATGGGGGCTAAGGCCGACGACTGGCCACTCTCACTTTAAAATGTCATATCGGAGGAATAATCAAATTACTAAAATATGGAACTTCAAACCATTCTCATTTCAAACGATAAAGTTTTTACATCATATACCCCGGCATTCCGGAGTACCTAAAAATACATCGTGTCCTTCGGGCACATGGCCTCGGTGGTCCGAGCTCCCGCCTCCACCTCGGTGAAGAACTGCTCGGCGGTCCGCGGCTTCTCGGCAGGGGGGCCAGCAGCACAAGTCTCCGCATCAACTTTGCGGAAGTGCGTCTTCACACACGCATATGCCCTCCGAGCCCCTTCGAAGCACGCCGACCTCTTCCAGCGGTCAACGCAGGGCACGGCATCTCGAAGACGAGCCGACAGACTGAAGAGACTCCTCGGCACGGCTTCGGCCGGCCACAGAGCAATGCAGAGATCCTGGAGTGCTGACCTGGTCATGCGGAACAGCTCGACCAGCTGCTTCACTCGCAGACTCTCAATGAAAGCACCAATGTCGGTTCTAAATCCGGCATATCTCGTAGTAGGGGTCCTAAGCTAGGCGTATTGGAGCGATGGTAACATGGACACAGGATTTTACCCAGGTTCGGGCTCTCTCGAAGAGATAATACCCTACGTCCTGCTTTTGATTGTATTCATATGGGGTGTAGTACAGAGTACATGTATCTACCACGAGATTGTTCTAATGAATATGAGTTGTCCTATTGACTAGCCTGGCCTTGGTTTATATATGCACCGGAGACCTAGGGTTTAGAAGAGTCCTCGTCTTGGGTGCCAAGTCTTGTGGAGTCTTCCTTGTATGCGTCATGGGCTGCCCGAAGTGGCCCATGAGTGAACCGCCATGGGGGTCCTCGGCCTGACCCACTGGTCGGGAGACGACATGGTGAGTACCCCCTAGTCCAGAACACCGTCAGTAGCCCCCTGAACCGGTCTTCAAGTTGGGGACGCTCCTCGGTTCTTCCGAACTGTTCTTCGTCTTCGGTCGTCGGTCTTCAAAACTGGTTCAACAAATCTTCCCATCTCTGATCTTGAGGATCACCGAGGTGTATCCGAAGAGTTCATACATCGGGTATCCGAGGAGTCCTTTAAGTTCTCGGCCTTTATCAACGCCTTGTTATTTTTTACGCCACACCTCGGGTTCGAAGTGTTTCCAGCGCGGCGGTGTCCTCTTGCATACAGCCTCCAACGCCGGACTGCATCCGAGGTGTCTTTCACAGCCGAGCTCCAACGCCGGTCTGCATCCGAGGTACATTTTAGCAGCCGAGCTCCAACGTCGGTCTGTATCCGGGCTCCAGCGCCGGATTGCATCCGAGGTGTCTTCTTGTAGCCGAGCTCCAACGCCGGTCTGCATCCGAGGAGGCATAGAGTACCTCGTCTTTGAAAAAGTTTGAAGGAGGTTATCCGAGCTTAACACCGAAAAAGTTCTCTATGGAGCCAGCCACTCGCAGCCGAGCTTTATGCCGAACTGCTTCCGAGGTGGTGCACCACCTCAGTCTTGGGCTGATTTTTTGCGAATATATTTTCGATTGGTGCAATTTATTCTATGCCGAGATGTATAGCCAGTAGCCCTCAAGGTGTGTGTTGGCCCAAAATCCGAGATGCACCTGAAGGAAAACATAAAACCGCTGATCCCAGTAGCCCCTGAGACTCAGATCGATTCGCGAAATCGGCCTGAGGATCAACTCCTAGCTCGGCAGCATACTTAGGAACAGAAACACGGTGTGCATAGTCCTCGAGACTCAGGTTGGGTGCGGCCGACCAACCCGAGGATCGTAATCTCCTCGGAAACTGTTTTGCACTTTGAATTTTCTGCATTGAATCATCAATGCAGTAGCCCCCGAGCCACTGGTCGGGTGGCAACACCAGATCAGGGGATTCATGTAACCCGTTAATGACTTTTAAGTGAGAAGCGCGAAGCCCAGTAGCCCCCGAGCCTTAAGTTGGGCAAGGGTGGCTGAATTAAGGATCAATATCCAGAGTAAATTGATTTTAATCAAAATTTATGTGTAATGATTCTATGTATCCAAGTACTTTACATCATTAATGCTCGGATCCGCATTGTACAAAACTTTGTTGACCGACCATCAGCTTCAACCTCCTCGGCCAGTAGCCAAGGAGTGTTTTCCTACTTTATAAAGCCTTTATAAGGGCAAAGATTTACAGCAAACAAGGCAATCTGGCCATATGGTTTTATAAACAAAGGTACGCGGAGAGATATGTTATATTACTATTTAACGTAAGAAACGTTTTCTGGGAAAAATAGTTCCTTTATAGGTTCCTTTTCGCAGGTTATCATGCTAACCATGATTATGTAACTTCACTTCCGATCTAAGTGGGAGAAAATAATGAAGATTAATTCGGGGAAAATTCCTGAAGTATTTGGCTTTAGAAAACCGAGATTTTTTACTTCCGTCATTGCCGACCAATTATGTTCTTGAGATTGCTAGCTTTCGGCTTCACCCAGTCTGAGGTACTAACCCGGATAACCCGGTAGTATCAATCACAGAGGTGCTCCCTTTACCCCCTAGCCGAACAATCGGGAACGTAGGGGGTAAGCACAGGAGCCAGGCAACCCAGCTTGGCCAGATCTCAAGTCAAATTGATGCATATTGTGGCTTTATAACTATTTATGGGAAGGCAGCGCTCGTATATTGAATACAAATGCTGAGAATACGTCGGACTCTCCAGGAGTCCCAAAGTAACTGCGCCGAGGTGCCTCAAGGAGCCCCTGTTACGGTTTTTTGGACTCTTCTATATGTCCGAAGTGTTTTATACCAAAAGCTCGAGGTTAGAATTGCACAGTTTTTTCAAAGACAGCCGAACTGCTTTTCTATTAGTGACCTCGGACAAGCCGAACACTTTTATGAAAGCAAGCTGATCGGCCGATTGAATTTGCGCATGTTTGTGGTAGTCAGCTTTTAAGCTGTATTTTGCAGCTTTATGCTATATGTTATTTTGACTCCGTTGCGACACTTTTTAAATTGAAAGTGGCCCATCATCGGCTTCCACCCCTTTGTAGATGCTACGCAGGGTGTTTCCGCAATAACAAGACAACCCTTAGCCGACGTCTCGGTGCCCGGAGGCAGTTGTGTTAGCGGAAACGAGGCAATCAAATATGTAGGCTTTATAACTTTCACTTAGTCATAGGAGCTTGACTGTGGGGGCAAGTAACTAGCCCCCGGTGTTTGGAGTGTTCGGGCGTGCCGAGGTGCAGCTCGGTAGGGAAGTTGCCGAACTACGGGTTGGAAAAGATTTCCCGAGCCAAATTATTATGCACGGCACCTCGGTCAAGAGGATGTCCCGCCTCCTGAAAAAAAAACATACAAATAGGTTTAAAAGCTTCATAGGCTCGGAAAACCAAAAAACTTACCCAAAACCTTTACGTCTAAATTGAATCAAGTCTTTTGGTGCCAATCTGAAAATTGGTCTTAAAATTAAATTGTGCTTCTGTCATGCTTTAACATGACACATCCGATCTAAAGACTTCAAGCGGGTCAGCCTTCGGCTTCAACCTCCTATCCCGAAGGCGGGGTGCTTCTCAGGCCAGTTTAGTGAACTAAACTCGAGCGGCGTTAGAGAGAAACCAGGCTATCCGGCTATTGACCACACACTCGAGTCGAGAAAGGATTGGTAGAAAAAGACTTTGCAACGACTTAGAAGAAAACACTTATTGTAAAATGACTCATACAAATTTAAGAGCCCCCAGTTAACTTGGGTAAAAGAAGCGTTTTTAACAAATAACGTTTTTTAACAAACTAAATGTTTAACTAACAACTTTTTTGTTTAACACAAATATAATGCTTGGTCGAGCCAAACAAAAATTAAAAATTTAGAACATTTAAGCATGAAAGCGACTTACCTGGTTAATGTGCTCGGTGCTGATGACGCGGTCCGAGCTTGCGGCGGGACGAGGACGCGTATCGGTCTCTGACAGATCCGACATGATGCGTAGTCCTCGGTGTCGGTGTAAAAACCGGCAGACCTCGGGGTAGGGGGTCCCGAGCTGTGGATCTCGGATCGATGGTAACAGAGACAATGGAGACGATGTTTACCCAGGTTCGGGCCCTCTTGATGGAGGTAAAACCCTACGTCCTGCTTCTGTTTATATTAATGGAGATGTATCGAGTACAGAGTTGATCTACCCCGAGATCGTATGTTGTGTATGATTCTAATGAATATGAATGTATGAACGTATCTATCGACTAGCCTAGCCTCGGCTTATATAATGTACCGGAGGCCTAGGATAACAGGAGTCCTAATCGGCTATGTCGGTGGAGAGGAGTCCTTGTCTTGATCACCAAGTCTTGTGGAATCTTCCTCGTGTATGTCATGGGCTGCCCGAAGTGGCCCATTAGTGAACCGCCATGGGGGTCCTCGGCCCGACCCACTGGTCGGGAGACGACGTGGTTAGTACCCTCTAGTCCAGGACACCGTCAGTAGCCCCCTGAACCGGTCTTCAAGTTGGGGACGCTCCTCGGTTCTTCTGAGATGTTCTTCATCTTCGGCCGTCCGTCTTGAAAGCTGGTTCAACAAATCTTCCCATCTTCGATCTTGAGGATCGCCGAGCTGAATCCGAAGAGTTCATACGTCGGGCATCCGAGGAGTCCTTTAAGTTTTCGGCCTTTAACAATGCCTTGTTATTTTTACGCCACACCTCGGGTTCAAAGTTTTTCCCCGTGCAGCGGTGTCCTCTTGCAACCGAGCTCGAACGCCGAACTGCATCCGAGGTGTCTTTTTGTAGCCGAGCTCTAACGCCGATCGGCATCCGAGGTGTCATAGATTACCTCGGTCTTGAAAAAGTTGAAGGAGTTCAGCCGAGCTTAATGCCAAAAATGCCCTCTATGGAGCCAACCACTTGCATCCGAGGTTTACGCCGGACTGCTTCCGAGGTGGTGCACCACCTCGGCCATGAGCTGATTTTTTTGTGGAATTTATTTTAGATCACTGCAATTAATTTGCTGACAAGATGTATAGCCAGTAACCCTCAAGGTGTGTGTCGGCCCAAAATCCGAGATGCACCTGAAGGAAAACATAAAACCGCTGATCCCAGTAGCCCTTGAGACTCAGGTCGATTCACTAAATCGGCCTGAGGATCAACTCCTAGCTCGGCAGCATACTTGGGAACAGAAACAAGGTGTGCATAGTCCTCGAGACTCAGGTTGGGTGCGGCCGACCAACCCGAGGATCATAATCTCCTCGGAAACTGTTTTGCACTTTGAATGTTCCTGCATTGAATCAGCAATGCAGTAGCCCCCGAGCCACTGGTCGGGTGGCAACACAAGATCAGGGGATCGATGTACCCCTTTAATGGCTTTTAATTGAGAAGCGCGAAGCCCAGTAGCCCCCGAGCCTTAATTTGGACACGGGTGGCCGACTTAAGGATCGATATCCAGAGTAAATTGACTTTAATCACAATTTATGTGTAATGATTCTATGTATCCAAGTACTTTACATCATTACAAATGCCTCTGTTCTACAAACTTTGTTAACCAGCCTTCGGCTTCTCCCTCCTCGACCATTGGCCGAGGAGTGTTTCCTACTCCTGGTCCGCCGAGGTGAACCAGACTCTTCGGATAACAAGGCAATCCGGCTATTTGGTTCTACAAACAAAGTGGAACAGAGCTTATGTTATATTACGTTTAAGCGTAAGAAACATCTTCCAAGAAAAATAGTTCCTTTATAAGTTCCTTTTCTCAGGCTATCATGTTGACCATGATCGTGAAACCTCAACTCCGATCAATGTGGGAGAAAAATATTGAGGATTTAGTTTGGGGAAACTTCCCGAACTCCGTGGTCTTTAATGAACCTAAATTTTCACTTCCATCGTTGCCGACCAATTGTATTCTTAACATGCCTAGCTTTCGGCTTCACCCAGTCTGAGGTACTAACTCGGATGACCCGGTAGTAACAATCACAGAGGTGCTCCCTTTACCTCCTAGCCGAACAATCGGAAACGTAGGGGTAAGCACAGGAGCCAGGCAACCCAGCTTGGCCAAAATCTTAAGTCAAATTGATGCATATTTATGGCTTTATAACGATAATTACGGAAGGCAGCTTTTGTATATTGAATACAAACGCTAATGATATGTTGGGCTCTCCAGGAGTCCTGATGTAACCGCGCCGAGGTGTAGGTCGGCAGGAAAGATGCCGAGCTGCGGGTCGGAAAAGATCTCCCGAGCTGAATTATTGCGCAGGGCACCTCGGTCATGAGGATGTCCCGTCTCCTGAAAAAACATACAAATAGCTTAAAAGTGTCATAAGCTCGAAAAGCCAAAAAACTTATGTAAAAACTTGACGTCCGAACTAAATCAAGTTTTTTGGTGCCAATCCGAAAAGTGGTCTTAAAATTAGTTTGTGCTTCCGTCGTGCTTTAACATGACACATCCGATCTCAAGACTTCAAGCGGGTCAGCCTTCGGCTTCAACCTCCTATTCCCGAAGGCGGAGTGCTTCTCAGGCCAGTTTAGCAAACCAAACTCGAGCGGCTTTAGAGAGAAACCAGGCTATCCGGCTATTCACCACACACTCGTGTCGAGAATGGAGTGGTAGAAAAAGACTTTGCAACGACTTAGAAGAAAACACTTATTATAAAACGGCTCGTGTAAATTTAAGAGCCCCCAGTTAACATGGGTAAAGGGAGTGTTTTTAACAAATAGAGGTTTTAACAAACTAAGTGTTTAACTAATAACTTGTCTATTTAACACAAAAACATAACGCTTGGATGAACCAAACAAAAATTGAAAATTGAAAAACGTTAAGCATGAAAGTGACTTAGCTGGTTAAAGTGCTCGGTGTTGATGACATAGTCCGGGCTTGCAACGGGTCGAGATCCCAGCCCCCAAGCCGGTCCTGGGGTGGCCGAGCGAAGAGCTCGGCTGAAGAAGTGGCAGCACAAAACTGCCGATGTGCCGAGGCAAAGCCCCTGGTCCAGCCGAGGAGACAGAGTAGGTCGGTTGGGTGACGCCGGAGTAGGTCGATGAAGCGATGGCGAAGCCCACGGTCCGGCCGAGGTGTCCGAGCGAAGAGCTCGGCTTGATGAAGTGGTAGTACAACACTGCCGATATGTTGAGGCGAATCCCCCGGTCCGGCCGAGCTGACGAAACTGGTCGGCTGGTGACGCCGAAGTCCCCGGAGTAGGTTGATAAAGAGATGACGAAGCCCCCGGTCTAGCCGAGGTGACGGAGTAGGTCGGTAAGGTGATGTTGCAGCCCCATGCCAGCCGAGGTGTCGAAGCAGGTCGGCGTGGTGGACATCGACTTGAAGAAGCAACGGCGCGGCGATGCCGACGCAGGTCGGAACTTGTGACGCGGTCAATGCCGGCTTGAGAAGTGACCGCGCGGCGATGCTGGCGCGCCCGACCCGTACAATCCGTAAGGGGCGACGATGTTGGTGATGATTTAGCCGTGATGCCGAACTCTTGGTCGGCTCGCCGGGGTGAGGATCCTGATGAGGTTGACCTCGGCTCGATGAAGCGACGACCTGTCTAACGCAGGTCGGCAACCGTGGAGCAACGTTGTCGGGCTGGTTTGACACCAGCGTGACAGTGAAGATCACCTCCGAAAAGGAGCAAAATTTGTGAGCATGTGTTTGGAAACAAAACACAATACCCTAGAGAGAGTTTCCTTCAAAAAGGATATCCGATATCCCGTTCACGAAAAAGACGAACATGGGTCGGATTCGTTTCCGCGCAGAAAACAGATTTGAAAAGTGATGCACTCATCGGACTATTCCCAGAGTTTGGACGGTCGGATCGAGCTCAAATTTTGTGGGGCGGTAGATACAGGAATTCCGCAGCCGATCAACGGTTGGATCTTCCAAAGGACATCCGAGCTAGACCCTGGAGCCCACGCCCTAAACTCGTCCAGATTCCTGTCCAGATTCGACAGGGCTCCGGTATACCGAAGATCGCCGGAGATTCCTCCATCGGAACGCGACGAAATTTTGCAGGGTTGTTCTAGACTCAATTCCACACAATTCCAACAAAGCAATCGTCAAAGCGACACTCGAGGAGACGGGGACGGCGAACACGAATCCGCTGTCAAGAAAAACTGCACGGTCACCCGAGGGCAATGTTGATCTTGAGCCCCCGAGCTCCATGGACGATTCCCCCATGATCTTGATAGAGATCGGAGTTGAAGTTGATAAGGGCACTAGTCCGATCTTGATGATCCGACATGTAGCGTTGTCCTCGGTCCAGCCGAGGTTGCTAGTCGAGCCGGCAACAAAGATGTCGTCGTCGACGATGAGGTTCGGTCCCGACGTGTAGATCGTGTCGGGGCCGATCTGAATTCCCATCGAACCGCGGCGATCACACAGCAGAACTCTCAATGAAAGCACCAGTGTCGGTGTAAAAACCGGCAGACCTCAGGGTAGGGGGTCCTGAGCTGTGGATCTCGGATCGATGGTAACAGAGACAATGGAGACGATGTTTACCCAGGTTCGGGCCCTCTTGATGGAGGTAAAACCCTACGTCCTGCTTCTGTTTATATTAATGGAGATGTATCGAGTACAGAGTTGATCTACCCCGAGATCGTATATTGTGTATGATTCTAATGAATATGAATGTATGAACGTATCTATCGACTAGCCTAGCCTCGGCTTATATAATGTACCGGAGGCCTAGGATAACATGAATCCTAATCGGCTATGTCGGTGGAGAGGAGTCCTTGTCTTGATCACCAAGTCTTGTGGAATCTTCCTCATGTATGTCATGGGCTGCCCGAAGTGGCCCATTAGTGAACCGCCATGGGGGTCCTCGGCCCGACCCACTGGTCGGGAGACGACGTGGTTAGTACCCCCTAGTCCAGGACACCGTCACTCGGCTTGGTCGAGGTTCCCGTCCCCAAGCCGGTTCTGAGGTGCCCGAGCGAAGAGCTCGGCTTGACGAAGTGGTGATGCAACACGGTTGATGTGGCGAGGCGAAGCCCCCGGTCCAGCTAACGAGACGAAGCTGGTCGGCTTGGTGACGCCGAAGTCCCCGGAGTAGGTTGATGAAGAGACGACGAAGCCCCCGGACTAGCCGAAGTGATGAAGCAGGTCAGTAAGGTGATGTTGCAGCCCCCATGCCAGCCAAGGTGTCGAAGCAGGTCGGCATGGTGGGTATCGGCTTGAAGAAGCAACAGTGCGGCGATGCCGACGCAGGTCAGAACTGGTCAATGCCGGCTTGATGAAGTGACCGCGTGGTGATGCCGGCGCACCCCATCCGTGCAATCCATGGGGCGACGATGTTGTATTGACGATTATTTAGCATTCTCAACGCCGGACTCTAGGTCGGCTCGCCGGAGTGATGATCTGATGAGGTTGACCTCGGCTCGATGAAGCAATGAATTGTCTAGAGCAGATCGGCAGTCGTGGAGCAACGTTGTCGGACTGGTTTGACACCAACGCGGCGGTGAAGATTACCTCGGAAAAGGCTTTTAAAATTTGCAGGCACGTGCTTGAAAACAAAACACAATACCCTATAAGAAATTCCCTTCAAAAAGGATGCCCGATAATCTGTTCATGAAAAAGAAGAACTCAGGTCGGATTCGTTTTCGTGCAGAAAACAGATCCGGAAATTGACGCACTCCTCGGGCTGTTCCCGGAGTTTGAACGGTCGGATCGAGCTGAAATTTTGAGGGATGGTAGATATAGGAATTCCGCAGACGATCAACAGTTGGATCTTCCAAAGGATGTCCGAGCTGGACGCTGGACTCCTCGCCCTAAACTCGTCCAAATTCACGTCCAGATTTGACAGGGCTCCGGTATATCGTAGATCGCCGGAGATTCCTCCATAGGAATATGAAATTTTACGGGGTGATTATAGACTCAATTCCGCACAATTCCACCAAAGGATTCATCAAAACGACGCTCGAGGAGGCGGTGACGGTGAACGCGAACCCGCTATCCAGAAAAACTGCACTGTCGCCCGAGGGCAATGTTGATCTTGAGCCCCCGAGCTCCATGGATGTTTCTCCCATGATCTTGATAGAGATCGGAGTTGATGATGATGAAAGTATCCGTCCGATCTTGATGATCTGACGCGGAGCGCAGTCCTCGGTCCAGCTGAGGTGACCAGTCAAGCCGGTGACGAAGATGCCGACATCAACAATAAAGCTCGGTTCCGACGCGTAGATCACGCCGGAGACGATCTGAATTCCCATCGCACCGCGGCGACTGCCAGCAGACTCTCAATGAAAGCACCAATGTCGGTTCTAAATCCGGCATATCTCGTAGTAGGGGTCCTAAGCTAGGCATCTTGGAGCGATGGTAACATGGACACAGGATTTTACCCAGGTTCGGGCTCTCTCGAAGAGATAATACCCTACGTCCTGCTTTTGATTGTATTCAAATGGGGTGTAGTACAGAGTACAAGTATCTACCACGAGATTGTTCTAATGAATATGAGTTGTCCTATTGACTAGCCTGGCCTCGGTTTATATATGCACCGGAGACCTAGGGTTTAGAAGAGTCCTCGTCTTGGGCGTCAAGTCTTGTGGAGTCTTCCTTGTATGCGTCATGGGCTGCCCGAAGTGGCCCATGAGTGAACCGCCATGGGGGTCCTCGGCCCGACCCACTGGTCGGGAGACGACGTGGTGAGTACCCCCTAGTCCAGGACACCGTCAGGGAGGACCAGAAGCGAGACGAGGAGACGACAAGACAACAGGGTGCGCCCAGGGGGGTAGGCGTGCTCTGATGTCTTGTGGGCCCCTCGTGGCTCTGTCTGACCTAATTCCAGCGCTATAAATTCCCAAATATTCCAAAACCCCCAGAGCGAAACCCAAAACAATAATTCAGCCGCCGCAAGCCTCTGTTATTCCGCTATCCCATCTCGAGGCCTCCGTCGGTACTCTATCGGAGGGGGAATAGATCACGGAGGGCTTCTACATCAACCTTGCTGCACCTCTGATGATGTGTGAGTAGTTCCCACAGGACCTATGGGTCCATACTGATTATCTAGATGGCTTTCTCTCTCTCTTTGATCTTCAATACAATGTTCTCTTCGGAGTTCTATTCGATGTAATCTTCTTTTGCGGTGTGTTTGTTGGGATTCGATGAATTGTGGGTTTATGATCAGATTGTTCATTGGAAATAATTGAGTTATATTCTGAACTTTATTATGTGTGATTGTTATATCTATGTAATGCTTTCCGATCTATGAGTTTTCTTTGGCCAAGTTGATGATTAGATCTTCAGTGGAAGTGGTGCATAGTAGTAGGTTCAATTTTGCGGTGTCCTCACTCTATGACAGGAGGAGTAGCGAGGCACGTATTTGTATTGTTGCTACTAAGGGTAAAACGATGGGGTTTGATCATATTGATTGGTCTTATTTTGTCTACATTATGTCATCATGTTCCAAACATTACTCTGTTTGTTATGAACTTAATACCTTAAGATGCATGCTGGATAGCGGTCGAGAGGTGGAGTAATAGTAGTAGATGCAGAATCATTTCGGTCTACTTGTCACGAACGTAATGCCTATGTACTGATCATGCAATGAATAACATCATAACTATGTGCTTTTCTATCAATTTCTCAACAGTAATTTGTTTACCCACCGTATGCTATGTTCTTGAGAGAGATGCCTCTAGTGAAAACTATGGCCCCCGGGTTCATTCACCATATTTACTAAAACCCTAATTTACTTGCTGCAATTTTTTACTTTTATTTCCTTTTTCAATTTATATATCTATCACTATTAGAATTAATCCTTGCAATTAACGAGTACAAGGGGCTTGACAACCCTCTTGCCCACGTTGGGTGCAAGTATTTTGTGTGTGTGTGTGTGTAGGTACTGTCGACCTTTGTCTGTGTGAATCTCCTATTGGTTCGATACTGAGGGAAATACTATCCACTACTATATTGCTTCACCCTTCCTCTTTGGGGAAAATCCCAATGCGGCTCACAAGTAGCAGAGAGCCTTGGTGATACGTCTCCAACGTATCTACTTTTCCAAACGCTTTTGCTCTTCTTTTCACCTCTAATTTGCATGATTTGAGTGAAACTAACCCGGACTGGCGATGTTTTTAGCAAAACTACCATGGTGTTATTTCTGTGAAGAAATAAAAGAAGTTCTCAGAATTGGAAGGGGATTTTTGGAGAATGTTTTTGGAATATATAAAAAATACTGGAACGAAGATGGACTACAGAAGAGCCACAAGGGGCCCACAAGGCCAGGTGGCGTGGCCACCCCCGGCCACGCCACCCAGGCTTGTAGGGCCCATGGATGTCCTTTCGACCTAATTCCGATGCTATAAATTCACATCTTCGAAGAGAAAAATCAGAGAGACAGTTTCATCGCATTTTACTATACGGAGCCACCGCCACCCCCTGTTCTTCATCGAGAGCCCTGATCTGGAGTCCGTTCATGGCTCCGGAGAGTGGGATTCGTCATCGTCGTCATCACCAGCCCTTCTTCATCAACAATTTCATGATGCTCAAAATCATGTGTGAGTAATCCCCTTGTAGGCATACTGGAGGTAGATGGGATTGGATGAAATTTCATATGTAATCATGTCAATTTGTTAGGGCTTGATCCCTAGTATCCACTATGTTCTGAGATTGATGTTGCTATGACTTTGCTATGCTTAATGCTTGTCACTAGGGCCCGAGTGCCATGATTTTAGATCTGAAAATGTTATGTTTTCATGAATATATTTGTGTTCTTGATCATATTTGCAAGTTGTATGCACCTGTTATTATTCTGAACCCACTGATTGGGATATCGACAGGGATGACTTTAACTTGAGGAGTTCATGTATTCACTATGTGTTAATGCTTTGTTCCAGTTCTTTATTAAAAGTAGCACCTTAATTACCCTTAGTTTCCATTAGGACCCCACTGCCATGGGAGGGTAGGACAAAATATGCCATGCAAGTTCTTACCGCAAGCACGTATGACTATATACTAAATACATGCCAACATATGATTGATGAATTAGAGCTATTGCATATCGCTCTAGGTTGTGACAGTTACATATTGAATTTCATCTGAATATCCATCGCTACTCCATGCCTACGCTCTACTCCTATTGCCTTTGTTAAAGTTACTACAGCTACTGTTCTACAAACTTATTACTACTGATGTTGTTACCGTTACCTTATTGATGTCTACTACACAACTTATTCTTGTAGACTCGTGTTGGGCCTCCAAGCGCAGAGTTTTGTAGGACAGTAGCAATTTTCCCTCAAGTGGATGACCTAAGGTTTATCAATCCGTGGGAGGCGTAGGATGAAGATGGTATCTCTCAAACAACCCTGCAACCAAATACAAGAAATCTCTTGTGTCCCCAACACACCCAATACAATGGCAAATTGTATGGGTGCACTAGTTTGGCGAAGAGATGGTGATACAAGTATAGTATGGATAGTAGATATAGGTTTTTGTAATCTGAAAATAAAAAAAGCAAGGTAGCAAGTAGTAAAACGGAGCACAAACGGTATTGCAATGCTTAGAAACAAGGCCTAGGGTTCATACTTTCACTAGTGCAATCTCTCAACAATGCTAACATAATTGAATCATATAACAATCCCTCAACGTGTGAAAAAGAATCACTCCAAAGTTCTTATCTAGCAGAGAACATAAGATAGAAATTGTTGTAGGGTACGAAACCACCTCAAAGTTATTCTTTCCGATCGATCTATTGAGCCATCCCTATAAGTGTCACGAACAGCCCTAGAGTTCATACTAAAATAACACCATATGATACGCATCAACCAACTCTAATGCCACCTAGATAATCCAATGTCACCACAAGTATCCGTGAGTTGATTATTCGATATGCATCAAACAACTTCAGATCATAATATTCAATCCACACAAAGAACTTCAAAGAGTGCCCCAAGATTTCTACCGGAGAAAGTAGGACGAAAACGTGCATCAACCCCTATGCATAGATTACCCCAATGTCACCTCGAGAATCCGCGAGTTGAGTGCCAAAACATACATCAAGTGAATCAATATAATACCCCATTGTCACCACGGGTATTCATATGCAAGACATAAATCAAGTATTCTCAAATCCATAAAAGTATTCAATCCGATAATAGTGAAACCTCAAAGGTAAAAACTCAATTCATCACAACAAGATAGAGAGGGGAAAACACCATATGATCCAACTATATTAACAAAGCTCACGGTACATCAAGATCGTGCCAAATCAAGCATACGAGAGAGAGAGAGAGAGATAAAACACATAGCTACTGGTACAAACCCTCAGCCCCGAGGGTGAACTACTCCCTCCTCGTCATGGAGACCGCCGGGATGATGAAGATGGCCTCCGGTGATGATTCCCCCCCTCCGGTAGGGTGCCGAAAAAGGGCTGTAGATGAGATCGTGGAGGTACAGAGGCTTGCGGCGGCATAAAAACTCATCTAGGTTAACTTTCAGGGGTTTCTGAATATATATGATTTTTTGGCGTTGGAATCACGCAAAGAGGTGCCACAGGGGGCCCACGAGGCACCAGGGCGTGCCTACCCCCCCACCCCCAGGCGCGCCCTGGTGGCTCGTGGCCACCTCCTGGGGCTTCTGGCCTTCTCCCGAAGCTTCTAGTGTTGGTTATGTCCAGAAAAAAATCTCCAAAAAGTTTCGTGGCATTTGGACTTTATTTGGTATTGATATTCTGTAAAACCAAAAACAGGCAGAAAACAGCAACTGGCACTGGGCACTAGGTCAATATGTTAGTCCATGAAAATCATATAAAAGCCATATAAAAATGCACCAAAATCAAACAAAACTATAATAAACATGGCATGAATATTTCATAAATTATAGATATGTTGGAGACATATCAGCATCCCCAAGCTTAATTCCTGCTCGTCCTCGAGTAGGTAAATGATAAAAGAAATAATTTATGAAGTGTGAATGCTAGCATAGTGCATAAGTTTGATCAATGATAATTTCAATCACTTTTCCTAGCATCATAACAGCAACTCTTTCTCATAAAACTCATCATGATAAAGTAGCAATCAATTCACATGTTATGGTTCAAACAATGCATTCTCTTGAAACTTAACAACCCATGTTCTTAGTCACCAAACAATTGCAATTCAACTTAATTTCAACAAAGTCTAAGTAAGAGCTCCACATACTCAATTATCATATAGTCTTGTATGATTGCTAGTACTCAAAGCATATTTTTAGAACAAATGGCATCCATCGAACACAGAGAAAGATAGGGGCTTAATGTTTCGCCTCCCAACTTATTTATCATAGAGATAATTGTCAACAATAATAATTCATGATCAAATATATTTGACTGGCCATATCTGCCTGGATCTTTCCCCACCACACGATGCTTGCCAACTAGAGAATAATTAAGGTTGAAATGAGAAGTAATACTATTGACTCTTGCATAAAAGTAAATACATAAAGTAAAAGATAGGCCCTTCACAGAGGGAAGCAAAGGTTGTCATGCGCTTTTTATTTTTGGATGCACAAGCTCTTAATGCAAAGGAACGTCACATTATATTGCCCCTTGTGATTGCAACCTTTATTATGCAGTCCGTCGCTTTTATTTCTTTACCATCACAAGTTCGTACAACGCTTATTTTCCCTTGCAATAAAAGATCATACATATTTTAGGAGCAATTTTAATTGCTTTTTGCACCGATGGCAACTTACTTGAAGGATCTTATTCAATCCATAGGTAGATATGGTGGACACTCATGGAAAGAAACTGGGTTTAAGGGTTTTTGGATGCACAAGTAGTATCTCTACTTAGTACGAATTTTTGGCTAGCAAAAGATCCTAAGCAAGCACCACATGTTGGAGGATCCATAACAATATAACTTCTATGCAAATATACCCAAACATAACTCATTACGTTGTCTTCCTTGTCCAACTTCAACTAATTTGCTCAAGTTTGAAAATAATTAATGAGTATTCACAATCATAAAAGATGTCCAAGATAATATATTTATATGTGAAAGTTCTCTTCCTTATACTAATCATTCATGAATTGCTTGTATGACCAATATTGTGATTGTCAAGCTTCAATAGAATTTACCTTCTAAACCCAATGTGAAGCTATTACTAGGCATGATACAAGCATATGAAGCACATATAATTTCAACTTTATGATATTCAATTTATTCAACAATTTACTCATAGGATATATGTAACACCCCTGAGTATTAAGCTACAGTGATCCACCATGTTAATGCCAAGTCACCTTGATTTGCAATGTTGGATCATCATTAGTTTCATATCTCATTTCAAATTCCATTTCAATTTAAAATTTGGAATGCAAGTGAAATTTGGAGTTGCACTAAAGTTCCTGGAAAAATGTTCATCATTTAGCAAATATTCCAAAACAATTTGATGTTAAGAAAAACAACATCACCATGTTGCTAAAATAAGCATTAGCATGTATAACAGTGCCATTCCAGCAATTTAAAATGCAAATTCATTTATGAAAATTCCAAATGGATTCATCTTGCTCCCAAAAAATTTGTGACAGTGCCTAAAAATGCAATGTATTTATTGGGCTTAGATCCACATTTTTCTAAAATGTTTGGTAACCCACAGAAATCATTTACTGCCTCTGTTTTTAAATAAATGGAAAAAGGCAGAAAATGAAAAAGGGCTAAGGCCTTACCTGGCACTGGGCCGAGCCGGCCCAGCCCACCCCACTGCTCGTCTACCTGCTCCCGCCTCGGTGTCGGGCGCGCCATGGCCAGGAGCTCGCCGTGCCGCCGCTTCTCGCCATGCGGAGCTGCATGGACGCCAGGGAGGATAAGGCCGAGCTCACCTGCCCCGAGCCCTCCCCCCTGGCCATTCCTCTCCTCCTCGCTCGTCTCTCTCCCTCTCATTTTTCTCTGCCCGTACGGGATCGTCGCCGTCCGCCGTCGCAGACGTGGCCTCCGTGCCTCCCGTGCAGCCCCGTCGTGCCCGTCGTCTCCGCCTCATTCGGCTACGTCGTCTACAGCTCGCCATTTTGCTCGGGGAGGACCACTCGGACGGGATCGAGGTCGTCTTCAACCACTTTGTCGCCGGTGATCCCCGATGTTTCCGGCGACCTCTGCGCTCCTAACCTGTCAAGGGCTTTCCGTAGCCATGCGGTGAGCTTCCACCTCCCCTCTCCCTTCTACCTCTTCGCCTTCCCGCGGTCGTAGCCGTAGTTCTCACCAAGCCGAGCTCGCCGCCGCCGAGCTCGTCGCCGGCTATGATCCGGTGGCCGGCCGCCCGCGCAACCTTGTCCATCGAGCTCGCAAGCCCACGTAGAACATCCATGCCTCTTTGGTTCGAGCAAACGTGCATGGCTTCATCGGTTTCGCCGTCGCCCGAAAACCACCGCCGCCAACGTCGTCGCCGGCGACGTTCCGGCCACCCCCCGAGTCCAACCGGTAGCGCCACTCGACGCGCGGGCTCGCTGGTTTTCGAATGCGCCCGGCCGCGGTCCAAATGGTCCACCACAGAGGAAATCCGAGCTCGCCGGAGTTCACGGCCGTGTTACGGGCTCGTCGGAGCTCTCTCCGGCACCGGCATCCGACGTGGCAAGGCGTGGGGCCCGCCCAGAGTCGCTGCCAGTGGGCCCCTGGACTCGGTTGACTGCGTTGACCGCGGTCAACTCGCTGACGTGGCATCTACCGCCACTGACGTGTGGGCCCGTGTGGCTAATCACTGTTAGCGGTTAATTAAGTTAACTTTGTTAATTGATTAGGTCACTGACAGGCCAGGCCCACTCACTAATTAACTTCTATTAGTTTAAATTAACCTCTAATCAGCTCTGAGTCACTGACCAGTGGGACCCACTGGTCAGGTTTGACTCTGGTCAGCTCAGTTGACTTGATGACGTCATCCTGACGTCATGCTTATGTCATCAGGCACTATTCTGGATAATTCGAATTAAATAATTAAAGTAATTCCAGAAATTCCAGAAAAATGTTTAAAACATTGAAAATTCGTAGAAAATAAACCGTAACTCGGATCGAAAAACTTTCTACATGAAAGTTGATCAGAAAGATGAGACGAAACCGAATACATGGTCAAAATGTTTGACCATCACTCCTATCTATCTGAACATGGGACCTTCCCCTCCAGTTCAGTATTCCGAAATCAGCCTAAACGCCGGGAAAATATCCCAAATATTTTCCCGCTTCGTCTGCGACATATAGCAAATGCATTAGGTCACCACCAACACTGCATATCGTCATGCCTTGCATTTGTGTTGCATTATTTGCCTTTATTTATTGTTTCTTCCCCCTCGTCTTATCCGATAGCCCCCGAGACCGACGCAGCTCTGGAGACCGACTACATCCCCGACGATCCCTCTTTTGCCGCAGAGCAACCAGGCAAGCAACCCCCCCCCCCTTGACGCATGCCTATATCACCTATTCTCTCTCCCTCCTGCTTGCATTAGAATTTGCTACTGCTATTGTTTTATCCTATTCTGATGCATAGCCTATTTTTGTAAACTGCTATTGATACCTTACCTGTTATCCTAAATGCTTAATATAGGTTGGATGAATACCATCGGTGGCCCCTCTTCTTTGTCCTAGTTGCCCCGCTTAGTTACCACTGCCCCGATAGAAGTGATCGACGGGCTGAGACCTGCACACCACTACACAACCCCCTAAGTTGTTCGACTCTACAGGGCTATTATCGAGTGTCGAGGGTGATACCTCTTATATCACTCCTGATGCCGCCTCTGTGGTACAGCTAGTTGGTTGTGGGCTACGAGGGTGATTCCTCTTTCACCACCTCCGACGAAGCTTCTGTCGAGCAACCCCGCAAGTGTGAATACCATCGGGGGTGATTCCTCCGGGTTCACCTTGACGGACACATCGAGAGGGAAATCCAACGAGGGTGATTCCTCGGATTCCTCCTTGATGTTATGAACACACGGTTACCTGGGTTTTACTACAGATACTGGATAAAGACGGGTCGACCCTGAGGGGAACCCGCGGGAGATGTGCAGTCGGGTTGACCATGAGGGTACCCGCGAGAGGATTACGTGGCATGGCCGGGCATTCTTGGCCCTTTCCGTAAGTCCACGAGACGGGGCGACGGGGACACATGTTTCGTGGATCTCTGCTCGTTTCCGCGAGCTTCCAATGCACTTAACGGATTTGGGTATTTGATCTGAGTTGGCCAATGGCCTATACGCACTACCACCACGCGGGATAATGGTTTAATGGGGCCCTCTGCACCGTATGTATCAGCCGAAAGCTTTGTCAGACGTCCAGTTCAGCATTGCGGCCGGGCCAGGTCGGCGCCATCCATGACAGAGGTGGTGCCTGGATCGCCCTGCGCGCAACGACCCGGAGTGCAAAGGGGGATGGTCCCAAGAACCCTGCACACTTAGGATGTAGACCGGCGGGGACCTCTCTGCTGAGCTCTAGGTAGGGCTGCGGTGTGTCGATCAGCCGAGGCCGGGCATGACCCAGGAAAGTGTGTCCGGCCAGAGTTAATCTAGCGTGTTGGGTAGCAGTAGTGCACCCCTGCAGGGAAGATATATCTATTCGAATAGCCGTGTCCACGGTAACAGGACGCTCAGTAAAGTATCCCGATCTACTACTTGAACTGGTTACTTGTTAATTAATTGTAAGCTCAGGGATCGCTTTCTCGCGGGGAGTCGAGGAAGGATCTCTAGGCTTTGATACAACATGTTTGCTACTTTATGTTATGATGCTAATCTGCACTCTTCTTATGCTGCAAGACCGTTGAAGATGCTAGTCTGCGATAGGCTAGGCTCTCTCTCTATTCTGGCATTTCTGCAGTCCAGTCCACATATACAGCCTTTCTTTGATACTAATGCATAACTAGTATAGTTCTGATGTCAGTCTTGCGAGTACTTTGGATGAGTACTCATGGTTGCTTTGCTTCCCTTTTCCCCCATATCCGATTGCTGCGACCAGATATTGGAGCCCCGGAGTCAGCCGCCCCAGTCGACGACTACTACTACCCCTCTGGAGGAGCCTACTACTACGTGGAGACCGCCGGCGACCAGGAGTAGTTAGGAGGCCCCCAGGCAGGAGGCCTGCGCCTTTTCGATCAGTGTTTTTATTTTGCCCCGCCTTCTTAAAGGCCTATCTGTTTAACTTTTATATCTGTACTCAGATATCTGATGCTTTCGCTAACGGTTGTATGCGCAAGCTTATGTATTCGAGCCCTCGAGGCCCCTGGCTTGTAATATAAAGCTTGTATTATTTTATTTTGAGTTTAGAGTTGTGTTGTGATATCTTCAAGTGAGTCCCTAGGCTTGATCGTGTGCATTTGCGTGTATGATTAGCGCACGATTAAGTCGGGGGCGTCACAATATAAGTCAAGAACAAGAGTAAATGACAAACTACTCCAAAAATATATAAGTGAAGAACAATGAGTAGTCAAACAATTAAGTAGCTATGTGAAGACTCTCTCTCAATAAAGATTTCAGATCTTGATAATTTTACTCAAACAGCAAACAAAATAAAAATAAAAGGACACTCCAAGAATAACACATATCATGTGAACAAGTAAAAACTTAGGCTAACCGATAGGTGTTGACGAAGAAAGGTGGGATGCCTAATGGGGCATCCCCAAGCTTAGTTGCTTGAGACTTCTTAGAATGTTATCTTGGGGTGCCTTGGGCATCCCCAAGCTTGAGCTTTTGGGTCTGATACGTCTCCAACGTATCTATAATTTTTGATTGTTCCATGCTGTTATAATATCAATCTTGGATGTTTTTATAATCATTTACAGCAATTATATATCATTTTTGGAGAATAACCTATTAACTTAGTGCCCGGTGCCAGTTGCTGTTTTCTGCCCTATTTTTGTTTTACAGAAAATCAATACCAAACGAAGTCCAAATGCCACGAAACTTTTTGGAGATTTTTTATTGGCCAAGATAAACACTAGAAGCTTCGGGAGGAGGCCAGAAGACCCTGGTGGGGCCCACGAGCCACCAGGGCGTGCCTGGGGGGGCAGGTGCGCCTTGGTGCCTCGTGGGGCCCACCAAGCTCCGTTTGACCTAATTCCAGCACTATAAATTCTAGAAAAATCAGAAACCCTCGGGGGAGTCCACGAAATACTTTTTACGCCGCCGCAAGCTTCTGTTCCAGAGAGATCCCATCTGGGGTCCTTCTCCGGTAATCTGCCGGAGGGGGAATCGATCACGGAGGGGCTCTACATCAACCTTGCTGCCTCTCCGATGATGCGTGAGTAGTTTACCACAGACCTTTGGGTCCATAGTTAGTAGCTAGATGGCTTCTTCTCTCTTTTTGATATTCAATACAATGTTCTCCTTGATGTTCTTGGAGATCTATCCGATGTAATCTCTTTTTGCGGTGTGTTTGTTGGGATCCGATGAATTGTGAGTTTATGATCAGATTATCCATGAAATTATTTGAGTCTTTGCTGCACTCTTTTATGCATGATTATTATAGCCTCGTATTTCTTCTCCGATCTATTGATTTGGTTTGGCCAACTGAGTTGATTTATCTTGCCATGGGAAGAGGTGCTTTGTAGTGGGTTCGATCTTGCGGTGCTCAATCCCAGTGACAGAAAGGGACATGACACATATGTATCGTTGCTACTAAGGGTAAAAAGATGGGGTTTATTCATACATGAGTTTATCTTGTCTACATCATGTCATCGTTCTTAAGGCATTACTCCGTTCTTTATCGGACTTAATACACTAGATGCATGCTGGATAGCGGTCGATGTGTGGAGTAATAGTAGTAGATGCAGGCAGGAGTCGGTCTACTAATCATGGACGTGATGCCTATATACATGATCATTGCCTTGGATATCGTCATGATTATTTGCTTTTCTATCAATTGCCCAACAGTAATTTGTCTACCCACCGTATGCTATTTTCTCGAGAGAAGCCTCTAGTGAAAACTATGGCCCCCGGGTCTATCTAAATCATATTACTAAAACCCTAAAAATATTGCTGCCATCTTTATTTATTTATTTTATTTTGTATTTTTGTTTCAATCTATCACATACAATTTAATCTTGCAATTTACCGCCGAGAGATTGACAACCTCTCGTTTGCGTTGGGTGCAAGGGTTTGTTGTTTGTGTGCAGGTACTGCTAACGAGGTGTTGTGTGATTCTCCTACTGGTTCGATAACCTTGGTTTCATAACTGAGGGAAATACTTATCTCTACTGTTCTGCATCATCCCTTCCTCATTGGGGAAATACCAACGCAAGCTACAAGTAGCAGGAAGAATTTCTGGCGCCGTTGCCGGGGAGACATCATCAACATCTATCAAGTACCTTTGCACAAACTCTCATCTCCTTGCATTAACTTTATTTGCCATTTGCCTCTCGTTTTCATCTCCCCCACTTCTAAAACGTTTTTACAAAAATACAAAAATATTTTCCGTTTGCCTTTTTCTCGTTTGCTTGCTAGCTTGCTTGTTACCTAATTTGCTTAATCATGATGCCTCGAGAGAATTATCATGATAGTTCTTATTATAAAATTTTGTCCGAAATTGAGAAAAATACTAAAGATTACATGACTACGCAGTTTGAGCACAACAAAAAATTTACCGAGGAACTCAAAGAACACTCTATTTTATTGGATGCTATTGCCAAACAACTTGATAATGTCAGCAAAGAAGTTGCTAGCCTTCAATCTCAATTTTCTCTTACTAAAAATTTGCTAATTTTTTTTTCTGATGCACAGGCTACGCTAGTAAATCAAATGGCAGCTAAGCCGGAATCATTAGAGCGTAGTAATGATGAGGATATTAAAATGATTGGTGTTTCATCTATTGATTCTTTGTTTAGCAAAATTAAACTTGATGAAAAGGGGACTGAAGAAGAGTCAACTTTAGCTAAAGAGCGTCCCCATAATTCGGAGGGTGAAAATCTTGATAAGAAAATTGCTAAAAGTGGGTTTGGAGAGGTAAAAACTTTAAATAGCGATGTGCCCACTCTCTTGGATTACAAAGATTTTAATTATGATAATTGTTCTTTGATTGAGTGCATTTCTTTGTTACAATCCATGTTAAATTCACCCAATGCTTATGAGCAAAACAAGGCTTTTACTAAACATATAGTAGAAGCAATGATGAAAGCGTTAGAAGAAAAGCTTGAACTAGAAATTTCAATTCCTAGAAAATTATATGATGAATGGGAACCCACCATTAAAGTTAAAATTAAAAATTATGAGTGCAATGCTTTATGTGATTTGGGTGCTAGCGTTTCCACAATTCCAAAATCTCTATGTGATGTGCTAGGTTTTACCAATATAGATGAATGCTCCCTTAATTTGCATCTTGCGGATTCTACTATTAAAAGGCCTTTGGGAAGAATTAATGATGTGCTTATTCTTGCAAATAGAAATTATGTGCCCGTTGATTTTATTGTTCTTGATATTGAATGCAATTCTTCTTGCCCAATAATACTTGGTAGACCGTTCTTACGAACTATAGGTGTCGTTATTGATATGAAAGAAGGGAATATAAAATTTCAATTTCCATTAAAGAAGGGTATGGAGCATTTCCCTAGGAAGAAAATTAAAGCACCATATGAATCCATTATGAGGGCCACTTATGGAATCAACTTGAAAGATGACAATACTTGAGATTATGCATTATGCCTAGCTAGGGGCATAAAACAATAGCGCTCGTTGGGAGGCAACCCAATGAATAAAATAAATTTTTGTTATAAGTTTCTGTTATGGTGTGTTTTTACTGTCATGCTACTGGTATGATGGTGTTTTTGTGTTTTTAATTAGTGTTTGTGCCAAGTAAAGCCTTTAGGATGATTTGGAAGATAGTACAATTGATGCTGTCTGAAAACAGAAAGTTTTGCGTCCAGTGCTGGAATTTTGGTTTTTCTCTGGAACGTCAGAACCTTCTGAATTTTTTACACAGTATTGGTATATTAATTGTCCACGTTGCCCTAATTTTTCAGAATTTTTGGAGTTACAGAAATATGACCATAATTCAGATATCTACAGACTGTTCTGTTTTTGACAGATTCTGTTTTTGATGCAGTACTTGCTTGTTTTGATGAATCTATGGATTGTATCGGGGGGGTATAAGCCATGGTGAAGTTAGAGTACAGTAGGTATAATGCAAAAATAAAATATGAATGGGTTTGCAACAGTACTTATAGTAGTGATTTGTTTTGTTATACTAATGGATCTCACGAAGGTTTTGTTGAGTTTTGTGTGATTGAAGTTTTCAAGTTTTGGGTGAGATCACGATGGATGAAGGAATAAGGAGTAGCAAAAGCCTAAGCTTGGGGATGCCCGAGGCACCCCAAGGTAATATTCAAGGAAGACTCAAGCGTCTAAGCTTGGGGATTCCCCGGAAGGCATCCCCTCTTTCTTCTACCAACCATCGGTAATTTTACTTGGAGCTATATTTTTATTCGTCACATGATATGAGTTTTGCTTGGAGCATCTTGTATTATATGAGTCTTTGCTTTGTTTGCTTTTTAGTTTGTCACAATCATCTTTGCTGAACACACCTATCTTGGGAGAGCCACACGCTTATTATCATGATTTGTTAGAATACTCCATGTGCTTCACTTAAATTTTTTGAGCTAGGCAGTTGCTCTAGTGCTTCACTTAAATCTTTTTGAGCACGGTTTTGGCTAAATTTTGAAGAAATAAACTCTCATGCTTCACTTATATTATTTTGAGAGTAGATTAAAATTTTGAAGAAATGAATTCTCATGCTTCACTTATATTATTTTGAGAATTGACAAGATTAAAATTTTGAAGAAATGAATTCTCATGCTTCACTTATATTATTTTGAGAATTATTAAGATTGAAATTTTGAAGAAATATTTGCACTCTCATGCTTCACTTAAATCTTTTTGAGAGTTGATGAAAGTAACGGTAATTCGCACAAGATATGAATTTGGTCCCAAAGTGATGAATATTCAAGAGGGATATGGATAAAAACTTTCATATAGATCATTGGATATGACAAGTGTGATTCCTTGCAATAGTTTTGCGATATGAAAATGATGATATGTGAGTCATGTTAGTAAGTAATTGTGCTTTAGTAAAAATATTAGTGTTAAGGTTTGTGATTCCCTATGCATGCACGTTAAGTCAATAGTTATGCAATGAAATTATATCCTACTTATGGTGCATTATTCGGTGTTAGTTATGTTCAATGCATGTTTATGACCGTTTTTGTTTTTTGGTTGGTTGCTTCTCATTCTTTTGCTAGCCTTCATTTGTACTAAGCCGAAATACTGCTTGTGCATCCAAAATCCTTAAACCCAGTTTTGCCATATGAGTCCACTATATCTACCTATATGTGGTATTTCAATGCTGTTCCAAGTAAATTTGCGTGCGCCAACTCTTATTTTCAAAATAATTTTTCTGTTTTGTGTGCCCGTACCGCTCATGAAGCGGCAGGGGGTGGCCAATATTTTCCATGTTAGGTGTGTTATTCTCACGATGAGTGTTTATTCACTTGTCATTGCACGAGAGTATGGTTGGTAATAGGGATGCCCAGTCCCGCATGAAATGAAATTAATAACAACAAAATTCCTTGGAAAGTGATGGTATGGAGGGAACCCGTGGATACGGCTAGCCATGGATTGTGAAAGAAATGGTGGAAAGGAAATGAACTTTACTTTCTGTTTGGGAACCACCTATGATGTGTCTAGCATGGAAAATATTGGGAATTCTCGGTCGTTTTCGTTGACAGGAAAAGCATGCCTCTCAAAATATTTTTATCTCTTTAACTTCAGCTTTGAGCTCTGGCACATTTGACAAATCTCTGCTTCCCTCTGCGAAGGGCCTATCTATTTACTTTTATGCAATTTTTATTTTATTTCAGTCTCCATCTTCTCTTACAAAAGCACCAACTAGAGAGCACTATTGTCATACTTGTGCATTGTATGTAGCTAATATTCGAGTGTGTTTCATGAATGGATCAATGATTGAGCATAATGGGCTAGGGATAACTTTCTTTAGCGTTGATATTTTGAAAGACATGGTTGCTTGTTAGTATGCTTGAGTATCTATGTTTTCATGTCAAATTATAGACTATTGCTTTGAATCATACAATTCCAATGTCCATGCTACAAAAGAAAAGAATATGTGATGAATATGTTAGGCAGCATTCCACATCAAAAATTCTGTTTTTATCATTTACCTACTCGAGGACGAGCAGGAATTAAGCTTGGGGATGCTGATACGTCTCCGACGTATCTATAATTTTTTATTGTTCCATGCTGTTATAATATCAATCTTGGATGTTTTTATAATCATTTATAGCAATTATATATCATTTTTGGAGACTAACCAATTAACTTAGTGCCCGGTGCCAGTTGCTGTTTTCTGCCATGTTTTTGTTTTACAGAAAATCAATACCAAACGAAGTCCAAATGCCACGAAACTTTTTGGAGATTTTTTATTGGCCAAGATAAACACTAGAAGCTTCGAGAGGAGGCCAGAAGACCCTGGTGGGGCCCACGAGCCACCAGGGCGCGCCTGGGGGGGCAGGCGCGCCCTGGTGCCTTGTGGGGCCCACCAAGCTCTGTTTGACCTAATTCCAGCACTATAAATTCCAGAAAAATCAGAAACCCTCGGGGGAGTCCACGAAATACTTTTTACGCCGCCGCAAGCTTTTGTTCCAGAGAGATCCCATCTGGGGTCCTTCTCCATTAATCTGCCGGAGGGGGAATCGATCACGGAGGGGCTCTACATCAACCTTGCTGCCTCTCCGATGATGCGTGAGTAGTTTACCACAGACCTTCGGGTCCATAGTTAGTAGCTAGATGGCTTCTTCTCTCTTTTTGATCTTCAATAAAAAATTCTCCTTGATGTTCTTGGAGATCTATCCGATGTAATCTCTTTTTGCGGTGTGTTTGTTGGGATCTGATGAATTGTGAGTTTATGATCAGATTATCCATAAAATTATTTGAGTCTTTGCTGCACTCTTTTATGCATGATTATTATAGCCTTGTACTTCTTCTCCGATCTATTGATTTGGTTTGGCCAACTGAGTTGATTTATCTTGCCATGGGAAGAGGTGCTTTGTAGTGGGTTCGATCTTGCGGTGCTCAATCCCAGTGACAGAAAGGGACATGACACGTATGTATCGTTGCTACTAAGGGTAAAAAGATGGGGTTTATTCATACATGAGTTTATCTTGTCTACATCATGTCATCGTTCTTAAGGCATTACTCTGTTCTTTATCGGACTTAATACACTAGATGCATGCTGGATAGCGGTCGATGTGTGGAGTAATAGTAGTAGATGCAGGCAGGAGTCGGTCTACTAATCTTGGACGTGATGCCTATATACATGATCATTGCCTTGGATATCGTCATGATTATTTTCTTTTCTATCAATTGCCCAACAGTAATTTGTCTACCCACCGTATGCTATTTTCTCGAGAGAAGCCTCTAGTGAAAACTATGGCCCCCGGGTCTATCTAAATCATATTACTAAAACCCTAAAAATATTGCTGCCATCTTTCTTTCTTTATTTTATTTTGTATTTTTTTTTCAATCTATCAATCTATCACATACAATTTAATCTTGCAATTTACCGCCGAGAGATTGACAACCTCTCGTTTGCGTTGGGTGCAAGGGTTTGTTGTTTGTGTGCAGGTACTGCTAACGAGGTGTTGTGTGATTCTCCTACTGGTTCGATAACCTTGGTTTCATAACTGAGGGAAATACTTATCTCTACTATGCTGCATCATCCCTTCCTCTTCGGGGAAATACCAACGCAAGCTACAAGTAGCAGTGTCTCCTTAATTCCTCTCATATCATGGCTTCTCCTAAATCTTAAAACTTCATCCACACAAAACCCAACAAGAACTCGTGAGATAAGTTAGTATAAATCAACTCGAAACCTTAACATTCTCTACTGCAGCAAATCACACAAAATTATAATTAAACATTGCATACTAAATGCCTCTGCATATTTAATACTCCTATCCACAAACAGAAACATTAAACAAGCAAATATATGCAAACAATGCAACCATAACAGCAATCTGCCAAAACAGAATAGTCTGTAAAAGGGGAATAAGAATTCATACTTCCCTAACTCCAAAAATTCTGAAAAATTACCACGTGACAGAGAACTCATGCATGCTTACTGTGTAAAAATGTCAGATTTTTATCCTGTTCTGACAATTCACCAAAAATCAGGACATAACAGAAAACTTTCTGTTTTCAAACAGCAACACATGAACTTGCAAACTGAGCATGGTAAAGGCTATAATTGGCATTTTATTGAACTAAAAGATACAAAACATGATTATTGATAACAGCAAGCAAATCTCAACAAAAGAAAATGACGCTCCAAGCAAAACTCATATTATGTGACGAATAAAAATATAGCTCCAAGTAAGGTTACCGATAATGTTGAAGACGAAAGAGGGGATGCCTTCCGGGGCATCCCCAAGCTTAGTTGCTTGGGTCTTCCTTGAATATTACCTTGGGGTGCCTTGCGCATCCCCAAGCTTAGGGTCTTACCGCTCCTTATTCTCCTCATATCGTTATCTCACCCAAAACTTGAAAACTTCAATCACACAAAACTTAACGGAACTTGTGAGATAGGTTAGTATGATAAAAATAAATCATCCACTTAGGTACTATTAGGACAAGATTCATAATTGTTCTCATATAATGCCTACTATAGTCTATCATTTCCACAATTTATATCTCATAATATAAGCTATGGAAACACTAAAACAAGCAAACTATGCACCGAAAACATAATCTGTCAAAAACAGAACAGCATGTAGTGAGCGATTTAAAAAACATACTTATGTACCTCCAAAAATTCTGAAAACTTAGGAAAACGTAAAAATTTGTAACCCAATGCTCTGTAAAAATTTCAGAATTTTCTCACGCTCTAGTACAGAATAGAAATTCCAGCACTGGACGCAAAAGTTTCTGTTTTTGCACAGAATCAAATCAACAAGCATCCACACTATCCCAAAGGCTTTACTTGGCACATTATTGAAAGAAAACATATAAAACATGATCACTACAGTAGCTTAATCATGTGAACACACAAAACAGAAGGTATAAGTATTGGGTTGTCTCCCAACAAGCGCTTTTCTTTAATACCTTTTTAGCTAGGCATGATGATTTCAATGATGCTCACATAAAAGTAAAGAATTGAAACACAAAGAGAGCATCATGAAGCATATGACTAGCACATTTAAGCCTAACCCACTTCCTATGCATAGGGATTTTGTGAGCAAATAGTTTATGGGAGCAAGAATCAACTAGCATAGGAAGGCAAAACAAGCATGACTTCAAAACTTTCAACACATAGAGAGGAAACTTGATATTATTGAGATATGTAGAAGCATATATTCCTCTCTCAAAATAATTTTTAGTAGCATCATGAATAAATTCAACAATATATCCATCACACAAAGCATTCTTGTCATGATACATAAGCATAGAATTTTTATTACTCTCCACACAAGCAATTTTCTTCTCATTCATAATAGTGGGAGCAAACTCAACAAAATAACTATCATGAGATACTTGATTGGCATAATCCAATTGAAAATTAAAATCATGATGACAATTTTCATAGTTATCATTATTCTTTATAGCATACATGTCATCACAATAATCATCATAGATAGCAACTTTGTTGTCATAATCAATTGAAACCTCTTCCAAAATAGTGGATTCATCATTAAATAAACTCATGACCTCTACAAATCCACTTTCATCAATATAATCATCATAAAGAGGAGGCATGCTATCATCATAATAAATTTTCTCATCAAAACTTGGGGGACTAAAAATATCATCTTCATCAAACATAGCATCCCCAAGCTTATGGCTTTGCATATCATTAGCATCATGGATATTCATAGAATTCATACTAACAACATTGCAATCATGCTCATCATTCAAGGAACTCACATTAAACATTTTATTAAATTCTTCCTCTAGCAATTGAGCACAATTTTCCGATCCATCATTTTCAAGAAAAACATTATAAAGACGAATAATATGAGGCAACCTCAATTCCATTTTTTTGTAGTTTTCTTTTTATAAAACCAAACTAGTGATAAAACAAGAAACTAAAAGATTCGATTGCAAGATCTAAAGATATACCTTCAAGCACTCACCTCCCCGGCAACGGCGCCAGAAAAGAGCTTGATGTCTACTACACAACTTATTCTTGTAGACTCGTGTTGGGCCTCCAAGCACAGAGTTTTGTAGGATAGTAGCAATTTTCCCTCAAGTGGATGACCTAAGGTTTATCAATCCGTGGGAGGCGTAGGATGAAGATGGTATCTCTCAAACAACCCTACAACCAAATACAAGAAATCTCGTGTGTCCCCAACACACCCAATACAATTGCAAATTGTATGGGTGCACTAGTTCAGCGAAGAGATGGTGATACAAATGTAGTATGGATAGTAGATATAGGTTTTTGTAATCTCAAAATAAAAAACAGCAAGGTAGTAAGTAGTAAAACGGAGCTGAAACGGTATTGCAATGCTTAGAAACAAGGCCTAGGGTTCATACTTTCACTAGTGCAATCTCTCAACAATGCTAACATAATTGAATCATATAACAATCCCTCAACGTGCGACAAAGAATCACTCCAAAGTTCTTATCTAGCAGAGAACATAAGATAGAAATTGTTGTAGGGTATGAAACCACCTCAAAGTTATTCTTTCCGATCGATCTATTGAGCCATCCCTATAAGTGTCACGAACAGCCCTAGAGTTCGTACTAAAATAACACCATATGATACGCATCAACCAACTCTAATGTCACCTAGATACTCCAATGTCACCACAAGTATCCGTGAGTTGATTATTCAATATGCATCAAACAACTTCAGATCATAATATTCAATCCACACAAAGAACTTCAAAGAGTGCCCCAAGATTTCTACCGGAGAAAGTAGGACGAAAACGTGCATCAACCCCTATGCATAGATTACCCCAATGTCACCTCGGGAATCCGCGAGTTGAGTGCCAAAACATACATCAAGTGAATCAATATAATACCCCATTGTCACCACGGGTATTCATATGCAAGACATACATCAAGTGTTCTCAAATCCATAAAAGTATTCAATCCGATAATAGTGAAACCTCAAAGGTAAAACCTCAATTCATCACAACAAGATAGAGAGGGGAAAACACCATATGATCCAACTATATTAACAAAGTTCGCTGTACATCAAGATCGTGCCAAATCAAGAACACGAGAGAGAGAGAGATAAAACACATAGCTACTTGTACAAACCCTCAGCCCCGAGGGTGAACGACTCCCTCCTCGTCATGGAGACCGCCGGAATGATGAAGATGGCCTCCGGTGATGATTCCCCCCTCCGGCAGGGTGCCGAAAAAGGGCTGTCGTGGAGGTACAGAGGCTTGCGGTGGCGTAAAAACTCATCTAGGTTAACTTTCGGGGGTTTCTGAATATATATGATTTTTTGGCGTTGGAATCACGCAAAGAGGTGCCACAGGGGGCCCACGAGGCACCAGGGCGCCCTGGTGGCTCGTGGCCACCTCCTGAGGCTTCTGGCCTTCTCCCGAAGCTTCTAGTGTTGGTTATGTCCAGAAAAAAAATCTCCAAAAATTTCATGGCATTTGGACTTCGTTTGGTATTGATATTCTGTAAAACCAAAAACAGGCAGAAAACAACAACTGGCACTGGGCACTAGGTTAATATGTTAGTCCATGAAAGTCATATAAAAGCCATATAAAAATGCACCAAAATCATACAAAACTATAATAAACATGGCATGAATACTTCATAAATTATAGATACGTTGGAGACGTATCACTTATCACTATTGTTATCACTGCTATCATATTACCGTGCTACTAATAAATTGCTGCAAGGAAGTGATTTCTCGGGTGTGGTTGAATTGACAATTGAGCTGCTAAGGCTTATAAATATTCTTTGGCTCCCCTTGTGTCGAATCAATAAAATTGGGTGAAATACTACCCTCAAGGACTATTGCGATCCCCTATACTTGTGGGTCATCACCTGGCAGCCGTCTGGGCACAAGGCCAACTCTTTCACACCGTTGGTATTTAATGAGCAGTTATAGATTGTGAGCCTAAGAGGACAATTGGGTGATGGACTTCAGGGCTTCAGGCACACTTTGGGAGACTAATAAAATACTCAGGCATTTATTTATGGCATAGACAAGTACACCACAGAAGGCAACACTGTTTGGGTAGCTCGTTAAGAGCATGGCAAGCAAGCAATAAAAGCGAGCAATTTAACTATGCCTCAAAGCAAACAAGCAATAGAACTATTATGTTCACAGCATGTATACAAGCACCACCATGAGGCCGTTATTTTGCTAGATCAAGGAGATTGGGAGAGATGAAGTCTGCGAAGCAGTTTTTTTATTGCATTCAACACGAATCCGAAAGAGGCGACGGCATGCAAAACATGTGCATCTAGCTCGCGTGTTTGGTATGCTTGCCCGGATTTGGATGGCATGGGCCCTACTTGGCTGGCGTGTTTTGGAATGCTGACCTGGCTCTTGGATGCCGCGGAATCTGGCTGGTTTGGCTTCATGGATCGTCTGGTCGGTTTGGTCGTGCACACTTCTTTTCGGGTGTGGGCAGATGCTTCGTTTGGGCGTGCTTTCGAATGCTTTTCTGACTTTTCAATGTTGCAGGGCCTGGCCGGTTGCGGCGTCTTGGGGCGACAGTCGGGCACATGGAACATGTCTGTTTATGGTAAAACGCTTGGAGTGGGAACGTATGGACGAAAGATTACACGGGTGTTACAGTATCTGCAGAGGGGACGCCTTTTCCCCATGTAGGATGATTGCTCCTCGCCAACTTATTGATGGCTAAATTTTTATAGAAGGTAACAGCGGCAAGTAGATGTCTCGAGCAGACCGTGAATCGGTGACCGAGCACACACCTCAAGCATGGAAGTGGCAGCGAACAACCACGAACGGGTGCATAGCGCGCACAGCGCGCTGCTGGGTCAAGAGATCGAAGACACATAAGCACCGCACAACAGTTTGTTTCGTTGGTACATGTTATACCGGTCATCTTTAGATAAATGTTGATCATCCAATAGTAGAGATGTCTGGAGTCCATAGGAAACATGGATTCTCTCCATCTCTTCTATTTGATTATCATCGTCTGATTTGAGTCTAGTTGTCGTCAACGGTCCATGTGAATGCAGGCCAAACGCGCTTATCCGGTCAAGCAAACAGCGGCCCCGACCATCGGTACATGGGGTGCCATACACAGGGCCATTGCAAAGGGCCACAGAGGAGGTGGCCCCGGGGGATTCCTCGGTTCACGTGTCATGGACCAAGGTTGATGCTTCTCTCATCAAATGGGCTCGCCATGCATCCTTTAGTTTCCTGGGTCCAAATTGATTAACTGGTGTTCGCTATTGTGGAATTTTTACTTGTGAGCATCAGTAAGGGTTTAATGGTCATGTCATACTTACTTTCCTTTTGTGCATGCCATAGTCACCCAGGGATACATCGTTTGGAACAGATCGAGCCCGCCCTGTCGTTGTTGTGATGATGTTCGACGGTGATACCACGGACGAAGCGCCCGTCCTACCCCACTTAAAAAATAGAGGGACCCTCGCACGTAGTGAGATCCATACATGTATTAATGATCGTGCCAGTGACATATGGTTCGGACTTGGCACAACCGACCAAGGCATGTCCAGCTAGCCTGTCCTTCTTAGCATACCCCAAAATACTAGGTTCAAGTTTTTATTGTATGGGATAGGCAATTTTCTATGAACTATGGGAAATTATCTTTTCAACGGATTAAATTATCGAACACTCAACCAAAAAGCACATGACAATCCCTGATTCCCTCTGCGAAGGGTGTTTCTTTTACTTTTATGTCAAGTCACTCCCTTCTTCAATTCTATTCTCCTAGGGTGTGTTGGAAATATGCCCTAGAGGCAATAATAAATTGGTTATTATCATATTTCCTTGTTCATGATAATCGTTTATTATCCATGCTATAATTGTATTGACTGGAAACTCAAATACATGTGTGGGTACATAGACAACATTGTGTCCCTAGTAAGCCTCTAGTTAACTAGCTCGTTGATCAAAAGATGGTGAAGGTTTCCTAGCCATGGACATGAGATGTCATTTGATAACGGGATCGCATCATTAGGAGAATGATGTGATGGACAAGACCCAAACTATAAACGTAGCATATGATCGTGTCAGTTTATTGCTATTGTTTTCTGCATGTCAAGTATCTGTTCCTATGACCATGAGATCATGCAACTCACTGACACCGGAGGAATACCTTGTGTGTATCAAACGTCGCAACGTAACTGGGTGACTATAAAGGTGCTCTACAGGTATCTCCGAGGGTGTCTGTTGGGTTGGCATGGATCAAGACTGGGATTTGTTACTCCGTGTGACGGAGAGGTATCTCAGGGCCCACTCGGTAATACAACATCACAATGAGCCTTGCAAGCAATGTGACTAAAGTGTTAGCCACGAGATCTTGTATTACGGAACGAGTAAAGAGACTTGCCGGTAACGAGATTGAACTAGGTATAGAGATACCGACGATCGAATCTCGGGCAAGTAACATACCGAAGAACAAAGGGAACAGCATACGGGATTAATTGAATCCTTGACATAGAGGTTCGACCGATATAGATCTTCGTAGAATATGTAGGAACCAATATGGGCATCCAGGTCCCGCTATTGGTTATTGGCCGTAGAGGTGTCTCGGTCATGTCTACATAGTTCTCGAACCCGCAGGGTCTGCACACTTAAGGTTCGGTGACGTTTCGGTAGAATTGAGTTATGTATGATTGGTGACCGAAGGTTGTTCAGAGTCCCGGATGAGATCCCAGACATCACGAGGAGCTCCGGAATGGTCCGGAGGTAAAGATTGATATATAGGAAGTCCCGTTTTGGCCACCGGAAAAGTTTCGGGTATTTCCGGTAGTGTACTGGGAGTACCGGAGGGCCATCGGGAGGGGCCACCCACGCCGGGAGGCCACATGGGCCTGAGGGGGTTGCACCAGCCCTTAGTGGGCTGGGCAAACCAGCCCTAGAAGGCCCATGCGGCTAGGAATAAGTGGGAAAGGAAAAACCCCAAAGAAAAGGGAAGGGAGACCAAATATGGAAGGTGTCCTATTTGGACTAGGATTGAAGTGGAGGAGTCCACCTCCTCCACCTCCAATTTCGGCCAGCCCTTGAGGGTTTGAGGCTGCCTCCTCCCCTCCCTCCCTCCTATATATACTAGAGGATTTAGAGGAGAAATATAACCCTAATTGCCACGTGCTCCCTCTACTTCATCTAGATCGGTTTCTCCTCTAGTCTAGTTTCAGCGGTGCTTAGGCGAAGCCCTGCCGGAATTGTTCCACCACCATAGCCGCTGCACCGTCGCGCCGCCGGAGAACTCTTCTACCTCTCCTCTCTCTCTCTTCCTGGATCAAGGAGGCGGAGATCGTCATCGAGCTGTACGTGTGCTGAACGCGGAGGTGTCGTCCGTTCGGCGCTAGATCGGAAGGACCGTGATCAGGATCGCGAGATGATTCATGATTTGATCGCGGGACGGATTGTGCTGGGATCGTGGGATGGATCAAGATTGGATCGCGAGATGGATCGTGATAAGATCGCGGGACACTCAGCGATTTGGATCGCGAAGACGTTCGACTACATCAACCGCGTTTCTTAACGCTTCCGCTTAGCGATCTACAAGGGTATGTAGATTCAGTCTCCCTCTCGTAGATGCTCATCACCATGTATAGATCTTGTGTGTGCGTAGGAAAATTTTTGTTTCCCATGCAACGTTCCCCAACAGTGGCATCTGAGCTAGGTCTATGCGTAGATGAGATCTCGAGTAGAACACAAAGGAGTTTGTGGGCGTTGATATTCAGATTGCTTCCCTCCTTAGTCTTTTCTTGATTCAGCGGTATTGTGGGATGAAGCGGCTCGGACCAACCTTACTCGTCCACGTACGAGAGACCGGTTCCATCGACTGACATGTAACTTTGTTGCATAAGATGGCTGGCGGGTGTCTGTCTCTCCCACTTTAGTTGAATCGGATTCGACAGAGGCGGTCCGTGTAGAAGGTGAAATAGAAACTTTTATATCACCGTTGTGGTTTTTGCGTAGGTAAGAATCGTTCTTGCTAGATACCCATAGGAGCCACGTAAAACATGCAACAACAATTAGAGGACGTCTAACTTGTTTTTGCAGGGTATGTTGTGATGTGATATGGCCAATTACATGATGAGATATATGTGATGTATGAGATGATCATGTGTTGTATAGAATATCACGACTTGCATGTCGATGAGTACGGCAACTGGCAGGAGCCATAGAGTGGTCTTTAATTATTGTATGACCTGCGTGTCAATCATTAAGCGCTATGTAATGCTTTACTTTATCGCTAAACGCTAGCAATGGTCGTGGAAGCAACAGTTGGCGCGACAACCTCATGGCGACACGTTGATGGAGATCAAGATGATGGAGATCATGGTGTCATGCCGGTGACGATGGAGATCATGCCGGTGCTTTGGAGATGGAGATCAAAAGCACGAGTTCATGGCCATATCATGTCACTTATGATTTGCATGTGATGTTAATCCTTTTATGCATCTTATTTTGCTTAGGACGACGGTAGCATTATAAGGTGATCCCTCACTTAAATTTCAAGATAAATTGTGTTCTCCCCGAGTGTGCACCGTTGCGAAAGTTCGTCGTTTCGAGACACGCCGTGATGATCGGGTGTGATAGACTCTACGTTCACATACAACGGGTGTAAGCCATGTTGCACGTGCGGAACACTCGGGTTAAACTTGACGAGCCTAGCATGTACAGACATGGCCTCGGAACACAAGAGACCGAAAGGTCGAACATGAGTCATATAGTAGATATGATCAACATGAAGATGTTCACCATTGAAACCACCTCAACTCACGTGATGATCGGACTTGAGTTGGTGGATTTGGATCATGTTACACTCGAATGACCGGAGGGATGTCAATTTGAGTGGGAGTTTTAAGTAATATGATTAACTAAACTCATTATCATGAACATAGTCAAAGTGTCTTTGCAAATTATGTTGTAGATTACTAGATCGCGTTGTAGCTCCCTTGAATTTTTATATGTTCCTAGAGAAATAGATTTGAAAGATGATGGTAGCAATAATGCGGACTGGGTCCGTGATCTGAGGATTGTCCTCAAATTGCTGCACAGAAGGCTTATGTCCTTAATGCACCGCTCGGTGCACCACCCCCTCTAGCGTCGTCTGTAGATGTTGTGAACATCTGACAGGCACGTTCCGATGACTACTTAATAGTTCAGTGCGTCATGCATTACGGCTTAGAATTGAGGCTCCAAAACATTTTGAACGTCACGGAACATATGAGATGTTTTAAGAGCTGAAATTGGGATCTCAGACTCGTGCCCATGTTGAGAGGTATGAGACCTCCAACAAGATTCTTTGCCTGCAAGATGATGGAGAATAGCTCAATCGTTGAGCATGTGCTCAAATTGTTTGAGTGCTACAATCACTTGAATCGAGTGGGAGTTGATCTTCCAGATAAGATAGTGATTGATATAGCTCTCCAAGTCACTGTCACTAAGCTACTAGAGCTTCGTGATGAACTATAAAAGGCCAGAGATGGAAATAATGATCCCTGAGCTGTTCGCAATGTTTGACACCGCGAAGGTAGAAATCAAGAAGGAAGCATCAAGTGTTGATGGTTAGTGAAACCACTAGTCTCGAGAAGGGCAAGGGCAAGGAGGGATACTTCATGGATGGCAAGCCAGTTGCTGCTCCAGTGAAGAAACCCAAGGTTGAACCCAAACCTGAGACTAAGTGCTTCTATTATGAGGAGAACGGTCGCTGAAGTGGAACAACCCTAGATACTTGGTAGATAAGAAGGTTAGCAACGTCGACAGAAGTATATTTGATATACGTGTTATTGATGTGTACCTTACTAGTACTCCTAGTAGCACCTGGGTATTAGATACCGGTTCGGTTGCTAAATGTTAGTAACTCGAAATAAAAGCTACGGAATAAACGGAGGCTAGCTAAGGGCGAGGTGACGATGAGTGTTGGAAGTGTTTCCAAGGTTGATGTGATCACCATCGCACGCTCTCTATACCTTCGGGATTAGTGATGAACCTAAATAAGTGTTATTTGGTGTTTGCGTTAAGCATGAACGTGATTAGATCAAGTTTATTGCAATACGGTTATTCATTTAAGTTAGAGAATAATGGTTATTCTGTTTACATGAATAATACCTTCAATGGTCATGCACCCAATAAGAGTGGTTTATTGAATCTTGATCATAGTGATACACATGTTCATAATATTGATGCCAAAAGATACAAAGTTAATAATGATAGTACCACATACTTGTGGCACTGCCGCTAAAAGTCATATTGGTGTAAAAAGCATGAA
Organism: Elymus sibiricus; assembly: GCA_039707655.1. Taxonomy (NCBI): domain Eukaryota; kingdom Viridiplantae; phylum Streptophyta; class Magnoliopsida; order Poales; family Poaceae; genus Elymus; species Elymus sibiricus. Next base: position 316,595,909 of record CM077674.1, read on the forward strand.
GAAACTCCATGCTGATGGATCTTTGGACTCATTCGATTTCGAATCGGTTGAGACATGCGGACCATGCCTCATGGGCAAGATGACTAAAACCCCGTTTTCCGGTATGATGGAGCGGGCAATTGACTTATTGGAAATGATACATATTGATGTATGCGGTCTAGTGAGTATTGTAGTGTGCGGTGGATATCGTTATTTTCTTATCTTCACTGATGATTTGAGTAAATATGGGTATATTTACTTAATGAAACACAAGTCTGAAACGTTTGAAAAGTTCAAACAAAATCAGAGTGAAGTTTGAGATCACAGTGACAAGAAGATAAAATGTCTGCGATACGATCGTGGAGGTGAATATCTGAGTTACGAGTTTGGTATACAACTTAAGACAATGTGGAAGTTGTTTCACAACTCACGCCACCTGGAACACCATAGTGTGATGGTGTGTCCGAACGTCATAGTCATACTCTATTGGATATGGTGCGAACTATGATGTCTCTTATCGATTTACCACTATCGTTTTAGGGCTATGCATTAGAGACAACCACATTCACTTTAAAAGGGGCACCATCTAAATCCGTTGAGATGACACCGTATGAATTTTGGTTTGGCGGAAACCTAAGCTGTCATTTCTTAATGTTTGGGGCTGCGACGCTTATGTGAAAAAGGGTTTTCACCTAATGAGCTCGAACCCAAAGCGAACAAATGCATCTTCATAGAATACCCTAACGTAACAGTTGGGTAAACCTTCTATCTTAGATCCAAGCACAAAGTGTTTGTTGCTAAAACGGGTCTTTTCTCGAGAAAGTGTTTCTTTCGAAAGATTGAGTGGGAGGAAGATAGTACTTGATGAGGTTGTTGAACCTTTACTTCAACCTAAGAGTAGCGCAGCGCAGAAAGTTGTTTCTGTGGAGCCTACGTTAGTTGAAAAGGAAGTTAATGGTGATGATCATGAAACTTCGGATCAAGTTACTATCGAACATCGTGGGTCGACAAGGACGCGTACTGCTCCTGAGTGGTACGGCAACCCTGTCTTAGAGGTCATGTTGTTGGACAACACCGAACCTACGAGCTATGGAGAAGCGATGATGAGCCCGGATTCCAAGAAATGGTTAAGATCATGAAATCCGAGATGGGATCCATGTAAGAAAACAAAGTATGGGCTTTGGAAGTATTACCTGAAGGGCGAAAGGCCATTCAGAATAAATGGATCTTTAAAAGGAAGACGGACGCGGACGGTAATGTCACCGTCTATAAAGCTCGACTTGTGGCAAAGGGTTTATCACAAGTTCAAGGAGTTGACTACGATGAGACTTTCTCACCCGTAGCGATGCTCAAAGTCTGTTGGAATCATGTTAGCAGTTGCTGCATTTTTCAATTATGAAATCTGGCAGATGGATGTCAAAACATCGTTTCCTTAACGGTATCCGTAAGGAAAAGTTGTATGTGATACAACCGGAAGGTTTTGTCAGTCCTAAGGATGCTAAAATATATGCAAACTCCAGCGATCCTTCTATGGACTGGAGCAAGCATCTCGGAGTTGGAATATACGCTTTGATGAGGTGATCAAAGTTTTTGAGTCTATACAAAGTTTATGAGAAACTTGTATTTACAATAAAGTGAGTGGGAGCACTATAGAATTTCTGATAAGTATATGTGGTTGACATATTGTTGATCGGAAATGATGTAGAATTTCTGGAAAGCATAAAGGGTCGTTTGAAAAGAGTTTTTCAAAGGAAGACCTAGAATGAAGCTACTTAAATATTGGGCATCAAGATCTATAGACATAGATCAAGACGTCTGATAAGACTTTCAATGAGTACATACCTTGACAAGATTTTGAAAGAGTTCAAAATGGATCAGTCGAAGAAAGAGTTCTTGCCTGATTTGTAAGGTGTGGAGTTGAGTGAGACTCAAAGCTTGACCACGGCAGAAGAAAGAGAAAGGACGAAGGTCGTCCCCTATGCCTTATCCATAGGCTCTGTATAGTATGCCATGCTGTGTACCGCACCTGATGTGTGCCTTGCCATGATTCTGTCAAGGGGTACAAGAGTGATCCAGGAGTGGATCATTGGACAGCGGTCAAGATTATCCTTAGTAACTAGAGGACTAAGGAAATATTTCTCGATTATGGAGGTGATAAAGAGTTCGTCGTAAAGGGTTACGTCGATGCAAGCTTTGACACCTATCCGGACGACTCTGAATAGTAGTCAGGATACATATAGTGGAGCAGCCATTTGGAATAGCTCCAAGTGGAGTGTGGTAGAAGTGTCTACAGTATGACATAGAGATTTGCAAAGTACACACGGATCTGAATGTCGCAGACCCGTTGACTAAAGACCTCTCTCACATGCAAAGCATGATCTGATCGAACCCCAGAACTCATTGGGTGTTAGATTCATAACAATGTAAATCACATGGTGATGTGAACTAGATTATTGACTCTAGTGCAAGTGGGAGACTGTTGGAAATATGCCCTAGAGGCAATAATAAATTGGTTATTATCATATTTCCTTGTTCATGATAATCGTTTATTATCCATGCTATAATTGTATTGATTGGAAACTCAAATACATGTGTGGGTACATAGACAACACTGTGTCCCTAGTAAGCCTCTAGTTAACTAGCTCGTTGATCAAAAGATGGTGAAGGTTTCCTAGCCATGGACATGAGATGTCATTTGATAACGGGATCACATCATTAGGAGAATGATGTGATGGACAAGACCCAAACTATAAACGTAGCATATGATCGTGTCAGTTTATTGCTATTGTTTTCTGCATGTCAAGTATCTGTTCCTATGACCATGAGATCATGCAACTCACTGACACCGGAGGAATACCTTGTGTGTATCAAACGTCGCAACGTAACTGGGTGACTATAAAGGTGCTCTACAGGTATCTCCGAGGGTGTCTGTTGGGTTGGCATGGATCAAGACTGGGATTTGTTACTCCGTGTGACGGAGAGGTATCTCAGGGCCCACTCGGTAATACAACATCACAATGAGCCTTGCAAGCAATGTGACTAAAGTGTTAGCCATGAGATCTTGTATTATGGAACGAGTAAAGAGACTTGCCGGTAACGAGATTGAACTAGGTATAGAGATACCGACGATCGAATCTTGGGCAAGTAACATACCGAAGAACAAAGGGAACAACATACGTGATTAATTGAATCCTTGACATAGAGGTTCGACCGATATAGATCTTCGTAGAATATGTAGGAACCAATATGGGCATCCAGGTCCCGCTATTGGTTATTGGCCGTAGAGGTGTCTCGGTCATGTCTACATAGTTCTCGAACCCGCAGGGTCTGCACACTTAAGGTTCGGTGACGTTTCGGTAGAATTGAGTTATGTATGATTGGTGACCGAAGGTTGTTCGGAGTCCCGAATGAGATCCCAGACATCACGAGGAGCTCCGGAATGGTCCGGAGGTAAAGATTGATATATAGGAAGTCCCGTTTTGGCCACCGGAAAAGTTTCGGGTATTTCCGGTAGTGTACCGGGAGTACCGGAGGGCCATCGGGAGGGGCCACCCACGCCGGGAGGCCACATGGGCCTGAGGGGGTTGCACCAGCCCTTAGTGGGCTGGGCAAACCATCCCTATAAGGCCCATGCGGCTAGGAATAAGTGGGAAAGGAAAAACCCCAAAGAAAAGGGAAGGGAGACCAAATATGGAAGGTGTCCTATTTGGACTAGGATTGAAGTGGAGGAGTCCACCTCCTCCACCTCCAATTTCGGCCAGCCCTTGAGGGTTTGAGGCTGCCTCCTCCCCTCCCTCCCTCCTATATATACTAGAGGATTTAGAGGAGAAATATAACCCTAATTGCCACGTGCTCCCTCTACTTCATCTAGATCGGTTTCTCCTCTAGTCTAGTTTCAGCGGTGCTTAGGCGAAGCCCTGCCGGAATTGTTCCACCACCATAGCCGCCGCGCCGTCGCGCCGCCGGAGAACTCTTCTACCTCTCCGCTCTCTCTCTTGTTGGATCAAGGAGGCGGAGATCGTCATCGAGCTGTACGTGTGCTGAACGCGGAGGTGCCGTCCGTTCGGCGCTAGATCGGAAGGACCGTGATCAGGATCGCGAGATGATTCATGATTTGATCGCGGGACGGATCGTGATGGGATCGTGGGACGGATCGAGATTGGATCGCGAGATGGATCGTGATAAGATCGCGGGACACTCGGCGATTTGGATCGCGAAGACGTTCGACTACATCAACCGCGTTTCTTAACGCTTCCGCTTAGCGATCTACAAGGGTATGTAGATTCACTCTCCCTCTCGTAGATGCTCATCACCATGGATAGATCTTGTGTGTGCGTAGGAAAATTTTTGTTTCCCATGCAACGTTCCCCAACAGGGTGAACTACGCTTTCTAAGGTACATACAATGAACATTTATTAAGCGTGTTGCCCATAGCTTGCTTAACTTATTGGTTGATGATGCTAGCAACATCTCCCCTTTGCCATGTGAGGTCTAGTGGAAATCGTCTCCTGTGGATTCGCTATAAAAATCTCTACCCGACCTACCTATGTTATCACATGCACCCTCTCTTTCCATCCTCACCTTTCCACATGATCGGTCCTATCAGATCGCTCTCGCCATGCCACCTCGCCACACAGTCACTAGCAACAAAGCGATGGCAACCCGTCTAGCTGTCTGCATCGCCCGTCACCCCAGCTCCTCCGAGGTCATGTTGGTGTAACTAGCGGGGTTACGTGCTGATCGATTTCACCACCATGGATTACCCCCACCACTCCCATGACATGGACCAATCACATGTCTCACCGGGTCCCTCCCAGCTTTTGCAGCGGCGAGGGGTTAACTGGGCAGACTTTGACGCCATGAAAGGAAAGTGGTCGGAGGAAGACGCGGCGGGCGAAGCTATGGAAGGGGACTTGGCGCTAGCCGAATGTCGATGAGATCCCAAGCCCTTTTGCTTGCTATCTCAGTCTGCTAACACCAAAGGTGTTCTCAGAGCCCGCTAGAAGCGCAAGGTGTGAATGGAAGGCCAACGGGCTGACGCTACCTTGACTAAGAAGGAGGGCGATGCCACGTAACCAGTATAGGAAGGAGCTTCTACAGACGCGTCGTGTCGGGTCGATGTCAGTTGTATTCATGCTGCAGTGCTTTTGTATGGAAGTTATTTATGCCTTAGCTTATTCATACTATAATACAGAGTGTCGATAAGTGGCATTCATATCACTGTAAGCGCCCTGCTTTAATGCTGGACCACGGGACATCACAAAGCACTTGTCCTTTGTGTCCACTTGCTGCTTTGGTCAGCCAGCGTGTGAAGGGAGTGGGTTGCTTTTTGCTCCTATATACGACTCGGCGAAGCGCCCCACATGCGCCAGTCATCCAGGGCCCGTGACGGCAAGGGTACAGGCAGCCAAAGCCTGGGTGAAAGCACCACGTCGTGCCTGGGCATGCAGCAGGCCGTCCCAAGTGTACGAAAACTAAGTCGACCAACCAAGATCCTCACAACCCCACACGACAAGGTCGGGCCGCCTGTCAGCGTCATTTGCCCCGTGCTGGGTTGTCTCGCTCACACGAGCCGGACAAACGTGGGAGGCCGGCTTAGCATCGCTGATGGTCTAGCGACGATAGCCTGCACCACAACGGATGTCGGCTCAATGGCGTGCAACTTCGCTTAGTTTCCACTAGTGCGGTTGTGCGCGGCTGAAAAAATGATGCAGCGCCTCATGGACCCACGCCACACATTGCCATCGCTCTGCGTTGCCGGCGTGTGCACTTGTGGTGGGTCACGTCCTGCCCATACCGCGACCGGCTATGTCACCTATGCGTTGTATGATAATGTACCAGGTTCACATTCAGTTTCACTGGAATCGGCTTGCCTCCTTGCTGCCTACCCGACTCGTGCTTAGCTGGGTTTGCGGTCGTGCGGTCCTTTTCTACCCGAGACGAAAAGACGGTCTACCATCGCATAGGGTAACATACTGCTTTTAGATGGATTTGCTCCATGGTTCGCTCAAATATTCTTTCTAATGGTTTGCCTATCTTTAAGTTTCGTTCGTTAGAATCCATTCCATAAAGTTTACTTGCCTTCTTTGTTGCTTATTCATAGTCATGTAGGGAACCAGACACTCTCCGATGGTATGCCATGGTATAATGTTCGTTTGGCATACCATTGCATAGGCTAACGATGTAGTTGGAGCAGATACGACCGCACCGTTGCTTTACTTTGTGGCTTCAACTGGCCTTTGCTCCAATGACGCAACGGATCATCTAGTACTAATAATATCTCACAATTTTAGTGAGCAAATGTTGACACGTCTACCCATAGGTGCATTGAGCTTTGTAGACAGAATTTAACACATTCACAGGTGTACACATATACTCACATCTCTACAACAGTGGCAGTAGCACGCCCTAGCAGCTAACAACAAACAAACAATACAAGATAGTAGCCGCAAGGTCGGAAGGTACAATCTAGCAGCAACCGCGCCACAACTTCCTTGTACCGTACTAGCACGCACACACCACACACACATCGCACATGCAACACGAGCGCGCGCAGCATCAGTACCACACAAGCACGCACACGAACCTGACACACACGAATCATCCAGAGCACACACACGTAGTCACCGCGCCATAGATACCCCCCCCCCCCCTACCGCACACTCTGTCAAAGGGAGAGGAACGGAGGAGAGTGCCCAAACTGGAAAAGAAGTGGAGGAGAGTGCAACTGGAGAGTACGTGGGTCAGCGAGATGTCATGGCACCGCTCGGGAGAGAAGCAGAGAGACACCTCACCTCGTCCTTGATGTGTGCGGGGAGGACCAACGCCGAAATCTAAAATATTAGAGATTTTTCCCATAAAAGGAATCATAATAAGGACTTGCAATTTGTAGAAATTACCAAGTAGTACTTTCTTAGGATTCCCATCTAGACTATGTTCCCTACATACAATAATGTAAGGGCAACTTAATTCTAGCGAGAATCAGATTAAATAGGTCGTCAAAATTCAATTTAGGTATCGTGGGCGAAGAAAGACGGGGGCGGCATCAGTGGAATGGCGTAGGTTTAGGCCAACGTATCAGGTGGAGCTCAGCTAATGGCGCGGCCACGTACGGTGGGTGTCGTTGATCAACACCTCACCCACGGCCACCTCCTTCGTCAACCAGACTGTTGTTGGTGACGAGATCAATGGCAACAAGATCGAAGATGTTCGTGGAGGATAGATCCCCACTGGGGCCGGACGAGAGATCATAGTTCATGGGCGTCATGGAACGACGTGGGCGGCCGTGTGGTGGTGAGAAGAAGGAGAGGGGCTTGCATCGGGTTCGGGCATTCGATCCGATAGTCGGAAGAGGCAGAGCTCCTTCGGTCGGAGAATGTTCTGGTGACGGCGGCGATTTATTCGAATGGAGGAACCCTGGTCGGCGATATCAAGGCAAGGGGATTGCATATCAGCGCCGATTTGAGAAAACCCAGTGTGGTCGTGAAGGAAAGAAAGAAGACAAACCATGTGGATGTTGGGAGGGGAGCATAGGGTGAAGGATGACGACGTAAAACGGAACATGAAACACTACGTTCTTTTGAAGTAAAGTGTAGATATCTACTACTGAAATCCTTATGCCATTTCTTCAATATTGTGTCGGTTTTTGGGTAGCTAATACTTGCCATCACCTATGGACTGGCCACTCTCCACTCTCACAAGTAAAGTGAGCAAGGTGTGATAGACATTGTTCAGGTGATATTTTCACCTGATCCGGCGCCTCCTCTGTCACCGATCTCGCTAAAATATGAGATCTAGACCATCCGATCGTTGCAACATGGAAACCTCGCACCCAACATTTGTCATCATGCTTTGTAAAAACTGCAAAAATAATAGGACATTTCAAACACGCTAATGCAACAAAAGCTTTAACATAAGCAACAAATCTCCGACATTGCACTGTCCGTTGAGGAATAGTCGCAATGCATGTAAAAGCAAAACCAATGTATATATTTGTTTAGCGGTAGCGTTCACAACGCAAAAAGGCTTGCAACATGAAAAACACCCCACCTGAGTGCAACCAAAAATGTTGCAACATAACGCCTATGCGTAGTCAACATATAACATAAGCGCTTGCAGCATATGGAAACAGCTTAGCAACATACTAAACACAATCTGCTGACTTGTCTATCAATGCTAACATTTGAGGAGTCGGTCTTCATCGGCGACGAATCCGGCTCAAGTGAGCGTTGCGTGAGTTGGATTGGGTGACCATGGACCCGTTCCCCGCTGTTTTAATGAGAATCATTAGTCTCTCATAGATTAAACCCTCGCCCAAGTTTATGTTGAGATTGAGAATTTCTGTACTCACTTATTCCGTTTCGATGTCTGATCAGGACTTCCTCCTTGGGAACATTCTTTTGATAGGGACTCACTGCCTTCCTTTTCTGCATACGTGGCTTTACAACCTCCATATTTTTCTATGCATTATTTCATCCATGATTGGTAGAGTGATTAGATTAGATTCTCGTTATTCACTTCTAGGTGTTAAGGTCGGCGCTTGCGATTTTGTTTAATATAGCACTCCATGTGACGCCATGAACCGAAATATTGCAAGTTATGGCATTTTGAAATCCTCCGATGCACAACAAGTTGGTTCCCCTATGGACTTTGTCGCATGATTGTATGCCTCAATTGTTTGTTTTGTAGTGTGTCCTCGGAATCACTCCCCGGAGCGACATATATATTCCTCGAGAAAAGAAGCATTGGGCTTCGATTGTTAAATTATAAGCATATGGAACTTTCGCATGTGAAATCATGCCTACCAGTTGTTTATTTATGAAATACATGTTGACGTTGCTTCACTACGATTCACAAATATGCAAAGCTGTATCATGCGTATCCCCTGAAGGGGCTGAAGAAGGCTTCGGCCTTCAGAAAACCAAAAGTCTGAACCGTCTGTACGAAAACAACAGACAAAACTGTATGGACAGTCAGTTTTACCCGTGGAGACGGCTAGTAGTAGTATGAAACGAACGGAGGAAACGGGGCAAGCAGCAGGAAGCAACCAACGAGCGAAGGACCATCCCGGTAGCGATCATTGCTTCCGTCCACCGTTGGACAGCGGAGGTGCTCTGCTGATGAAACCCGGTGGAACCTGGCAGAGTAGCCGCCCCAGATGCCGCCAATCGTCGCTGCACGGACACGGGTGTGGTGTGGCTCACACTGACAACGATCTGGCGGAAAAGGCCACCGGCGGCGATGATGAGGCTGGCTGGGTTCCGTAACAGCTGAAAATGAGTGGATACGGGCATACGGCAGATGTTATAACAGTCCACTGTAATTTAGTTGCACCATACTTCAGAGTTAAGAGTGAGCTGTGTTTGGTACAGTATGTATACTGCAGTGTGCATGAGCTTCTACCAGTGCTAATATAATCTCCTGACAGAGTGTCAGACATTGGATCTCGTGGCGAGCATGGTTCGTGGAAGCTAGGGAAATGAGCCCTATACACTGTGTGGATATACATACGGTCAGGGTCATGTCAGGTCAGGTGCATACGGGTACTGCTATACCGCAGTAGGTACGCTGTACGCATTATTGGGGAAATGGTTTCGGGTGGGCCTGCAGGTTCAGTTGGCCCATACATCCATCCATGGCGCCATCGCCGCCCGTGAACTTCATCGCTTGGCAATTGGCATGGTCAAGACACGTACGATCGCGACATGCACGTAGCATCGCACAACTTGCTATGAGAAACGAGCCATACACCACACCGTCGGATTCCCGCGCGAAAGCATCAGTGCGAACCCATCGTTTTCTTTCCCCGAATTATCGATGCACACCAAAACGTCCACCCGAGATCCCGAGCAACGTCGACCGGAGCTAGCATAGCATCTCGTTCGCTTCACCGAAGCAATCGCATGTGAAAACCAGCGGCGCGGCCGCGCAGGATTTACGGCCGGTTTCCGGCGCTCGGAGCCGGTATCCTTGAATCCTTGAAGAAGCGATGCGGACAGGACATCACCTCACACGGTCACATCGGCGTCGGTAATCTATTGGAAAGGCGACTTTCCCGTGCGCGCAACAGTCCATCACCGCCTCCCTCCTGTGCTCATACATACGGACAATGAATTTCTTCGTACGCCACCCACCGCCACGGCCGGGTCCGATCGGCCTCTTTGGCCGGCGGCAGAAGCGACAGACGCCATGGAGCCGAGGGCGAGACGCCGACTCGGGCAGGGCAGCGAGGGAGGGAGCGAGTGGTGCACATGGCCTCATAAATTCAGCCCCGCGGGGCTACGCGACCCTGATCCCGACGCCGCGCAGGTCGACGCGGACGCCTGACCCGCCGTGACAACTGCGTCGCCGGCGCGGTGTTAACCGCGCCGCACCACCGGACCACGATTTCATCCCTCTCTTTCAGTTTCAGAAAAACTGTACGGCAGCGCCGCCGCAGACGTGAACACAATTGCACCACCACCACTAAGCCGATGAGATAAGCACACAGGAGCGGCTTAATTAATGGTTGCCCTGGCCACAAGGAAACCCATGACGAGTTGACGACCCCGATGGCTAGCCGCATTCGTGCAGATTACATTTCTTTCTCTCGAGCAACCGGCATTTGTGCGGATTATAAAAGGCGCCCATCACTATTTTCTTTTTCCTTCAAAGAGAAGTGATGCCTGCTGGGAACAATCTTGCATAAGATATTGCGTTGGACTGGCTTGTTTTCAGGACGATGCTGGTTGGAAGGCGGGCAGGAGAATTGTCATCCGAATTTATAAGCCCATCCCTTGCATCACCAGGGGGCAGCACGGAGAGGAAGAATGATGACGAGCCAGCAAGCCATCATAGAACAGTGATAGAAGGGTAGATCAGTTGAGTATGCATATTGAGCCACGATATGTGGCATTTATCACGGGGCCTCTCCGTGGCGTTCATGAATGGTTTAGTTTGGGACTGCAAGGGGTTCATGCATGAGAGTGGACTTCCGGTCAGGGACGGACCCAGGATCCATGGAAGGGGGGGCAAACACAAACAACCAAACTCTAGGGGGGCCAAACACTAATTTGAAGGGTCTCTTTGCAATTTTTTCAGAAAATTTGAAGGGTCTCTTTGCAAAAATTTCCACCATGGGGGGCCATGGCCCCAGCGCGCCCCCCCTGGGTCCGTCCCTGCTTCCGGTTGCACCATACACGTATAGTTTGCACTCCCATCATTTTTCTTGACATTTTTTCTTCGTGTTTCATGATTCACACGTTGTCAGGAATGAGATATTTAAACCCATCATTTTCTCTTCGTTCAGGAGATCTTGTCAACCCATTAATTTCTTCGTTGGAGTTTATCTTGGTATAGATTTCACCTAAAGCCTTTCCGAAGGATTGTTGCTATTTGTGATGATTATCCATGACCCAAGTTCTCTATGTATCCTCTCGGTGAAAGAAGTTTTAGCCCTTCGTTAACCTCAAGCAAGCAAATTCTTTCCGTTAGTGGCAGGTTTTCACCTAAAATATTTGAGATGTTTTCCATAAGCCCACAACAAGCTTATTCTTTTCGTTGTTGATTTTCCAACAACTCCGTTCAATCCTTGTTTGTAAGGATGCTTTTCAAATTCAATTATGGTAGAAGTTGTCATTTGCTTCTCCGTTCTTTTCTTTCCAATGATTTAGCTTCTATTCTTTCGTTCCGGAGGCATTGTGATGTTGCTCTCTTCGACCCATCATCTCGTTTCGTCAAGATCATGCTCTTTTCCTTTCTTATCCATTTAACCGGAGTGCGGTGTCCTCTTTTCTAGTTCTTTCCATCTTATCAAGTTTTGCTTCTCTTTTCAACCGGAGTGCTGTCCGAATTTGTTCTTCCTCGTTCCTTGTCTATCTTGTTTCAACCAGGGTGCTACCAAATTCTTTCATGTTCTTGGTGCATCCTTTATGTCTTTGCAAACTTTCAAGGTTCTTTGGTTTCAATCTTTTGTCAAGAAGCAACTAAGTTTTACCTCTTCTCATTCTGAGATCTCGGGGCGAGATCTCTTGTAAGTGGGGGAGTGTTGTGACAGCCCGAGACCGATGCTCCAGATGCCATCCATTTATTTCGTTTTCGTCGTGTGATTTATTTGTTCGTTGCATTCATCATCGCATCATTCGCATTGCATCGGCACTCTGTTGCCGTCATTTTTCTAAAACCTGATAGTAGCTGCATCCTTGTGAAGCATTTGGAAACTGAGAAATGAATTCTGTTTTCAGGGCCGTACCTGGAAAAATGTCAACTGTGTTCTTGCAAAGCTAAGGTTTCATCTTCAACAATGGAAAGTTCTCTGCGACGACACTCAAGCAGCGCTGCTACTGAGATGTATACTTCTTCTGGACAAACGTCGCGGGGAGTTGATGCGAATTGCCTGGAGATGATCGTGGGCAACAGGAAGGGAGGAACTGCCATGGATTTAGCTTTCTAGTTGAGTGCTGGGAGCTCTTTCTCTTTCTGGGTCTGTAAAACTAATTAGATGTACTCTGCTTTTCCAGTTTCTGCTAGGTGTGTTGGGGTGCAGCCTTCCCCCCACTGGATGGTGGTGCTAGAACCTGTCTGCTAAGACTTGGATGCTTTTAGGTTTCTGTTGTCGCTTCATTAATAAAATGGGGCGAGGGGAAACCCCTTTCATTCAAAAAAAAAAGAGTTTGCACTCCCACTAACGTCATTCGGTGCGTGGTGCGTTCAGTTCTATCTGTTGTGACGGACTTTAAAATTCTCGTACAGGTGAATAGCAACAAAACTCGCGCTGCCAGAGCACAACATTTTGCTTCAAGTTTAGTGCACGGCCAACACAAATTGCACGTACGAATTCCAAACAATTTAGCGAGGTGCGTGCGTAGGCCCGGCGTCAAGATCAGCTCGGCGGAACCAGCAACTTTTGCTTGATCGAGCACATAGAATTCAATTAATTCGGGTCGATAGATGGATAGAAACAAAACTGGTTAATTCGACCGATCTCCGTCATCCGTACACGACGCCCCACGAAAAGCGATCGTTTTGTAGACGCGGCCGGTCTCCGTCTCTCGCCGTCTGCAACGCCGGCCGCAGACGCACGTCTCCGACGAGCGGAGCGCCTCAAAACGCAGTAGTACCTGTCTACCTGACAGCGTCCGTTCACGTGGTGCTCGCGACGGTCGAAAACGAACCGTAACTCCGTGGCTGCACCACCGCGGTACCACCTCGGCAACCGAGCCGTTGCTCTCCCCTCTTTATAAAACAGTGGTGCACCACACGCTCGCCACTTGCTCGCGCTCTCGCTCGCCCACGTTTCCCCGGCCGGCACAGGCTAAGCCAGGACCAGCACCCAGCTCTGGTCACGGGGAGCGTGTGTGTGTGGCTGCGGCGGGCCGGAGTGAGCGAGGATGGGGAACTGCCAGGCGGCGGAGGTGGCGGCGGCGGTGGTGCAGCACCCGGGCGGGCGGGTGGAGCGGCTCTACTGGTCCACCCCCGCGGCGGAGGTGATGCGCGCCAACCCGGGTCACTACGTCGCGCTCGTCACGCTCCGGGTCGCCGAGGAGCGCCAGGACACCGACGGCGGCGGCGCCCGCCGCACCGTGCGCCTCACCCGCGTCAAGCTCCTCAAGCCCAAGGAGACGCTCCTCCTCGGCCACGTCTACCGCCTCATCACCGCCAACGGTAAGCTTCGAGTCTCCTCGTCGTCCTCTGCCGCTTCTCCTGCAAGCCGTGCGCACTGCAAACGCTGACTGACATATGGCATGGAATGGTGCGTGCAGAGGTGACCAAGGCGGTGCAGGCGAGGAAGGAGGAGAAGCTGAGGAAGGCGCGGCAGCAGCTGCAGCAGCTGGAGTCGTCGACGAGGAAGAGCAAGCCGCGGCCGGCGGCAGAAACTGACGACGTCGACGATGACGACGAGGCTAGCTTGGATGAGAGTCTCGATCAGGTGGTTATACGGACTTGAGCCCTATTCAATCCAACTACTTTTCTCTCTCTCTCTCTCTCTCTGCCGATGCCTCCATACACGTTCTCTGCATGATTGATGCGCCTTTAATTGCCTTCTCTGCAAGGGTTACTAGTTAGTTGTTCCTCGCGATTATCATGTCTTCCTCAGTTCGTTCGTCCACACGCAACACTGTAGGTCATCAGCTTACCGGGAAGATGAATTTTACCTGAGTAATCGCCATTAGAATTTTCGCAGCTGCAAAATCCGCCTAGTTTTTGAAGAAATTGTAGCCATGGAGAGAATCGCTTTGGAGTACCTGGCATTCTCAGTCCCCAATTGACCTGAATAAAACAAGATTGATCATAGGGTGTGGTCCTGTGGATCCAACTGATTGATGCCATTGTACCGTCCAGAAGAGAATTTAATGCTTAAAATAGGGGGATGCAGAATGATAAAACAATCATGATGATAAATAAAATACTGAAAGTCGCAACTGATGTCAGGAGCAAAGAATCGTTTGCGAGATCCCTTCTTCTGCTTCTGTTCTGAACCGCGGCAACATGCAAATGTTCCACCTTCTGACTACTCTATTTGATTGCAGTTGGCGCGCCAGGACGGAGGAGACGGCCACCGGAGCTCCGGCGCCCGGCACCGGCAATGGCGGCCCTCGCTGCACAGCATCGACGAGGCCGCGAGCTGATGCCCTGCCATACATAGCCCTCGGTGGATCTTCTGTATTTTCGGCGTCCACCACCGGGCTTCGACAGATTAATCTAGCTTGTGTTCATGGGTTGCTGCCACATCTGTGTTGGATTGACACCCCGAGACGAGCGGACCGCTTCTGAAGCGGCTCCGTCGATCGGAGCGTGTCCTGTGTCTTTGTACATTTTCAGAGTTTCTCGTCAGGATCTGTTAGTGAGAGTGAGACTGCTTTTTTCTTTCTTTCTCTTGATACGTTTGCACCTGACTAAGATGCATGAAAGAAGTTCAGAACACGAGTAGCTAATACTATATCCATACAAGAGATGATGCCATGTACAGATGTGTACCGCTGAACTTGTGCGTCGATCTCATTGATGCTCATAGCCTTTGATCAGTGACGACATTCCTCTGTGTTTTGTTGCTACATTTCTTGGTGCCGAGTTCTCAATCATAAGCTCCGTGCCGGCTGCGGGTGCACCCGCAAGCTGCAGCTGCAGGTGGTGGGATGGAATCGTCTGATGAGAGCCTTTTGGGCTGGAAGCTCGTTGAGCAGATTCGCGTCGGCGCACATTAGTTTAAGCTCCTGCAGAGTTTAAAATTTTGACGCCCACGATACCTAAGCTCTGTGTGTCTGTTTGGCGCTTTGGCATTTTTTTTGACGAAAAAACAGCGGTTGCTGATTTTCATTGATGAAGAAGAAGTAGTAGGTCCTAGCTATTACAATAATTGGCACCGGCAGCCAATCTATACAAGCCGGCTATAGGCTAATCAAGGAGGGTCAAAAAACTTCGACATCGGCTTAAGCCCGGCATATAGCCAGCACCGTGCCTCGTCGAGTATCCTGTTATGGACCTGGGTTACAGAGCTTGCTGTGGCGTTAAAGATCCTTGCATTGCGCTCCTTCCAGAGGCACCAGGCGACTAGCAGGCACACGGCCCTCCAGGTGGGTCTGTTAGCCTTCGGCAGCGAGCAGGTCTGTCTTCGGAAACGATCTCTTAGGCGTCCGCCGGCTTGCATGTGGAGGTTGGCGTATGGAAGACCCAGTGCAGCCGCCGTTCTTTCCCAAACCAGGGTGGAGAAGGGGCAGGTGGCGATGAGGTGCGCAGCCGTCTCCGGAGCTTGCTGACAAAAAGGGCAAAGGGGGTCATGCGGTATTTGCCGCTTAGCCAGGTTGTCCGCCGTCAGGCACTTCCCCCTCAGCAGAAGCCAAGCGAACGCCTTCGCGCGCGGCGCCGCCTTGGCCTTCCAGATGATGACGTTGTCGTTGGATGGGATGGAGCCCTGGAACAGCATATGGTAAGCGGACGCCGCCGTGTACTCACCAGAGGCAGTCCACTTCCACCTTAGCGAGTCCGGCGTGTCCTCCCGAAAGACGATCGTCTGCGTTGCATCCCAGAGCTGACAGAGCTCGTGGAGGACCGCCGGTGGAGGGTTGGCCTTGACGTATTGCATCCATCTGTCGTCCGTGATCGCGTGATGCAGCGACAAGCGGCGCCCATTGCAGTGCCGGAATAGGTTTGGCCAGCGGTCAGCTGGTCGGCATCCGTCTGCCCAGTGTGAGCGCCAAAAATTTGTCCTGTAGCCGTCGCCGACGACGATCGTCGTGGAGGCTCTGAAGACACTTTCGGCCATGGGATCGGTGGGCAGGGTGAGCCCTTGCCACGGCCTACCATCGTCACACCATGTCCTCCAGTGCCAGCGCGCCCGCAGGGCAGCCCCGTGTAGTTGTAGATCGCTGATCCCCAAGCCACCAAAATCCCTCAGTTTGCAGACGTCTCGCCATCGCACGAGGCACTTGCCGGCCGGCGAAGTCTCATCCGCCGCCCACAGGAATCCTCGTCGCAGCCTATCCACCATCTTGAGAAACCACTTTGGCGGTGCAAGGGCCATTATCCTGTAGATGGCCATGGCCGACAGAACAGTGCGCACCAGCTCAATTCTACCGGGCAGCGCGATCAATTTTGCTTTCCATCCTCTAAGCCTTTTTGCAAGGGAGTCAAGGACGGGCTGCAAATCTTCTTTCCTTAGCCGGCCGTCACACAACGGCAGTCCCAGGTAAGAGACCGGGAATGCCATAGTGGCACACTCCGTATCTGCTACTGCTGCCTCGACGTGCGCGCTCTCACACCGGATGGGCGTCACGGCGCTCTTAGCCCAGTTCGTCCGCAGGCCTGTCGCCGATTGAAAGGCATCAAGCAGTCTGATCGCCGCGTGAACTTCTGTCCTGGAGGGATTCATGAAAGCCACCACATCATCAGCGTACATGGACACCCGGAAAGGCATGATCTGCTTCCCAATATCTGTAGGGGGAACGCAGCAGAAAACAAAAAATTTCCGACCTACGCACCAGCCCAGGACCACTATGGAGACTGCATACAAGGTTTGATCATTTCGTTACCGACTCGTAGCGCAGCGGAAGTAGAGTCGATGACGAACGGCGGTGCAGATCCCCGCAGCTAGGATTTTACAACCTCCCAACCGCGAGGATGTATACCCTCATCTGCCCCGCGGACAGCCCTCCGGGAGGCGGTCGCACAGTCCCCCGGACGGTGTCGCGGACAGCCCTTCGGGAGGACCTCCGAAACTCGGACTGTCACTCGGACAGCCCTTCGGGAGGACCTCCAAAACTCGGACGGTCACACGGACAGCCCTTCGGGAGGCACTCTCGAACTAAGACCGAAACTACGATCTCTCTACAGAGTTGCACACATACGGTGTCATCTATCCGGCAGGGCTTCGCCGTCCAGAACTAGTTCCTGCCGGAACCCAGACAGCCTTTCGGCTCTACGAAACTATTTCGTGGGAGGGAGAGAAGAAAGGCAGATCATGCATGCCATGTGTGTGAGAGTTGGAGTGAGGATGGAGAGCTCCTCTCCACCTCCTTATATAGTGGTGGAAGGGGTGAGGGGGGGGGCTGAAATTTCAGCCCACAAAACAAGCACCCACCAAACAAGGAAACATGTTCCCACCAAACATGGAGAAAACATGTTCCCTTGTCCATGGTGTTCCCCCATGGGGCCCCACCTTCCTCCCAACACTCTCCACCATTTGTGGGGGCTGCCCCCCACCATGGGGGGGGCCCCAACACTTTGTCCAGCCACAAGGGGGCTGTCCCCTAAAGGGGGCGCCCCCAAAAACAGCCCAAAACAGCCCCCACGATCCGTGGGATCTTGTCCCCTCTCGCTGGGACAAGATGTTTTCCGAAACTATTTCTTCTGAAAAATTCCGGAAGGTCCCAGAACATTTCCGGCACCCTCTAAAATTATCTGGACGCGTTCCGGAACATTTCCGGTATGGTGGTTTAATTTAAAACCATCTTCGTTTACCCGGTAAACAATTCCGGCAGCTCCGAAAACCTTTTTCGGTTTTTTCTCTGGAAAAATTCCAGAAATTACCAGACCAATCTGGCAACCTCCAAAACTTTCCCGGTGCTTG
Organism: Elymus sibiricus; assembly: GCA_039707655.1. Lineage (NCBI taxonomy): Eukaryota > Viridiplantae > Streptophyta > Magnoliopsida > Poales > Poaceae > Elymus > Elymus sibiricus. The sequence continues at coordinate 316,613,931 of CM077674.1, forward strand.
CCGAAACCTTTTTGGATCAATGGTTTTATCCGAAACAACTTTTCGGTTTTACCGAAACTTTTCCGGTGTTCTCTCCGGAACTTTTCCGTTGTCTCCGAAACTTTTCCAGTGACTTTCTCTCGGACTCCTTGTCTAGTATTCAGCAGATAGATGACCCTTAAGCGTGTGACCCTATAGGTTCGGTGAAGCATAGACATGACCCGGAACCCCTTCCGATCAATGATCAACATCGGAGCCGTGAACACCCATATTGACCCCTATACCCACACGAATGAATATTCGAGTGAACCTCCAGTTGCCGTGTGCTATTCCTGTTGCTTCGCGATATGTTACAAATACCCGAGGTGAGACATGTTGGCATCCCCGTGGATCAACACCTTGTCCACTATGCCAGTTACCTCGTTGCCGGTATTGTTCTCTTTTCTCGTTCCCGTGTTCCGGCATCCCTATGATCAAATCACCCTGTGTCTGGCCAGACGATGATGGATACCGTAACACCGAGAGGGCCCAGAGATATCTCTCCATCGTCGGAGGAGCAAATCCCAATCTTGAGCTATCAAGTTACTTGACATACTTTTCCATGAACCCGTAAGCCGCCGTAATAGCCACCCATTTACGGATGACGTTTAACAAACCCCAAAGTTCATGAAGCAAGCATGAAGAAACTCTATACTCTCATGGTCTAAGGAATTATGCAAACATTAACTTCCTGTGTTATTAACCATTAACTTATGACGAATGTATCTCATAGCATAACATCAATATTGGGTCGATTCAACACAAGTGTTCTACCAACAATTGTGCCCTCAAAATTGCCGGCATAGCCATGCCCATGATCAGGAAAACAGGATCATCATGCAATACTTGAGCCAGTCATAGAGGCTTGACTAGGAATACATTTTACCGTTTATTATCCCACACGTGCAAATGAGTCTTCCTCCGAGCCTCGTTTTATTTGTAGACTCGAGAATCATTGCAGTTATAGCATGGAACATAAACATAATTATGAACAGGGAGATAATCAATAACATTTATTATTGCCTCTAGGGCATATCTCCTACAGACTCCCACTTGCACTAGAGTCAATAATCTAGTCAATGCTAATGCACTTTACACCTATGGCATACTGGTGTAAAATATGCTTCGCATGTGGTATAGCCTGATGTCCAACGGATCTGACAACTTCAGCTCCGTGTGTAACTTTGCATATCCTCGCGTTTTCACGCTTTCACAAAATTCATATTTTGTGTGGACTTGGCTTTGCATATGTGTGAATCATTGGTCGAAACCTGATTCCTCAGACTGAGCTATGGAGCAACTATCTGCTATTGTGTCCCATAGACCAAAGCCTTCTTGGAACCATACTAAGTTCATGAATGAACTATATGATTCAACAACTTCTTTGTCGCTTCTTAAGCGTCAACATACTTAGCCTTTGTTATAGAATTCGCCACAGTATCTTGTTTGGAACAATTTCCAACTACCGTGCCACCATATTGTGTATTACACAAAACCCTTAACTTAAATCGAAAATCGCATGGAGCATTGATGAAGAATGTATCGATGTAATTACTTACAACGAGCACTTCATAATCTCTGCTTGCGAGAAAGCATGTCATCAGTACTGCTCTAGTACTCAATGACATCTTTCACTGTTGTCCCATGATCAGTACTTTGATTACTTTGGTATCTATACTCGCAACAACTTTGGAGTATTGGACATATCTGGTTGTTTTTACATACCACGGAATACATGATTAATCCAAACACAAGAGTGTGTGGAACCTCTATCATGTATTTCACTCATCAGTGTTTTGGGACATTGAGTCTTGCAAAAACTCTTTCCATGTGACTTCGGCAAGAATCACTCCTTGGCGTTTTAAATGCTAAAAAGTTTTAGCATCTTGTCAATATGTATTCATTGCTTAGCCCCATTTAGGTAAATCTATCTCCATAGATCATCATGCCTAATATTGAGGCCATTTTAGCCTAAGCACTTCATTGAAAAACTATTTTAAATGAAGTCCTAATTCGTGTCAAGAAATTTATTTCCAATTAACAATGTGTCAAGTACACAAGGTTTTTAGAAATATTATTATGCTCCCACTTATTTTCTTGAATCACAAGCATCTTCGATACCCATTTGATGAAGTCAAAACCCCTTTGACCATTCCATCAAAAAACGAAGATTCCAACTCCACTTTGCTCTCTTCTGTTCATCGCTGGAACTCTGAAGTTTGCATACTTACTAGCATCCTCTGGATCGACAAATTACTATGGACTGTATCACATACAAGTCCTAGGTTTTATTTCCATCAGATGGAAATCCTTTTGTCATCCATGTTTCATATCTCATGATTGAAATATGTATTAATTGCTAGTTCAACCCGAACCGACTTCAAGCATCGCTACGGTGAAACAACCTCATCGTAGTCAACTCCTTGAACTTGTTATTTCAACAAGTCGAGCTTTATGGATAAAATATTTTATCCACATCAGTTTATAGTTTCATAAATATTCGTTAGACTCTAAGTCTTCCGAAAGGTGTATCAAGATTTTAATCTCGAACCACTTATATGGAAACTATCTCGGATTGTATTGGCATTTAGCCAATTCCGGAGTCAGGGCCCATCAACGCTTCCTTGTGTATCGTAGGTATACTGTTGTCTAACAACAATATCTCGTATGCGCACCTGAGAGGTTTGCACGAGTTTTTCCTACGCGGTTCAGCTGCAAGTTCGACCGAAGTCCATACATTTTATTGTAGAGACTTCCGTATCAGTCGCAGTAGGAAACTCCGGAATCACTTCCAAGGTTCCTTTCCTTTGACCTGATGACGAAGATACTGGTTATCTCGTCGAGTTGCACTGTCCTCCCACTCACCTTTTGTAAGAACTATTCTCTTTAAAAGTATACCGTTTTGTGGCAAAAATCCTTTGCCTCGGTATAGTGGTGGGGGAATACCCAATGACTTGGGATAACCTAACAAAGTAGCACTTGTCTGATTTGGAATAGGTTTGTAACCTTTTACACAAGCCCCATATTCCAAATGTTAAGAAAAGATATAACATGGTTGGGCGTACCATACCATGACGTTATTTCAACAGACCCGATGAAGCTCTTTTCAGTGTAAAAGCCGCAGTCTCTAAAGCATCACTCTATAAAAAGGGATAATGGCAAATTTATTTATGTCATCTTTGATCTTACCATGTCATAAATGGTTTGATTACATCTTCACGGACTTTTCACTTGCAGTGGTGTTCCGGGAGGTGCAAGTTATGAAACTCTTTTCACAACTCATCAGACATTCGCTAAACTTGTAACTCAAATATTCCTTTCTGCAATCGAATTGTAGAAACATAATTTTCTTGTTACAACAACTTCTACTTCATTTTTGAAAACCTTATGAATGAATTCAAAAGATCCAGACTTACGTCTCAACAAGTAAATATCCATATATCTACTTGAGTCATTTCTGAAGATAGATAAATCCACTACTTGCAACAACATTTGTTGGACTTTCACACATCATAATGTATGATCACCAATATGTTCTTTGCTCGTTCCTTATGGCCTGTGAACGGTATTTCAGTCACTTCACTTTTCAGAGGAAAGTTGCAAGTGTCAGATGATTCAAAATCAAATGACTTCAAAAATCCATCATAATGGAATTTTCCATGCGGGTTTCTCCAATGTGACCAAATGCAGTGCCACACTTGTGTGGTATTCTTTTAGTCTTGCGACATTTAGCGTCAGTGTTATGGATGTATCATATTACCATCAATATTCATAGCATACATCCCATCCTGTATGGAAGCATGGCCCTTCATGTTATTCATAACACCGAACATCAAAAGTTCTCTTATGAATAACCTTCTTGCAAAATACCTTATGCAAAGGGCTAGAGTGTATGAAACTCTAAATGAATTATGAAAGTAAATACAGAGGCAATGTATTAATATCAATATTCATAACATACGTCTCATTCATAATGAAAGTATGGCCCTTATGTTATTCATAACACCGAACATTAAAAGTTCTCTTATGAACAACCTTCTTGCAAGATACCTTATGCAAAGGGCTAGAGTGTGAAACTCTAAAATGAATTATGAAAGTAAATACATAGGGAATATACCTATGGAAGGCATAGTAACATTTACTATGTTCCCTGCGTGTATCTAACCTCATTCCTGGCTAGTCTTTCAGGCCATAGTAGTTCTTACATCGAGTTGCAACAGAATGCAATCGAGCGGGTATCTTTGTGATTAACTCACAATACCCAAGAATTAGTGATTAACATGTTTAACCATAATTCCCAAGAACTATATCTTTGACCAGCCTTCTATACATCAAAAACCTGTATGACATTCATACATGAGCTGGATATTCCAGTCTTCTTTCCTTTTGCCATTATACTTCTAACAGTTTCACTTTCAGTATTTCTCCTACTCTCAGAAGAAGCACCCAACTTAAGAGTGGCGATAGCCCCGGACTTCCTAGGCGTGAAAGTTTCACTAACACCCTTCGGACACTTCCTTTCTCTTTAAGTTGTTGTTTTATTCACCTTTCATCATATGACAGGCGTTCTCCTGGATCCCTCTCTTATCAGTCTAATGCATAGTAAACTCCTTTACTAATAGTTTGCAAACAAACATTGCTTTGGATATCTCATATCTTTTAGCCTTTGTCTGTCTCTGAAAATGATTTTCAGATTCCATGAATATCACATAACTATCCAAACTTTCGAAGTTCGGGTATCATGGAAGCAAACATATTGCACTTTGACTGAAAAGGAATTCTAGCTTTTGGATCGAAGGACGAGAGTCACATGATCCATAGCTTTAGCGGGAGAATACCGAAAACATGCGATAGGACAAAGTCCTTCTCGGCACTCTTGAGGACAATCCTCACATTACGTTACCAACCGTAAAGTTTTAACCAGATATTTAACAGCTATTCAATTTTAATAGGGAAGGTGGAAAGGCGAGCCATTATTCTACAACTATTATGCAAACCACACTTAGACAGTGTTCAAAATTAATTGCACTGAGAATTAAACAAGTTAATTCTATAGTGCGCTCCCACTCAAATCAATATCTCTCATAATTGATTGTGAGTGATTCAAGACCCGCATATCCATTCAACGTCACGGTTCGAGATGAACACCCATGGCGTGAACTTCAATCGGTAGGCAAACTTGCCGATCACATCTCTATGCGATTCTTGTTCATCTTTCGATGCGTGTGTTCCGAGCTCATGACTTTCATGCCTGAACGTCAAGACAACCAAGTGATCTCGCTGCGAGGTCTCAACTCACCCGCCTCACACATCCCTAATCGTTCGCACCCATGGAGATCATGCAATGCCCCGAAAAGTTAGGTGCCGTGACGGTGCTACACTTGGGAGAACACTAACTACTTGATATTTCAGTGAGAGATCACCCTAATAAAAAGCGACTACTGCGCAATCAAGAAGGGTGCATCATAAGGGATAAACATCTCAGGCAATTCAAAATAGCAAGATATGGTATAGCCCTTTGTGACGGAGAAGTCTTTCATTTCTTCGTCTTTGGCATTCGCGTCGGTGTTCACCTTCGCGAAGATTGCCACCACCTTGTCGATGCACCAGATAATATTGCTATCTCTATAGCTAATAAAATAAGTGCATTACATAAGGTTGACACGCAGGTCATTAAAGTGCAATCATATGGCTCCAGCCATCATGCCGAATCATGACACGCAGGTCATGTTAATCAATTTACATCATATAGTCATCTCATACATAATCAAATTATTATGAACACTGCTATACCACATCACATGCACATGCAAACCATCCTGCAAAACCAAGTTAGACGCCTCTAATCGGTTCATGCGAAATTAGTTTTACGTGGCTTCTAAGGTTTCGAAACAAACCAAAGCTACCAACGTCCATCATCAAGTATGATACTTCAAGTTGCTAGATTAACATTCCAGGGTGTATGAAACACGAGATAATAAAATCTCGAGCCCCATACTAAACTTCGTCATACGCGTGACCCCCGTGCAGATCATATCTGCATTGCCCTTTCGTCTGCGAAATTTCATCTTTCTTTTTAACTACGGTGGAATTCAATGAACTATTAGCACTTCGTTGATCAATCAGGATCGCGGATTGCCAGAACATTGAAACTCCACCATACTGTTATCAAGATCAGAAATATGCAAATTCTAGGGAAGCAACAAGAACATCGGGTAACAGACTTCATCTGCTACCCGCACAAATAATTTTCAGCAATAGATCTCATCTACTACCTAATTATATTGTGCAATACCCATACATCTCTATGTATTCTAGATCGCAACCTGCATCTACGCATAGCACGGCTCTTGATGCCACTGTAGGGGGAACGCAGCAGAAAACAAAAATTTTCCGACCTACGCACCAGCCCAGGACCACTATGGAGACTGCATACAAGGTTTGATCATTTCGTTATCGACTCGTAGCGCAGCGGAAGTAGAGTCGATGACGAACGGCGGTGCAGATCCCCGCAGCTAGGATTTTACAACCTCCCAACCGCGAGGATGTATACCCTCATCTGCCCCGCGGACAGCCCTCCGGGAGGCGGTCGCACAGTCCCCCTGACGGTGTCGCGGACAGCCCTTCGGGAGGACCTCCGAAACTCGGACTGTCACTCGGACAGCCCTTCGGGAGGACCTCCGAAACTCGGACTGTCACTCGGACAGCCCTTCGGGAGGACCTCCAAAACTCGGACGGTCACACGGACAGCCCTTCGGGAGGCACTCTCGAACTAAGACCGAAACTACGATCTCTCTACAGAGTTGCACACATGCGGTGTCATCTATCCGGCAGGGCTTCGCCGTCCAGAACTAGTTCCTGCCGGAACCCAGACAGCCTTTCGGCTCTACGAAACTATTTCGTGGGAGGGAGAGAAGAAAGGCAGATCATGCATGCCATGTGTGTGAGAGTTGGAGTGAGGATGGAGAGCTCCTCTCCACCTCCTTATATAGTGGTGGAAGGGGTGAGGGGGGGGGGCTGAAATTTCAGCCCACAAAACAAGCACCCACCAAACAAGGAAACATGTTCCCACCAAACATGGAGAAAACATGTTCCCTTGTCCATGGTGTTCCCCCATGGGGCCCCACCTTCCTCCCAACACTCTCCACCATTTGTGGGGGCTGCCCCCCACCATGGGGGGGCCCCCCAACACTTTGTCCAGCCACAAGGGGGCTGTCCCCTAAAGGGGGCGCCCCCAAAAACAGCCCAAAAACAGCCCCCACGATCCGTGGGATCTTGTCCCCTCTCGCTGGGACAAGATGTTTTCCGAAACTATTTCTTCTGAAAAATTCCGGAAGGTCCCAGAACATTTCCGGCACCCTCTAAAATTATCTAGATGCGCTCCGGAACATTTCCGGTATGGTGGTTTAATTTAAAACCATCTTCGTTTACCCGGTAAACAATTCCGGCAGCTCCGAAAACCTTTTTCGGTTTTTTCTCCGGAAAAATTCCAGAAATTACCAGACCAATCTGGCAACCTCCAAAACTTTCCCGGTGCTTGCCGAAACCTTTTTGGATCAATGGTTTTATCCGAAACAACTTTTCGGTTTTACCGAAACTTTTCCGGTGTTCTCTCCGGAACTTTTCCGTTGTCTCCGAAACTTTTCCAGTGACTTTCTCTCGGACTCCTTGTCTAGTATTCAGCAGATAGATGACCCTTAAGCGTGTGACCCTATAGGTTCGGTGAAGCATAGACATGACCCGGAACCCCTTCCGATCAATGATCAACATCGGAGCCGTGAACACCCATATTGACCCCTATACCCACACGAATGAATATTCGAGTGAACCTCCAGTTGCCGTGTGCTATTCCTGTTGCTTCGCGATATGTTACAAATACCCGAGGTGAGACATGTTGGCATCCCCGTGGATCAACACCTTGTCCACTATGCCAGTTACCTCGTTGCCGGTATTGTTCTCTTTTCTCGTTCCCGTGTTCCGGCATCCCTGTGATCAAATCACCCTGTGTCTGGCCAGACGATGATGGATACCGTAACACCGAGAGGGCCCAGAGATATCTCTCCATCGTCGGAGGAGCAAATCCCAATCTTGAGCTATCAAGTTACTTGACATACTTTTCCATGAACCCGTAAGCCGCCGTAATAGCCACCCATTTACGGATGACGTTTAACAAACCCCAAAGTTCATGAAGCAAGCATGAAGAAACTCTATACTCTCATGGTCTAAGGAATTATGCAAACATTAACTTCCTGTGTTATTAACCATTAACTTATGACGAATGTATCTCATAGCATAACATCAATATTGGGTCGATTCAACACAAGTGTTCTACCAACAATTGTGCCCTCAAAATTGCCGGCATAGCCATGCCCATGATCAGGAAAACAAGATCATCATGCAATACTTGAGCCAGTCATAGAGGCTTGACTAGGAATACATTTTACCGTTTATTATCCCACACGTGCAAATGAGTCTTCCTCCGAGCCTCGTTTTATTTGTAGACTCGAGAATCATTGCAGTTATAGCATGGAACATAAACATAATTATGAACAGGGAGATAATCAATAACATTTATTATTGCCTCTAGGGCATATCTCCTACAATATCTGCCAGGACCTTGCATCTGCAGGCCGCATCGAAGAGGGCAGCTAGGGCATCCATGGCGAGGACAAAGAGCAGCGGGGACAGGGGGTCCCCCTGACGCAGTCCTCGGTGATGATAGATGGTGTCCGAGAGGTCGCCGTTTATGTTGAGCTTGGTACTGGAAGTAGCAAGGAGCCCAGCAATCCAATTTCTCCATCTGGTCCCAAATCCCCTTGCACACATCAGCTCCAGAAGAAACTCCCAGGAGAGACTATCAAAGGCCTTTGCGATATCGACTTTGAGCAGCAACGCAGGTGTTTTTTTCATTTTCAAAGTCTTGATCATAGCTTGAACGTACATGAAATTGTCCAGGATGGACCTCTTCTTGATAAACGCGCTCTGACAAGGTGAGATAAGCTCAGGCATCAGCGGCTGTAACCTTCTCGCAAGGATCTTGGCAAGGATCTTGGCGATGCTATGGATTAGGCTAATTGGCCGAAAATCAGTCAGCTTAGTGGCTCCCTCCACCTTAGGAATTAGGATGAGGATTGCAGTGTTCAGCGCCTGTAGATTAGCCATATTCAGATTACCAAACTTTTTGATCGCTCTCATGAGGTCATCTTTTATCAACGCCCAACACTTTTGGAAGAACAGCCCTGTGAATCCATCAGGCCCCGGCGCCTTTTCCGCATGCGACTCATTTATTGCCGCAAGCACTTCTTCTTCAGAGAACTCGCATTCCAACTAAGAGAGGGCTGCAGTGTTCTGTGTGTATCCAAGCGCCTGAAAGTTGAAGCTTTTGTAGCGGTCGGCCGGCTGTCCAAAAAGTTCAGAGAAGAAATTGCAGGCCAGGTGGAGTTTGTCCTCTTGCCCTGTAAAGAGCTGTCCTTGATGCAGGATAGATTGGATGCTGTTTTTCCTTCTCCTAGCCGAAGCTTTCAAGTGAATTTTTTTTGGTACAAGCGTCCCCTTCACTGATCCCCTGCACCCTTGATTTCTGTCTCCAGATGAATCTCTGCAGGGAGCTGTAGCCTAGCAGCTTCATCTTCAGGTTGTTGCGCAGCCGGTGCTCCTCTTGGGACAAGTTACGGGAGTCTCTCGCCTTGTCAAGGCGGAATATGATCTCATTGGCCACGTCCATGGCGCGACTCATCTGATCCGAAACCTTGTTGTGCCATCGGGTGAGAGCCCGGGCCACCCTCGTCAACTTGGTGTTCAGCACCACATATGCATCCGGTGACTGAACCGGTTAGTTCCAAGCAGAGGCCACCACCGCGTCGAACCCGTCCATCCTAACCCAGAAGTTGTGAAATCTGAACCTGCGGCAGTGCTTGAATTCAGTATCACACAACAGCAGCAAGGGGCAGTGGTCGCTCACCGCCGTGCTGATGGCCTGCAGCTGGCAGGAGGGGAACAAATCGTGCCAGAGGTCATTGTAAAGCACCCGATCAAGCTTTACCAGCGTCGCCCTCTCTTGTTCATTTGTCCAGGTGAAGGTCCGGCCGTGCAGGTAGAGATCTTTCAATTCCATGTCAGATATGAAGCCACAGAAGGCATTCAGGAGCCGTCTGTTGATCCGGGAGTTTGATTTGTCTGCCGCCGAGCAAATGAGGTTGAAGTCACCCGCGCAAATTGTTGGGCAGGCGGCATTGGATAGCAGCTGCCTAAGCTGACGAAGGAAATCCAACTTATCGTCGTCCTCTTGGGGCCCGTAGACCCCAATCAATCGCCAGGATTTCCCTGACTTTCTGTGGGTGCAGTTCACCGTCACAAAGCTGGGATTACAGTTCACCGCGGAAACCTCAATCTCATTCCCCTTCCAAGCCACGATTATTCCTCCTCTGGTGCCATCAGCCGGCTGGAAACAGAATTCAGTAAAAGCAGAGCCACAACATTCAGAGATCGTAGCACTAGAGACCACTGATAATTTAGATTCTTGCAAGCAGACTAGAGATACATTGTACTGATGCACTAAGCGTCTAACCACCCCTCTTCTCGCAGGCGAATTTAATCCTCGGACATTCCAAACAAGCATGGGACAACTATCCATGGGAAACTAGTCATCGGAAGCTGACGAGCAGACAAGCACCATCAGGCCGTATTGGGGGCGGCCTGGGACCTCACCGGCGTTGCCCTGGTTCCCGGAGCTGCGGCGAGGGCTTGGAGGGCGCTGACCTGGGCTTCAGTGAGCGGCCTCTCGAAAACGAGCTCGTACCTCTGCATGGCATCAGTCTCGTCCGAGCCGATTCCAAGTTTCTGCATGATGAGCTGTTGTGCCCTTGCCACTGCATTCAGAATTGCCGTCGTCTTCGTCGAGAGTCTTCCACTTCGGCGCGGGTTGGACACAGGCGAGCGGCGGCGCCGCGCCGCTCTTGGTTTGGCCGCCGCGGGGCGCGGCAGGAGGGGCGGAGCCGTATCATGGGTGACGTCAGCGACTAGCTGGTCAACCGCCAAGAGGGGGCCTACCAAGCCCGCAGGTGGGGGCGTTGACGACGCGATCGTAGCGGGGTGTTGATGTGGCGCCAGTATGGTTGCGCGTGCCGGGTCCAGGCCCAGAGCTGAGCCGTCCCATGGAGACGGGTGAGTCGATGCAGCATGGGGTGCCGGCGCGTCTGGGGCCACCATTGGGCGCGGGGATGACGCGCCGCTATCCGCCAAGGGATCCAGCAGGGGGGACATGCTCAGCAGCCCAGCGCCGCAGTCCATGTTGCAGCTCAGGGGTGCAGGCCCGTGCTCTGTCGCCCCAGATGAATCATGGGGAGGGCAAGGCACAGGCTGCTCCCGCGGAAGGTGAACGTCCTGGCTAGCCCGAACCAGCGGTGCATGCACCGGTCCATCCGATGGAGCGTCCCTCGTGAGCGTGGCCTCCAGGGATTGGGCACATGGTTCCTTCCCATGCACCTCGGGCCATGTGCTAGGGCTTTCCCGAGCCCCAACGCTCAACGCCGGCTGTGCCTGCAGCCGCTCGCCGCCCGTGGAGTAGCCGATCACCTTGTTCCCGCAGACGAGCGCCACCTTGTGGCCGTGGTAAGGTTCCCCGCTGTCGGCCAGGCGGGAGAACACCGAAGAATGCCCCGGCGCCACCGGGGCGGAGCGGGAGCCGTCGACACGGTTGTGCGCCCATCCGGCGCTTTGGCATTTGGAAACGGTGGTTGGTCACATGCTCTCTGTGGGCTGCCCTGAACAACACAGGAGCTGACATTTCCACCGTAGATTAATGGCCAAGTTGTTAGTTACTCCTGCTTGTTGCTAACCGCAGGTCGCTGCGATTGAATACTGGCAGCATCAGCTACTGTGCTTACCACTAGTTAATGTGGCCGGCACCAAATGGATCCACCCAGCCTCCCATGGCAGGGCAACTGGGCAAGGTGAGTTCCTCCGTATGTGGCAGCTTTTGGCCACTCATCAACGCATCAACCGTACGTATGTGGCAGCTTGGTGGTAGCTGCTTTGTCTATCAAAAGGCCAATTATGCAGGGTGATCATATGCTTTGGAGATCGCCTGCAGGCTGCGCCCAAGCCCGCGGTCGGTGCCCCGGAAATGAAATATTCGCTTTAGCTTGGATTTAGATTGTGTCTCTGCGCAAAAGCCATGCCGTTGCTTCCACCAGATCGGCGTTTTTGAGGGACGGAACTCGCTCGAGTACTTTCTTTGATCAGAACCCTGAAGGAAGCTGGCTACAGGTTGGAAGAACGATGACGATGGGTTTAGCTCCTGCGCCGTGGACAAGTGCCACCGGACTTGACCTGGCATATCGGGCAAGCTATCTCATGCTTGACAACAGACAAAGGAGTACGTACTTGTTGGAGTACAAATCGAGACGGTTGGAGCATGTACGGAGCTACGTACAGCAACCAACGGCTAGCATTGCCATATCTCGGTGGCAAAGGTGTGTCGTTTGTGGCTCCAGTGTCCATCTTTCCTTTTCCTCAAACACACGGGCACACGGCACACTCAAGCGCGTGCCTCAAATTCACGGAGTACGCACGAATTTCCGCGTGTGGCCGACTTGAAGATTGCCACTCCACGAAAACTCAAACGCGTGCTCGGTTCGGGTTACGATTTGTGGCACGTAGGCATGGCAGCACGGGGATTTCCGGCCATTCGATTGCTTCGTGGTTCGAAAATTAGTTGGGTCTTTGCATGACTAATTTTTCAACTGCACAGTATTTCAATTGCACAAATACTAGACGGTATCCTATGCTGTCATATACTAAGGCCTTGTTTGGCACACCGGGATTGAAGGGGTTTTTAGTGGATTTTCCCCGTTGGGGTTGAAAGCCCCTAAAACCCCAGGAGAAGCGTTTGGTACACTGGGCTTCGATCGGGCCAGCCCCGACTATCCCGTCTGATCCTCCCCAATCCGCGGGGCTTTCCAGCATCGAGGGGTACCTCGCGGCTCGAGGGAGACGAGACGCGGCCGCAGTCACAGGAGACGGCAAGAAGCGCACGCAGCCGCCGCCGCCGGATGCCTGCTTCCTCTTCTTCCTAGGGCAAACTGGCCTTCTCCCCCGAGGTACACCGCCCCCCTCCCCTCCCACTCCCCTCCCCTCCATCTTCATCTAGGGTTTCTCAATACGGCCGCCGCCGGTTTTGGTCCGCCGTTCGCCTTGTCGCCCCCGGCGAGCTCGCAAAGCACACCATCCTCGAGAACCACCACCGACTCCTCTCCCCTTTCCAGCACCACCGGCGTGAGAGGCCCTTCATTCCTCTGCCTTCTTCCTGTCGTTCCTTTATGTCTGCATCTTGGACTAGTTGTGTGCTTGATGCTTCCATAGAGTTCCGCATTGTATGTTTGCTTCACTGGAAAGTAGCTAGGTGGACTTTTACATCAGCTAGCTATGGACTGTTACTAGTATCTAGTAGTAATAAGCTAGCTGGAGCTTTATATATTTTCGTCCAGCTGCAATTTGTTGTGTTATTACTTATTACATACACCGCAAGCTCATGATTTTATACTTTTTGGTCCAACAAAAAATGATGATCAAATTTTATTTTCAGCCAAGGAAGAAGCTCGCTCCCAAGAGTGCAAAGTGAAGGCAGGCGAAATGATAAGAGTAACATGATATTGAGTGTTGTTGCCACTCAAAATGATAAAAAAAAATTATGAAGTTTTGCCGTGAACTGCTATGAGGAACTGTTGTTATGAACTGTTGTCACGATTCTCTTTCTTTAGCCCAGATGATATATTCTTATTTTATTTGATTCAAAGTCATGCAAAATGATTGTGGTGTTAAGTAGATTGTGCTGGTGTTAAGCAAATGGGTGTTAGTTTTGCATCCTGATGCATGCTTGCCTTTGACGCTCTTTGTTCATGTGCCACTGAAGCTAGGGATGGACTGTGTCCTTTGAACAATAAAATATTATGTTTTTTTTTTGCTTCCAGTAGTTGTAGTAAAGATTGGATTTTTTTTCACACTCGTTCTGTGCTGTTCATGGAGTGAAATTGTAGGTTCTAAGAGCCATTAGTCATTTATATATGATGAAAGTAATCTGAAGCAAAATCCCCAGCTCATACGTGCCAAATACTCAGTACTACGGATGAGGAAGGGGTTTGGGAGGGGGACGAGGTTTGGTGGGGATTTGGTGAAGGGGAGGGATTCACCAAATCCCCAAAAATCCCTAGCCCCTTCGGGGCTTGGAAACCCTCCTGACCAAACAAGGCCTAAGGGTGATGAAGTGCACCCATCGATTTGAGATGGGAGAAGACGTCCGCTGGCACGCGTCCTTCGCCAGCGACCTGATATCGGCGATTCTCCGATTTTGATGACGTGTGCTCTGGCTCCCATCGTGATGCTCTTCGTCTTGTCACAACGGAGGCGTGACGGTGAATGCATGTTTCATCCGTGTGGATGAAATGGTGCATGATAGGGATCTTCTCCAGTTTCCTGTGTCATATCATGAGGGTTGGGGAACAGATCCCGGCGACTACGTCGACGACGAGCTCACAGTCGCTCCTGGAGATTGATGTACCACATCTGACACGTCATGCGGTGCACGGAATAGTTGCTCCCCGGCGCAACGATGAACCATGGCTTCTGGGTGTGGCTCCTATGGCAGACGCGCGTGCGGATACGATGGATGTCTGACACGTGGGCGATGATCCTGAGCGCCATGGACCTTTGACTGCATCGCCTGGAGGTATAAAAAACCCACTTGCGTCCTTCCGCATCCATTCCTGGCCTAGAAATCGCTCTCTCCCATCTTTGGGCGCCGCCCAAGTACCCTAGATCGTGAGAGCCAACATCCTTCCAATGGTGGGAGGGGAAGATCGGACGGGACCCTAGATCATTTGCGAGTGTCGCTGCCCCTGATCCGCGGATCCAAAGATGGCGGACAAGGGAGAGCGAAGCTTCCACGACAGCCGCCACGAGGGTTTCGGGCCTGGACGCATGGGGCATGGGGCTGACTCATTCGATCGCGGTCGTGGCCACAACCATTACTCACAGACTCGCTCGGATATGGCGAGTCGCTCTTCATGTCTTGCCCGTGGTTGGTTAGAAGGTCCTTGGGAAGGTTGGGGTTCATAATGAAGGTAAAAAACAACCAAACTTTTAACTGAATCAACCTCTCGCCTTGCTTTATAGATAAAACAACCATCACGTCCATGTATCAAGTTCAGGTTCCGCACCCAAAAAAAAAATGTCTGCCGAGGCATTTGCACAAATACGCCCAAAAAACAACCATAAGAGAAAGAAAAAAAGAGCACCAAGAGGCAGGTGGCTCAGGAGGTCCGCGACAAAGCCAAACGGCGTGTGGCAATAGTCGCCTCATCCATCATGTGCACAAGGCTATGACAGTTTCGCTGTCTAGATAATGAGTGCCAGCGCCGCAAGGATGCAAAGAATTTGGAGCATGCTGCCCAAATTTCCGGGCATTAAAATTTGAACTTCCAATGTGAAACAACAAAAGCTAAAAGCGGGAGCATTTTTTTCCCAATTTCAAAACTTCCTGCCGCGCTACCCGGTGCAACGGCCGCCTACTGTGGGTGAGTGCGCATGCTCCTCTTCTATGGCTGGAAGGAGACACTCCCTCATGTCATAGATACGTCTGTACATGTTATAGCTCGTGCAAGTGTTCCTGGCCGCATATGCGATGTGCTCTAGGTTGAGAGGCTGCCCACATGTCTTCTTAAGGTATTGCATGTTCGTTTTTTTGTGCAAACCCTTGTAGGAGGGGCAATGGCTTCTTGCTGCTGCCGGCGATCCTGCAATGCGTTTGTATGTCAACGAGGGTCGACACATACATGTTGGAGTTCATGAGTACCTCGGAGTCGTCGGAGGTGTCTACCGTAGCGAAGGTATAGCGCCGGTTCATGAGGAACTCGGATAGCTTGACATAATCCTCGTTGGCTCTGCTAAAGTGGTAGAGCACGACGTGGTCGCACATGCACCACTCTGCGTCGCTATGAAGCGCCATGGGTTGGGCCCATCAATTCGCCTCGTTCACTGTATGGTTTGTCTGCTCTCGTTTTCCCCTGACACTCAGGCTAAAAGGAAAAAATGGCTCAAATTTTGATAGATTTAAATTATTATTTTTTAAAATTGTTTCCAAATTCAAAAAATGTAGAGAAACTCAAAAAATATTCATGGATGAAGAAAATTATGCATGAACTTGAAGAAATGTTCACAAATTTTAAAAACTGTGGTTTTAAATAATATCCATAAATTCAAAAAATGTTCGTGAAAATCAAAAAACGGTCGTGAATTTGAGAAATATTCATGAATTCAAAAAATGTTCACGTTTTTAATATTATCCATGAATTCAAAAAGTGTTCATGATTTGAATAGTCATGAAAATAAAAAAACATTCACAAACTCAAAAAATGTTTGTGCATTTGAAAAATTATTCATGAGTTCAGAAAGTATTTGAAAATTCTTAAGAAATGTTTATGCATTTGAAAAATATTTCTCAAATTTTAAAAAATAGTTCTCAAATTGAAAAATAATCATGAATTAAAAAATGCTTCACAAATTTTAAAATAATAAAAAAGGGGGAGAAGAAAATAAAAACAAAAAAATAAAAAACCCTAAAGAAAACAGAAAGAAAAAACAAAAAAAAAGAACAAAAAGAAGCTTCAAATGGGCGGGTGGTACGCGCGTGGGTGCTATTTGGCAACCCACGCGGACTAGGTTTTCACTGAAAAACCAGAAAGACAAGTGATATGCATTGGTCCACTAGTCATCTAACGAAGTCAACAAGTGTACACGTGGTAAATCCTATGTGACGCTCTTTGCGTCAAATTGCTAGCGTATTGTCGAAGAGCGACCGAGTTGGGTCGGCCCATTTAATGTTTTGTAGATTAGACGGTGGTTCTGTTTTTGGGAACTTCTGAAGAGTTCCAGCCCGGTATTTTTACCGATTTTCCATTTTCTGTTTTTACTGGTGTTTTTGGTTTGGTTTGTTCTGTTTCTGTTCTTTGCTTTTCTTTTCTTCTCTTTTTTTGTTTTCTCCAAAAAGTCACAATTTTAAAAAATGTATTTAATTAAGAATTCATAAATTTGTAAAAATGTCTGCGTTTTCAAAACGTGTTCACTTTTCTAAAAATAGTTTGCTATAGTATGCGGTTTGCTACAATGAGTCGGTTCGCTATAGTAGACCGGGTTGCTACAGTGCATGATTCGCTCTAGTAGATCGGTTTGCTACAGTGCTGGGCTCCACCTACCTATTTGACGCCCCACATTTTCGAAAATGGCTCACATTAACAAACAAGACAAAAAATTACACGGAGCCCAGCAGCCGCCATCTCGTTTCCAGCCCACGTCGCAAATACAGGCCCGGCGCCTGAGGTCGGTCACCTGGCTCCCAGCACTAGGAGCGTCCTCCTCCCGATCTATATTGCTGCCTCCGCTTCCGCCGTTTCGCGTCTCGTCCGTCTCCATTCTCCAGTTCAACTCGGCTCACCCCCTCCGCTTGCGGCACCGCCACCACCCTTCCCTCCCTCCCCGCGGGGAAACCCTAGAACCTTCTGGAGACCACCCCGAAATCTCGGCGGGGCTAGGGCTCCCGCTCGCTCCACCCCGCCCGCGGCGATGCCGCTCTTCATGTCCGACGAGGAGCTCCGGCTCCTCGGCGGGGACGTGGCCGCGGTCGCCGAGCGGGCCGACGCCGCCATCCGCGAGCTCCGGAACCAGGTCGACACCGTCCGTGCCGAGGCCGACGCGGCGGCCATCGCGGCCGAGCAGACCTGCGCCCTCCTCGAGCAGCGCTTCACCACCCTCTCCGCGGAGGTCGATCGGTACCAGGCCGAGGCGGCCGAGCTCACCGCCGCCTCCGAGCGCCGCGCCGCCGACCTCGCCTCCTCCCAGGCCGAGATACACCAGCTCCGCATCCAAGCAGTACGAACCCTAGATTTTTTGGGCGACTGGTCATTTTGTTTGGTTAAGCTTCCTGCACTGACCACTTGGTGTTGCTGATGTCGCAGATTGCAAAGGATGGCGAGGTTGAGCGTCTCAAAGTGGAAATCTCGGAGCTGCACAAGTCCAAGTGCCAGTCGCTGGAATTGATCGAGCAGAAGGACGCAGAGATACGGGAGAAGGATGGCGTCATTCAGAGCTACCATGATAAGATGGTGAGCTCGCGTAACGCCCTCACACTTCTACTAGTAATATGCAGCAGTCAGCAAACTGGTTGTTGAGCGAGTTGAGAGTACAGGATCACCTGAACATATTGTCGCTTGGTGCAATCTATATAGTGGTGTGCAGGACAATGAAGTTTTTAGCATCATACATTGGTAGTACTGACTACTGGTTACTGGTTGCTGCTTGAGGATTTTGTTATCGAGTTTAACTATAGGTTTGTTTCTGCCCAAATGCTAATTAGTGCAGCTTGTTTCTGTAACTTGTTCGGCTTTAGAACAGATTTTTGCGTACCTCAAGGGAGAGGGAGAGAGAGGATTTGATTTGATTTGGTTTGCTTAGCACCATATGGTGCAATGTACATGCAGAAATGCGCACGCAACTGCATATTGTGGACGTTCTTGCTGGTTTTGACCAGTAAATTTATTGGAATAACTTCTTTGACTGACTGGATGAATCATTTTCGTTAGTTGGTTATGCACTTTATCGATCAGTTACCCAAAAGTCAAATTTGCATTCTGAGCAATATATTTGATCTTAACTTGATTTGCTTGTAGGTATACATCTATATCTGTCTCTACCATACGTTATTTCACGCCTTTGTTAAGTTTTTATGACACACCTGATTACTTATGTGAGACATCTTACAAAACTTCTCTTACATCTTAGTGGTTTGTGTTTTCTACATATTATCTCCGTGGAGCTGATACAGTACCTCCATATCACCCCGGGCAAAAAAACCGAAGACCGAAAACCGAACCCGAAAAGACCGAGACCGAACCCGAAAAGACCGAAACCGAAAAGACCGAATAAAATTCGGTCTGCAAAACTACAAGACCGAAATAAGTACGGTCAATTCGGTCCTCTACTCTGCAAGACCGAATAGACCGAATAGACCGATTTAAAAGCCTACACGCACAGACCATAAGCCATGTTTATAGTTCATCTAAGGCCCAACCGGGCAGCAGCCCAGCACGTCCTCCTCACGAGCGAGAGACACGCACGTCCTCATGGTCACAATCCAGGCACGAACCAACTAGGCATCTAGTGACCTGCGTCTTCACTCTCATTCCTCCCATTCTCTCACGAGCGAGACACGAACCAACCATGCATATACACTTGCCACTTGTTAGTCCGTTAATCTATTACATACTTATGTTGTCACATGCTTGTCTAAATTTCTCTTATATACACATGCACCTCTGTACACATTTGTTTTCTCAATTTTCCTTATATAAACATGTACTGGTATTGGAAGTAATGTATATGAATATGAGTTGTTGCATTAAATTTGGTCTGTTTGGTCGGGACCGAACATTGCCCTGTAAAGACCGAAGACCGAATAGTGGAGGACCGAAAAGACCGAAATTATTTTGGTCTTCAATTATGGAAGACCGAATTCTTTGAAGACCGAAAAGACCGAACCGAACAAACCGAAAAGACCAAACGCCCAGGCTTACCTCCATAGACGGCGGCTATTATATGCTATGTAGATTTGACGTTAGCTTGGTAGATTTGATGTTGTTTCATGAAGAGCTGTTCTTACATTCAAATATATTATAAATTTGTAATAAATCATGGCATGTAGATTTGATGTTGTTTCATGAACAGACTTAAAATGTTAGTTTTCCACCGTCTATATAACATAGCTACATCTGCTTTTCTTTTATTGCATTATTACATGGACTATCTGCCCATTTGAAAAGCTGAATGTTTGATCTCTTGTCCGTTTAACTGGAGTGGAGCTATTTAAGACTTCTGCCATATCGTCAGACCTCTCACTCTTTTTCTTGAATAACTTATCTGTAGTTTTTCCATCAGACAATCTTGAAAATTTTAAAAATGTGATATGCTATGTATTAGTATCTATTGCGTTTTTTCTTGCTGGCGGTGTGGATATATGGGTTATATCATTTTTGTGCCTATCATGAGCATTATTTTATCGATGCACTCTATCAAGCTAAGCCTTTTTTAAACTCAATTGCGATTTCATGCTCCTTTTTCGTGGAAAGACCTTTGCTGTTTTGTACTTTATAGCATAAAATTAAGTGGGCATACCGTTTTTATCGTCTTTTCAGGTAAATCAGGCTGACTCTTCTGCTGGTAAAGAGGCTAGGATACACGAGGTTGAAGCTAAGTTAACTCACTGCCAGGCGACATGTAACCGCATTGAACAGGTATACATATAAAAAGGCTTAGGGAATGCTTAGAACTTTAGAATCAAGGTTTGGTATAATGTTCTACCAAGCCTTATTTCAGTTCTCTATAAATCTCTTGTACACCTCATCGCCTTCTTTTGCTCTTTGGTTATTCATTGTTATACTAAGATTCAAAGAAGTTCCTGAACAATTGTTTTTCATGGACCAATTGGTGTTTCTTATTTATTTTTATTACTTTCCTTATCAGGAGAAGGAGCTTCTTGAAAAGCATAATCTCTGGCTTGATGAGGAACTGAAAGCAAAAGTAAAGAATCTATCTGATCTAAGAAAAGCAAACATGGATGAGGAGTCTCGGATGTCAGCAAAGATTGCAGAGGTTAGTTTCTTCTTATTTAATACTTGATGTGACAGATACAGGAAAGAAAACATGAACCTGATTTTTGGGTATCAGCTTGAAAGAGAGATTTCTGAATCTACAAGTTCCTTGAGGCGAAGTAAAGAACGAATTTCTGAGCTTGAGCAAAGAGTATCCTATATGGAAAAGGTATAACTTCTGATGATTATGTTATTTCTATCATCATCTAACTTTTGCTATTCCCTAAAAAAATCAGCTAACTTTTACTATTTCATCTTTTGATGACTGTAGGAGCTACTCTCAGCAAAGGATGCCGCAGCTGCTAATGAGCTACGCCTTGGCGCTGAGCTTTCAACTGTATGCCCCCCCCCCCCCCCCCTCCGCTGTCTATTAAGTTTATCTCATCTTATTACTTGTATCTAGATGGGCAATTGCCTTCTTAGTAGTATCAGATATTCTAGATGCTCTCCCAATTTACTTTGCTCACTTTATATTTTGACGATTTGGAATTGTCGAGCTCCTTGATAGTAATTTCGCTTTAGCACACGGCACATAGTACTAGTCTTAGAAGGCATTGTAGATCTATGTTCATTATTTGCTCTAGTATAAGGAATTCAGCTTCGCAGAAATTGTCTAAGCCAATTGAACCCCAAGTATGTTTATCTTCTTCTTGAGAAAAAGCAACAAGCATTGCACCTTGTTATATCGATATATAGGGGAAACATATTTGCCTGAACAAATGACTAAGCTAAGTCAGAGAGCAGAAGCATTTGCAGCTTCTTAGCCCCGGCCTTGACCTAATTGGGAGTCTCATAGTTGATTGCGCCCAGCTGGCCTGGCACCGCTGGGGCCTCCTCACGAAATACGCAGGAGTTCCTCTGCTTGCAGTCCCATCATGCATCGAGCATGATGATGGAGCTCAATCGTGCACGTAGCGTAGCCAGACGGGATGCTAGAGTTATCTTTCGTGGCAAAGAATTGGCCAACCTCTGGTGTTGTGAATTGCATATCAGGGGCATGGGCTGTGTACTTGTTAATGCTAGATTGTCTATTACTCCCTAAAGTAGTGACCTAAAACGTCTTTTGAGAAACAAGTTCAACTCATGGCTGACTTATCTAATACCCATTATTATCGAGCGAAGTAGACAGCCATATTTATTTGGTATGCCTGCTTAAGTGTTTTGATATGACTACTGTCACAGCTTGATTGTAAATTCTTGTACTTGATATAGAAGTTCTCTACCCGATTAAGACTCATTCTTTACAGTTAGACACCTTGCAACGATCCCATTACCTTGTATGTGTATGGTCTAGCCCCTTGCCTTTGGCAATTTGCAGTTATGAACCGATGATGTTATTTACAGTACTGCTGTTCATCTCTAATAGTAGCTTTTGGTTTGAACCCTAAAAAACAAGGTCATGAAACTTGCTGAACTTCACAAAGAAAGTTCTAGCGAATGGTCAAAGAAGGCTGGGGAACTTGAAGGTGTTATTAAAGCTTTGGAGGTGATGCCTCTGTGTATCTTCCTTGGAAGTAATTCTCTGTCCCATTTTATGGATAGAAACTCTTATGCTCAATAGTCAATCTTTGTGCAAACCAGACACATTTGACCCAAGTTGAAGATGACTACAAGGAAAAGCTTGGGAAGGAGACCTTGGCCAAGAGTGATCTTGAAATGGTATATCTGGGGATTATTTTCTGTACCCAATTCAGTGGATTCTGTGAGTGGATCGTAATGGAGATTTGGACCTTATTCTGTTTTCTTTTTTCCCTGCAGGAAGTTGCCAACTTAAAGCATAAGATACAGAAGTGTGAACTTGATTTGGAAAATTCAAGAAAGTCTG
This sequence comes from Elymus sibiricus, assembly GCA_039707655.1. Lineage (NCBI taxonomy): Eukaryota > Viridiplantae > Streptophyta > Magnoliopsida > Poales > Poaceae > Elymus > Elymus sibiricus. The sequence goes on from CM077674.1 coordinate 316,636,470, forward strand.
GTGAACTGAGCCTTATACCGTTCACCAACATTGCAGCAGACCCCGCTGATTTAAGTGATACACCCATGAAAGAAATGTATGGTTTCTAAAACTCACTGACCCTGTAGTCTAGTAAGATATCTGAAGTAGGATCTATCACTGTATAGGCACCAAGAGTGTATTTTCTTCTATTTTGCACTCATGCTTGCATGTAAATGGAAATCTCAGTCTTCTCTTTTCTGTTAAATTTATTTTATTAGGGCATGTAGGTGCCATCATTAACGTGCATTCTGTTAGGCGGATTTTCGTAGTATTTGAGCTAGATCTTTCTAAATGTGGTATCTGCTGTGTGTCACATCCAGTGTAAACCATCCTACTATGTAAATCTTAACCAATGTTAATACATAAAATTATCTTAAAAAATAAAAAATAAATGTTGTGTTAAGTATACTGTATAGATCAAAACTCGGTCCTAAGAGAGAACATTTTGCAGGGAATCCAAATAATTGATAAAGCTTTTGGTTTTTGCCATTATCCGAATTCCGCTTTGTTCTCTGTTTTGCAGGTCACTTTCTGATGCTGTAAATCAGAATGACCTAATGATAGTTCCAAGAGTACCTAGTGGTGTTTCTGGAACTGCATTAGCTGCTTCTCTTCTTCGTGATGGCTGGAGTGTATGTTTTATGTCTTGTACCCATTATATTTTGTCCAACATTGCACGCTTTTCATATCTCAAATCAAATGGTTCTTGATAACCTGTGTTACATGATCAGCTTGCTAAGATATATGAGAAATATCAAGAAGCCACTGATGCTTTACGCCACGAGAGGTTTGGGAGGAGACATGCTGAAGCGGTTCTGGAAAGGGTACATTATTGTGCTTGTCAATATCTTTGACCAAATTTAAGCTCGTACATAGTTCAACATGATTTGACCAAACTGTGTTGACTGACTCTTCGTCTATATGCAACCATTACAGTTACATCTTTGTTTTAAAACCAGTTGGATAACTGTATATGTTTGAGAAGCATAACCAAACCTGGACGTTTTATGTTTACTTTCTTTTGTTTTTTCTATTATTTTCTACATATGGTTTCTAGAAAGGGTGGTAATTTGAAGCAATTGTGCTGTAAAGAAACTATTTTCTTATTTATGTTACTGGTTAATTTGAAACAATGGTGCTGTAAAAAAGGTATATTATATTTGTATGTAATGGTCAATGTTTTAAAATTTCTACTGCATACATTCTAAAACAGCATCTATCAAGTAAGAAATGGAAAAATACAAGAAGTTTCTCAATGGCGCCTCGTCCAACATTTTTCTTTTCCTTCACACTTCTTATTTTAGGATTAGTAGTGGATAGCAGGGAATTTATCTGCGAAGTGCATAACACACACACCGCATGTAGTTAATACTCAATAATCATGTACTCGTAGTTGTAATGCATCATCATTCCTGTTCAGGAACAGGAAGCAACCGTTAGCCTTTTTTAATCTACTTCTTTTGTACTGCATCCTTTTTCTTTATTCTGTCTACTATTAGAGACTGAATTATCTTTTGTATAACAGGTCTTGCATGAAATTGAGGAGAAGGCTGAACTCATCTTAGATGAGCGAGGTGAGCTTTTAGTACAAGTACCATTTATGATATGATAGCATTGCAACGATGTTTGTTGTGTTATACAAGCTCAACCATTTGGACACACTATTTAAAGCTTAACCTTTTTCTCACGTCAGCTGAGCATGAGAGGATGGTTGAAGCTTATGCTCTAATGGATCACAAATTGCAGCAGGCATTGTTGGAGCATGATAATTTTGAGAATACCATAAGGAATCTAAAGGTATGCATGCATCATAACTTGTTAAGTTTCTTATAATGAGGTTTTAACAATATTGTGTCTTCCAGTCGGAGTTGAAAAGGTGGGAACGCGATCATTTTATTGCTAACAAGGAAATAGACGACCTGCAAAAACAAGTGAGTCATAGCCCTACCTTCCTTTAGTTATATTCCTTCCGTTCATTGGAATTGCGAAACTGTATTAAAATAATGTATATGTGAAATCTCTAGCGCTAACCTCAATTATTAGTGCTATCATCTCATTGTCAGCTATCCCATTAATTATTGGGTGCATTGTTGGTGGGTAAGATTTAGAGAATCTTGAAGTGATGGCAGCCCTGATAACTGATATCTCTATCTACGTGGCTCTCATGAAATGTCCATTCATCCTCCAGTTGCTCTAAATCTGATCCATTCAAATCTAATCAAATGACACATGAATAGTTCATAAGTTATCACTGAGAAGGTGCTTAACAGTGAATTTTCTGTGTAGTACCTCCACTCTGGAGTATCTCCTGACCCAAAAGAAAAACTATATGGAATTTGATCGAACTCGCTTCCGTTAGATAGAGTAGCAGAATGTTCGTTTAATAGGGACAAGCATGGTTTGATACTCCGAATCTATCAAATACTACCTTAGGGATGTTTGGGTTGTTGCCACACCTGGTGGTTATGCCGAAAATTAGGCAGACATGTCAAGTGTTTACGTTAGCACATTTTTGGTTTGACTAACTGTTTCTGCTTTTTTGGTGAAACATTTTTGTTTCCAAGCATTGCCCTAGTAATGGCTGTCCCACCACTTAAAGTGTGGATGTCATCCAAACTTGTCTATTGTAAAACAACTGCAGTATATATGGGGAAATTACATGCTACTAGTTGGTGTAGTTGCACACACGTCTGATATTCTACTAGCCTACGACGTGGTAGTATATATACTACTTTATCATTGAGTATGTTATATAATATATATAAAGTCCATCCATTCCAAAATATAAGACGTAATTTGACTGTCTCAATTCATGCTTTACATATATCTCTCATACACTATTTAGTCAATGCTCACGCAATCATAATCATACGGAAGTGTGTTTGGATATGAATCTAATGGCGTCTATTTAGTGTAACTTAAACTACATACTGTTGGACCTATTGTTGGTCAAAGTATCAATTCAGAAGGTCAAACTACTAATGTTTTGGAACGGAGATAGTATATTGCATCGATGATACATCATTTATATATTTGAAAACTTGATTCGTTAATTGTATGTTGTACCTTCTGATTATTTGTAGGTCGCTGTTCTTTTAAAGGAATGTCAAGACGTACAGCTTCGGTGTGGTTCTAGTGTTCCCATTGTAGGTCATGGTGCTGCTTCTACCAGCATAAGCAATGGCATGTCTAATGCTGAAAACAATAGCCATGCACATGTAAGCCTCATTTTGATCCTTACAAATACTATATTTTACTATCATTTCACACGCTTATTCTATCTGTAATGTAACCATCTGATAATCTGGGGCAGATGACATTTAATGATATTAATGGGCTCGTTCAGCAAAATGTTCAACTTCGAAATAAAGTTCACATGCTCTCTACTGATCTTGAAAAAAAGGACGTGGAACTCAGGGTATGCACGATGTTTAACTTGGCTCCGTATATCTGAATTTATATTTATATTCCATTTGTTAGTACCAGGCTATTCTATTATTTCCATGGGCAAACTTCAAGCATCTTCCCTTTTTTCCTTTTTAGGAGAACTTCCAAATCGAGCTGAAGAGAATCACAGATGACGCTGCATCAAGAGTTGAAAAAGTTATGAAGAAATCTGAAGAACAAGCAATAATGATTGAATCTCTTCATAGATCTGTGCGTCTTACATATCTTGTCAAGACCCGGAATATCTTTTGACGTTAAACTGCCTGTTCTTCACAATGTCATCCACAAGCTGCATGTGACATCAGCCCTAATATAGTTGACTTTTTTAGGTTGCGATGTACAGGAAATTGTGTGAAGAACAGCAGAAGACTCGTTCCAGTATTGAAAACATATCCAGTAATCTGCAAGGTTCGATCTGTTACTCGTATGCTGATTTCAGTTTAGACTGGCATGCTGTGGTGATGGAAGTGGTGTAAGCAGTTAGTACATCTTACTGCTAGTAACGTAGTATTAACTAGAAGTCATGGTTTTGTTTTTTATTTTCTAGATGATGGCAGAAAGGACCTGATGGTGCTGTTTGAAGGATCACAGGTGATCTTCTCAACAAGTGACCGATCATATGTACTACCATGTATTTCTAATGATTGTTCTCACTGTGAATTCCATTTGATCTTGACCAGGAGGTCTCGAAGAAAACACATGAACAAGTCTCTGAGCGGGCCAGAAAACTCGATGAAGAGTTGACCAAGTTGAGGTTATCCCTCTCTGCTTTCTTACCTTGTTTGCTGTAGAAAAATGTTAGATGTAGGTAACATCTAGTATTTTTTTTTCTCTCAATTGACAACAAGATTGATGGTTAGGAAGCAACATCATAATAAGCCCTTTGGACATCTTTCTTGGGACATTCTGATTTACTTGTGATGCATAACTTATCTTTGTAATTTTCTAGACAAAAACATATTTAAATGGTCCAAACATTGTTACGAAAGAACTATGCGAAACCTGCTTGTCATGATATTTACTTGCCAACTGTGTTGAAGTTGGGTCTGCAGATTTGCAGACACACGATTCCATTTCTCACAACTTTTTACTACAGTTGTAGATGGCTACTTATACAGGATCATTATGTGATGCTCTTTCTGGCTTTACTTGAAATTGAATATCTGATCAGTACTGGCTATCATTTTTTTAGGACTGAGCTTATGTCTTTGCGATCTGAGCGTGACAAGGCAGTGCTGGAAGCTAGTTTTGCTCGAGACCGGCTTAATGGGTTCATGGCCGAGATTGATCACCAGGTTCTTTCTTCATAACTCTTTCCTCACATTGGTGTGACACCTTGAATTTCCAGTTACTTAGTAGAAAATAAGTGTACACTCATCCTAATCTAGTATTCGTACATACAGAGAAAGGAAGCTAATTCTGTTTCGCTCAGAAATGCGGAGTTGATGCATTTAGTAGTTGATTACGAAAAAAGACTCCGTGAAAGTTCAGATTCTATGCAAGCTTTAGAGGAGAGCTCAAGGAAACTGTCAATGGAGGTGTGTTGGATTTTATCACATCCCTTGAAAAGTTATAAAATGTTGAACCCTGACACAAGTTTCCAATTTTTAGGTGTCTATTTTAAAGCATGAAAAAGAGATTTTAGTGAAGTCAGAGAGAAGATCTTTGGATGAAGTCAACAGTTTGTCTGAGAGAGTGCACCGTCTGCAGGTTTTTTCTCTATGTCCATTACTTTAAAATTTTATCTCATGGCTTCTTTCTTATGTTTTGCATATTTTACCATTTAGCCGCTGATATGATTGTGTTGCTAAAAAAGATTGGATTTTTTGTGTGTACACCATCCTTTGTCCTTGTGTTAACCATGCAAGTTCTGTTTTTCTGTACAACCATCCTTTATCCTTGTGTTAGCGATGCAATTTTGTATTTCTACAATCTTCCATTATACCTGCCTATGGGCAACTTGATATTAGCATTTTCTGCTGTGTTATGTTATAAATTTGTATAGTTTATTTTGCATGAAACAGCAAGTTACTTTAGGTATTTGTGTTGATTTGTAATCTCAGCAAATCTAATTAAGTTCCATGTTCTTTGTAACATTGAAGTAAGTTTATATTGTTTGTAATCAGGGATCTTTAGTGCATTTTCTTAAAATTTCCTTTCACCTTTTCTTCTTCTGAGATATGTTGCATCGCAGGCCACCATTGACACAATACATACTACCGACGAGGTTCAAGAGGTATGTTGTGTTTAAGATCTATGAAAATGTTTGAATTTTGTGTGCCTCTTCGTTAACCTGTGAATAATTTAGAATGCAAGGTCCATGGAAAGGAGAAATCAACAGGAGTACATCAAGCGACTAGAGGTAATAGTTTATCTCAGCAGCTATGGTGCATTATCACTTCTGCTTCAGGCTTCATAACTACCTTGGATTTGTTTTGTCAACACTGTGATTGCAAGATATCAGCAGAGCCTAGGAATATATTGCTTGATTTTGTTCATTCAACTCTACATGTACGTGGTTATTTTAAATCTGAACGGTTTTGTAGAGAGACTGGGCTGAACTAAAAAAGGAGGTTCAAGAGCAACGAGATCATGTTCGCGTCCTGACACTTGACAAGAAAAATGCTTTTGAGGGCTGCATGAAGCAGGTAGAGGATATGAGACAAGAGTTACAGAGCTCATGGAAAGCTTCTAGTGATGCTGAGGCGAGGGCTGCTCTTGCAGAGGTTCGTTCAAATAAATTGTTTACCAAGGTTTTGAGCGCATTACCTGACTACTTTGACTTGTATGTTTTGTAGGCAAAGTGTTCAGATCTGGAGGCGAAACTCAAATCAAAAAGGGTAAATACTAGCCAGTCCAAAACTGTGATGTTAAAAACTTCCACCCACCCAAAATCGCAAGCTGGCAATAAGAAAATCTTGTATATAAGGAGCTGTTTACTTTGGGTTGTTGCAACATTTGGTGTGCATATTTGATGGTCTGCCTAATTAATGAGCTGTTTACTTTGGGTTGTTGGAACATTTGGTGTGTGCATATTTGATGTCTGCCTAATGGAAACAGAGGGTAGACTGTTATTTGCACATCTATATTTATAATGGTTAAAAGCCAGTGTCTCCCAAGGAGTAACTGATGGCTTGTCAAGTGAACTAGTTGATTAGATCTGTCTCCTATTTATAGTTTGTGTGGGTGCCCAGGTTCCTGTAAATTTTTGTGAAGAACTGTTTTTGGTAATGTATTTCAATTAGGCCTCTCCCCTAAAAAGTCTACTGAAAAAACTTCAAGTGCCAAAATTTGATTAAATATTGTGGTTCGTCTAATTCTGTTGGTTTCTGGAATGTGTCTTTAGTAAATCATCTTAACTTGACTATTAGTCCATTCTGTAATAGTGACCAAATTGCAATTGTTCCGAACACTTAGTAGTTGTTATGTGATGCTTTGATGGACACATTGCCCTTGTAAGTTTGAGCTTCTTATGACAGTTGTTTTATACATGAGCAAACATTGTCCTTAGTTTAGGTTGCATGTTGTGCATGGTGGAATGCCCAAAAAGGTCATTGTGAGAATTACGACAAAACAGCCTGCCTGCTAAAGAACTCTCCTCGAATCAGTCTCCATATTATTGCATGTCTTATCAAGTGTACTTAGAAAACATGCAGTATTCTGGACACTTTTCCTTTTGTTATCTTCTTCAAGATGCTGACTACTTTTTAAAGTTATTTAGGTCATAAGGCCTCACCTGATTCTGTTTTTTCTTTCCAAGTAAAAAATCTGATCCTGCTTTTATCTTGTTATAGATCATATTTAGGGACGGTGGTCATGATAACTCAGCAGTAAATGAGGTGAGTTAGCTTTCATCTGCTACTAGAAGAGTTGGGCGCGCTTTGCTGGGCCGTTGATGTCATTGGGTTTTCATAACTTTTTTACTCCATCTATTTCAAAATATAACGTGTATTAGTTTTTTGAAATGTCAAACCTCTTTAAGTTTGACCACATTTGTGTGGAAAAATATCAATATCCATAATATCAAATCAGATTTTAGATTTATCATGAAATGAATTTTCATTTTTCATTTATTTAGTATTGTGGATGTCGATATTTTTGGCTCTGAACTTGGTCAAAGTTAAAAGAATTTGACTTTTCAATAAACTAATACACCTTATATTTTGAAACAGAGGGAGTATTTGGTTTGGTTAGTGGGGAAGATGATGGAGTGTGTTTTTTTATTCATATAATGCGGTGTTTTGATGGGCCTTTCGTGGTGTGATTTTGTGTTGTCTGCTAATCAACTCATACTTATGTGGAGAAATTTTCTGCTTCGATGGCTGCATGTACTATATTGGTGCTACAGTATCACATGTTGGCACTTCTTTTTTCTAAGTGATGAGGGTGCGCGGGATTGGTATGGTTTTATAGGCCGGTTGCTTTCGATTGATTTGAAAAATTGTTGACCCAGTCAAAATGATGAATCAAATTCAATATTGAATTTCTTATTTGAATGAGAGAGCTCCAAAATTAGAGAGCATTCTCAATTAAAAGAATTGAGTGAGAGATTGTTGACTCGGTCAAAATCAGTGACCCAATTTCAAATTGATGACCTCAATTGAATGAGAGGCCTCCAATCCTAGGGAGCTTAGTGATATAGTAGATTGTCCTATTGTATATATACTATGGTAAAGGGTCAATGTGATATGCTTGTTTTTCTTAAAAAATGGATCCATGCCACTGGTATCTCTTCGAGTTCAACACTGAATCTTGGCATCTGGAATATTTTATGCCCTCTATAGTCTATACTCTACCACCTTCATGCAGCTTTTACTGGCCCATTTTTGGATTATTCAGGTGTTTGGTGTTTTGATGTTCATTCCTGTAGGTGAATGATGAGCTTTTCCGGTTGAAAGAGGAGTTGGAAAAATGCAAGGAGGAAGCACAAGCAAATAAAAACTATATGCTTCAGGTTCCCCTACCATCTCCTGCAATTTTGCTGCCATATTTCTTTCCTATGAAATTAACCTTACTTACAAATACATTTATTCCCTGACCTATTTGAGTCATAAATATGTTCCTGTACAGTACAAAGAAATTGCAAACTCAAATGAAGTTGCATTGAAGCAAATAGAATCGGCATACCAGGATTACAAAACTGAGGTATTAAAAATCTGTCTTTTTTTTTTCTTTCTATTGAAGTCTCATGTACTTTACTGGATGTGTGTTTGAAATTCTTTTACTTTTGGTAGTCCGAGATGGCCAAAAGAAGCCTGGAAGATGAGATCGCTAAGTTGAGAAGTAAGTTGTCTGAATTTGAGAAAAGCTATGTAATGAAGTGTGAAGAAGCTGCCAGTGCAATTGAAGTTAAAGAGAAGGATATCACTACTCTCATGAATGACATTACGATCCTGAGGAATGAAGTTTCCCAGAAAGTGTAAGCAGTTGGACTCTCAATAAATAGGCATGGATGCAGTGTTTTTTTTTTTTTTTTTGCAGATTTGGTTGATCCTATGTTTTAATTCTCTGACAGATTGCGGATTGAGAACTTAGAAGTTGAATTGGCTTCCTCAAAGAGTGCTCTTGATGAGCAGTGTAAGCGTTGGCGTAGCGCGCAAGACAACTACGAGCGGCAGGTATTACCCTATTTCCTGTTTTCATTTCTTAGTAAGCTTAATTTGAGAATATCTAAATGAATGTTTGTCCATGAGTATACTTAGAATACCAAGTGTCCTTTTGCCATGAAGGTCAGTGATTATGACTGGAGCCTCTTGGCCCCTTATCGTTCTTGGTCTAAACCATTTTCTCAATGGAGACTTCTCTACTGTTCATTAAGCAACAATCATTGTATCATGTGGGCACTCCTTTAGGTTCTGGTGTAATTGTTATTTGGATTAATTAATGTTGTTATAAGAAACTCCAAAAAGTTCTATGTGTCTCTCCAACTGACTAAAATGTGGTGAGCTTTGTTTGACATTTATTGATTTGGTGTCATAAAACAACTATGCATGATGTTTGTAAATCTGTTTGCATGTTTGTTATCTAAGTTTCAAACAGTTTTAACCATGATTTCAGTGAGTATTGTGTAAGATTCTAACCTTCACATGCCTTAACATTAATAGCAACAATCTGGTGTCATATAACAACTATGCATGTTGTTTGTAAGTCTTCTCTCATTTTTGTTATCTAAGTTTCAGACTGTTTTACCATGATTTCATCGAGTATTGTGTATTAAGATCCTTACCTTCACATTAATAGCAATAGTTAATCTAAACCATATAATTGCTCACTTACCTGCTACCAGAATTGAACCTATGGTAAGTATAAGAACAAAATTAAGTTTGCAGAAATAAACTATGTTTGCAGGATTGATTCACCTTTCATACCTTTTCTTTAATGCCTACAATTAACCTGACTTAAATTTTTGCTTCTGGTATCACATATTTTTATGTCTTTCTTGTAGGTTATCCTGCAATCTGAAACAATACAGGAGCTGACAAATACTTCTAAGCAACTGTCTTCATTGCAGCAGGAAATGGCAATGCTTCGTCAAACAGCAGATGCACATAAGGCTGAAAATGTAAATTATGACACTCAAAATTCTTTGGACTCTGTTATTTTGTTTCGGGCTTTGGCTTTGTGGAGTACATACTATTCATATTTTGTCAGGCTAGAGTACATACTATTCATGCTTTGTCAGGCCAAAATGGTTGATTAGTTTGTGCCTTTTGGCTTTTGGTGAATTTTACCTTTTTCGGTTAAAGTTTAGCTTGTGGCCAAGTATAAGTTGTGGCATGTCAAGAAGGTAACAACATTAGCATTACAGGTATAAGTTGTGGCATCATACACTTTTGTAGCCTCGATTGTACTATTTATACATGTGTTTTAGCCAAAAGCCCATAACGTATACCTGTATGCTGTTACCTTTTTCCTTGAGAGGAGTATGGGGTTGCCATAGGAATCTGGCTTGCCAAGCACTCTTTTGTCACAAGTGGCAATTTGCGGTGAAACAGATGGACTTAAGAGTTTCTCAAGATTGACTTAACATTGATCTATTCTTTTGGTAGTAGGTAATTGTTCTTTTAGGAGGAATTTGGTTGAGGCTTCTAATCCTTATTTCCATATCTATCTGGTTCATTTGAATGACCTTGCTGCTATGTTGAAACACTCCATTCAAGTTTAAGTGGTTGGTGTACTTGATTCTTGATTAATTCTAAAGTGGCTGGTGATATTAGTAAGCTATATATCTTGACAGCAGGTGCTATTCTTCAGATTATTGCCCTACTCTGCAGATTTTGTTTGAAAAATATTACCGCTGTGCTCATAGACTACATTTCTCCTAAAAATCCTGAAGAATGACTTCTAAGCCCTTGCTGCTCTGGTTTTGTTAATATTGTCCTACCCGGCAGATACTTCTTCTAAAATTCTGTACTCCAGGTCTACCTGATCGAGCAATATCGCTCATTTTCTTGGTTAGTGGGTGGCATGTTTTGATTTCATAATTCATATACGTTTGGCTGCTTAACTTATGAGCCCTCGCTGCCCTGCATTTTCTTTGTTAGATCAAGCCTGTACATCGATATGGTTGTTGTTCAGCACTTTTTCATTATATTGTGTGTTCTTTTGAGTAATGAACCAGAACAATTGTGAATAATAATCGATTCTGTTCCCTTTGTCTATGTTTACAATCTCTACATCATAGTATGAATTTGGCTGCACGGTTTCTTCTTGGGAAAACTTCTGTTGCATTTGTAGATTACGCGGAGTTAGATGCATAAAAACAGCGATTTGCTTAGTTGCATCATCTTAGCTAGTTCTGTAAAAAAATAACATGTAATATTTTCAGGATGCTCTAAGAACGTCTGGTGAGCAAGAAAAGATAGAGTTGGTGAAAGAAAAGGATGAGGCCCTTCGGAAGTATAGCGAGCTAAATGATCAGGTTTTTTTTAGCTTGCCACTGTTACAATATGATTATTCTTGTACTATGTAAGCAGTTTTTCTTTAGTAATGCTTATTTTTGTTAAAATCCTGCTGCTTATCTTAAGTCTAGGTATTCGGTTCTCAAAATAAAAATATATTTGATTGGTTCTGGTAATTCTTGGAACAGTGTGTTTCTGGCAGTTCCTTGGTTTCCCATTTCAGTGTTGATCAGTTTCATGACCATATGGTTTAGTTATCTTGGGTAACATTTTATTTCACGTGCAGAATAAGATTCTACACAACCGACTAGAAGCTTTGCACATTCGATTAGCTGAGCAAGAACGGGGTATTGCTGGGCTTTCATCGCAACGAACCGACTCACATGGAGAGGATGATTTGCATGGCGTTGTCAGCTACTTGCGCAGATCAAAGGAAATAGTGAGTGCAAGATTCCGCCTTTATTACTACATTATGTTATTTCTTGTGGGGTGGTATTTATTCAGTTAACTATTTCAGGCGGAAACAGAAATATCGTTGCTTAAGCAGGAGAAATCACGGCTTCAGATAGAGGTATGTTAAGTTTGCCCCTCTTGCTCACTGTTACTTGTTTAAAATACTTGCCAACTATGAGTACTGCACTGCAGGATGCGCGATCATTGCATGTGGTCCTGTTCTTTCACTGTGCATATAAGTTTTCTGTGCAAGCTAAGTTGCATGGTTTAATCAGTTTGTTTGTGTGAAGTGGGAACCAATGTTTTTATGGCGTAATGCGTTTTATGGCGACCGACCCCCTTCATAACATTATAACGCTTATGGCGTATGGCGTGGCGACATTATAGACACAACCTAACTTTGTATGATATCAAATTAAATCACACCTTCATAGACATAATCTAACTCTGTATATAGTGTTCCAACTTGAACACTATATATAGCAGCAGGGCATCAGGCCTCAGGCAACACATATTCAGAGCCAACACAAATTCAGAACAGAGAGGAAGAAGAAACAGAGCACAAGGCACAAGCATGGGGAGGAAGAGCTAATGTGCTGCCTTGCAGCTGGATCTGGAGGGGAAAGGGGGTGGCGGGAGGAGGGGAAAGGAGCCTGGAGGAGGAGATTGTGGCAGAGGTGGAGAGGAGGTGGGGCGGACTGTGGAAGCTGGAGAGGACGGGGTCGAGGACTCGCTCGAGGTACTCACCCTGCCATGGCCGCTCTCTCTCTCTCTCTTTCCCTCCCCCTCCCCCTCCCCCTCTCCCTCTCCCTCTCCCTGCCTGGATCCCCTTTTCCGCTCGATCCCCTTTTCCCTTCCCGCCACAGGCTGCTTGCTCCCGAGTGTGCCAAATTTCTCCCGCCGCTGGCTTCGTTCCCGCGCGCGCCAGCTATCCTAGTCGCCCATGGCGTCCAGTTTCTGGTATGGCGAGCAAAATCGCGTCATATGGACGTTGTATGGACGCCATGCGTCTATGGCGGACGCCACAGACCAAAAGAATCGCGAGCCTGGACGCTTCAGCCTGGGACCTCGCAACACCTTTATATCGTCGGTATAGCGACGAGATAGCGACGCCATAAAAACATTGGTGGGAACCAATATTTAAACATGATTTCAGCTATATGACTACCGATTGCATGTGCTCCTGTTCTTTCACTGTGCATATACGTTTTTTGTACTAAGTGGCATGGTTTAATCAGTTTGTTTGTGTGAAGTGGGAACCAATATTTAAACCTGATTTTATGTGATGCCATTTGTTTGTCTATTTTGAGAGAGAACTGTCCCTTCTATACTTGATTTCTGCTATATGATTGGCAAATTATGTGTGATGTGGATGAAGCCTGGCAAATCCCTTCTGCCCTTAAAGCTGAAGTATATAAGGTCATTGTTATTTCTAATCAGATGCACTTCATTCTGTTGCTTATATAGCTGGAAAGTGCATTGAAGTCCAGCAAGGAGGCACAGGACTTGCTCCGCAGTCAAGCTGATAGTGCAAGATCATCAATGTTCAAGGATGAAGAATTCAAGTCGCTGCAACTCCAGGTGCCATTCTACCTCGTGAATTTTCAACACATTTGCACATTTCCTCTTGGTGCCTTATATATGTATCTCATTTTCCCTTTTGTTTTTGAAATGGGTTTTGCTCAGGTGAGAGAAGTTAATTTGCTTCGTGAAAGCAACATACAGCTTAGAGAGGAGAACCGACACAATTTTGAAGAATGCCAGGTCAGCTAAATGATGGTGCATTGTCTATTTTGTTTTGGTATGGCCAATAGCTGGATGTGCTATAGTCATTCGTTTCTTGATTTTCTCTCTACAGAAATTCCGTGAGGAAGTTAACAAAGCTAAAATAGAGGCTGAAAGATTGAATAAAATTCTACTGGAGAAACAGGTATATGCTGAAGTATGTACAAAAGATCTAGACATGAAGAAGACTGAAATAGCAAATCTCAACCAAAGGATTTCTGAGGTATGTTATTGGTCATTTTGCTACCATTGTATAGCGTGACACATCCTTTTATGTATTAAGTACCAGTATATTGTTTCTCGAATCATTCTGAATATATCTGTCCAAGTGAATGAATATGCATGCTTACTGTCATGATATAATAAATTTTATCCGTCCAAGTGAATGTATACCAAGTAGTGGACTTGGTGATGATAGTCCAGTCAGCCATGTCACCCCGATTCAACCTACCTTAAAAATCTGGCAATCAAAATAAAAGAAAAACTATGTTCAAACAACAAATAATACAACAGAGAGTTGGCTGAGCGTGACGGCGCAGTCTTGACGCCCACTTGGGCAGTGCATGGAGTTGGATCTGACTGCAGGGAGCATGTTGAGCTTGATGGTGGCGACACAGTGGGGTTATTTTCTTATCTTTGGCAAAGACCAGTGCTCAACTAGTAACAACAAATTTATACCATTGAGCCATCCCAGCCCCAGGCCTCCCAAATTGAACTCTTGGGATGCTCCCTGGTCCCCTGGGACAGGCAGCTTTACCCAGGGAGGCAACCAAACAGGCCCTTATTCTTGGACTTGAGGCAGCAAATCCCTTAAATGCTGGGCATCAGTTTTCTGCAGGCAACATTAAACTGTGTATTATGGGAGGTTCTGGGAGCAGTCTTGCCAAGGGAATAATGGGAGTGTATTCAGCAGTGAAAAATGTGTGCTTTCAATTTTGCTGTCATAGGTGGTGTTATAAGCGGTGGAAGTTGATTGATTTAGTTGCTTGCTGTGTGGCACAGAAAAGGGTAGGTATTGGAAGAAAGGGAAACAGTGATGAGGTGCTCAATTTGTGCTGTATTTTATTTCTTCATTCAGATGGTCTAAGATAAAGTTCTATTAATGTTTTCTTCATGCCCTAACATTATTGACACCAGTATAAACTGTCCATTCTGATTATTCTATCAGATATTTATAGTTCGACTCTTCTGAAGTTGCAGTTATGTTCTGAACTTTTACTATCTTCTGCAGTTGGTTGAAAACAGTAGAGGCGTCGATTTGAACACATATGAGACCATGAAGGGTGAACTTCAAAATGTCAAAGTTAGTGGTTTGTTTTTTTCTGCCATAATTCTGAGATATCACTTTTTAGATCTTTCTTTTAAAAAACAAATGACTCCCTTGACATCCCCTTCACAAGTACATGAAATAATACTATTTTTCTATTTTGGGAGAGCGTAACAGCCCGCCCGGTTTCCCTTAAGCTGCACGCGATTGTTAGTGTTGTATCATATATGCTGCAAAACCCCATTTCAGTTCAGAAAGTAGTAATGATACTCTTTTGGACTACTAGCATAAATTTTAAAAATCTTTTCTTTTCTTGTGGATATAAGTGTTCTGCCAAATGATTACAATTTTGTGGTGTCTCTGAGCCAAACCATGATTACATGGTGTGTACTGGCAATTGCCATCCATGTGCAGTGTCTTCTGTCTAGAGTACGAGTACACACCTTAGCCATGTAATCCCGAGCCATGCCATCTAAGTGTAGTGTCAAGGAGCCAATTTCAGACCACAGACTTCTATTGATTAATATGCCATCTAAGTGTAGTGTCAACTGACTTCTATTGTATATTTCTTGTGCCTAACAGTCAACCTTGAGAGAGAATTCAGTTGAGCTTGAGCGTGCAAAGAATCTTCTTTCCGAGAGGGAAGCTGCCATAAGAAATTTAGATGAGAAGCTTGCTGGCTGTCAGTCTGAATTGGGAGCTAGGGAAAAAAAGCTGAATGATGTTGAGGTTTGAATTTATTAATCCTTGTGATACCAATATTATGACTTTATATTCTCAGCTGTATTAATATACCATTCTGTTCCATAGGCTAGCCTGAAATCTGAAATTGATAGACAGAAGAAGATTACCTTCACCTTCAAGGTCAGGATTTCCTCCTTTTTTTCTGTTGCAAGGTCAAGAGTTCAGTGCCATTTTCACGTGTTATTATGTGACCCTATTTAATGATGCAGAAAAAGGTTGAAGTGTTAATGCGAGAGAAGGCGGATCTTATCAAAGAAAATAAAAGCCTTATGAAGCAGATTGAAGATCTTAAATCAAGTAAATTGCCATTCTTTCTCTTTCATGTCAGTTTATATATGCAATTTCTCTAGTTCTAAATCTGATGTACTATAGCAGGTCAGAAAATGCCAATGGAAACATCAAATGCTCAGGCCGTAAAAGAGAAGGACATCAGGATACAGGTTAGCATGTTGAGCTTAAATGGCATTAAAACATTTCTTCCTGCTTCTAACTCGAATGTATTAACAGACACTGGAAAAAATCTTGGAGAAGGAGAGAGATGATCTCAAGAAAGAAAAAGCAAACCGCAAAAAGGCTGAGAATATTTTCTACGTCGCTATTCAAAATGTATCAAAGGTACATATCTTCCTCCTGCTCATTCTCGATGGATTTTCCCATTCGGTAGTGCTTTGCCACATTGTCAGTTAACACATGATAAACAAACGTCAGTCAGTCACATCATGTAGCATTGTTATAACTATTTTTTGTATGCTTTTAATTTGGAATTTATCTAAAATGTTGTGAAGGAATATATTAAGAAAAGTCTAAAGAATCTTCAATGTTTATAAATCAATGGACATTTTTTTAAGGCTTGATATGTTTTGCCTTTGTAAGTTCTTACCAAAAGGGTGTTTTTTTAAGTATCATCCAATTGATTTTTTCAAATATCGTTTACAGGAGAAGAAGCAAATAGAGGAATCGATTGAGAAGCACAGGCAGGCTGTGAAGGAGGTGATTGAGGTATAGTTTATCTTAAATATCCATTTATTTTCCTGTTGGTTATGGAAGTCACAGTATATATACTTTAATTGTGGAGCTCTGCTCATTTTAGGGACCTAACACATTTATCCTTAATTATCTTCTCTGATCATAATTGAAAGTCGATGTACATTTTCTGCAGCATTATTCTGGACAATCATCTCAAATCCCGTCTGGATCAGCAGTAGAGGAGCAGTTCCGTTCATATTTCCTCGCGGCTAAAAAAATGGAGGAGTCTTCTAGCCCGTTCCAAGATGGTTCAACTAGCCAGACACCACCTATTGAAACTCCCACTGTCGATGCAGCTGCAACAGGTGCTCCCCTCTTCATTCTTTCTATTCTTAGAAGGATGGGATATTGACTAGTTGAAACAAATGCGGCAAGTATCATAGAATCGATTAGGCGCATGCACTTGGTAAATAGCCTCAAAATGACTGTTATTTATCGCAAAAGTGAGTATTAGACATTGTTTTGAAATGCAATATTATACTGAACTTACCAGGCATGTTGCTTGATGGCATAGGGTCGCAACTTAATCGTAGTTGACAATGGGCTTGTTTCTACTTTGTTGCCCATCCTTTAATAAGTATGGGAGTTAATAATCCATCTTCTTTTTCCTCAGGGCGGCAGGTAGCTACTCCGCCAAGGCCTGCTCAAGTTAAAGTGATGGAGGAGAAAGCGGTTTCTTCTTTGCCCAAGCCAAGTACCGAACAACGCAGATCAAGAAGGGTGCTCGTTCGGCCTAGTCTTGAACGAATTGAAGAGCCCCAGGCTGATGCGGCTACACCAGTTGTTGATGGTTTTGCAGTACAGGAGAAAGGTGGCACGTCGACAGAACGAGGTTCCACAGTAGTTCAGGAAAAAGGTGGCCCATCACTGGAGCGTGAAACTTCTGGCAGTGTGTCTGTATTGCCTTCTGGTCGCAAACGTCTCATGCCATCATCGCAGATGAGAGATGATGCATCACATGGAGAGGCTAATGATGCCAATCCTCCATCAAAGAAACCTAAAGAGGATTCTGCTCAGAGTTCCAGTGAGTTAAAAACTCATCAATCGGTCCCTGAAGATGTAACGACCGAGGCTCCTGTGGTTATTTCGATGGACAACCAAGATGTGCAACAACAGCCTGTAGAAGAGATGAACACGGATCAGGCTTCCATGCCAGTTGAAGAGGTTGAGGACATCAGGGATGACGAAGTGGGTTACAATGATGACATGGAAGAATATACAGGTGCATCAATGGACATTGAAGGCCAGGATGCTGAAGTTAATATGGAAAGTGATGCAATTGCTGTGGAAGATGTGCCGCTTAAGTCAGAGGCAGTAGTGGAATCATTTGATGAAGACCAGAAACTTGAAGATGCGAAGGAAGAGGGCCAGATTACTACAGCCACCGATGCTGAGGATGAGAGGGAGGAGGGGGAGTTGCCGGATGAACCCGAACAACAATCAGATAGCAGTCCCTTGGATATTGGTGAGCAAGCAGGTGATGCTTTCAGGGCAGCATCTCCAAGTGGGGCAGCAGCAAAGAGCGATGCAGACATGTCAGAGGAGATTGTAGAAGGTGATGGTACTGCTGAACTTGCGGAGGTGGAGCCAGACCAAAGCCCTCTAGCACAGTCAGGCGGAGCGGATGCATCACCAAGCAGAACCACTGATGCATCCCCTGTACGTGAACCTTCCCCTTCAAACCCAGCCATTGCTGGCGCATCTTCTGAACAACAGAATCCCGGTACTGCAGCAGAGAGTGTGGGAAGAACAATCAACTTGACGGAGAGAGCAATACAAAACAGAACAAACAGACAAAACAGACTTGTACGGACAAGCACTCCACAGCCTTCCTCTTCCAGGGGTCGTTCTCGAGAAGCTGGGCGCGGACCACCACGTGGACGTTCTCGGCGAGGTGGTCAGCCATAGTGAGGTAGAAAAAATTGGAGTCGTCACTAGAAACTTGTGGTTGCGTCTTTGCCCAACTACGTAGACTACTTTTTGCCATGAACTACTGAACTAGCTTTGCTGCCGGAGTAAAGCATTGCATGACTTGCAGCCGTCGAGTAAGCATATATATGCTGCCCGACTCGTTTACAAATGGTATGTTACTAAGCGGCGGTGTTATGGTGAGCCTATTGACGGTGCGCTTGAATTGATCTGTGAGGTTACATCCCTAATTGCTTCGTGAAACTTGGTCATCAATCTTGTCTAAGTTCACCTCATGCGCTAAATTCAGCTCCGGTCTGTGTTGCGTTGCGTGCCAGTTGCTGGGGCAGCCGGTTGCTTTCTTATGGACGCGTGTGGGTTGTCGGCCGTTCTGATTTCTGTGCACACATGTTTCCTTTTGTGCCTTAGGACTGGCTTGTACTTACGTGTTACATGGTTCAAATATTAACATCCATCCAGAACATTTCTCGTCCATAATCCAATAAAACGCAACGGTCAACTACAAGAAAAGCTGTTAGATCAGAGCCATAGTGCGTGCGCCCTGCTCCGTGTAGTTTTGAAGCAGGGCGACACTGTTAAATCAGAGCCATAGTGCAGGGCGACGCTGTTAGTTTAGATCAGAGCCATAGTGCGCGCGCCCTGTAGTAAGCCATAGCGCGTGCCCTGTAGTTTTGAAGCAGGGCGACACAATTAATCCAGAGCCTTTGCCTAGCTCCTCGAAAATAACGTTCCTTCTAAGCGAGGATCAAGTTCAGATTTTCACTATGATTGGACTGAACAATGGATCTTCTTTCATCTATACAAGTTTTTTCTTTTCTTTTGGCTAACATAGCAAGCTCATCATGCATAATACTTCATCATTAATTTATATCGAACTAAAAAGAAAAATACATTGAACTGAAACAAATTATTGGCAACAACAAAGCAAAGCGAGATATGCAATGGATGCTTCCTTCCTACGCATCACATACCCCATACAGGCACACTCTCCAATCACACACAAAACGTCGACAGCGCGCTCGCACGCCGTCGCTGATACATGCATACGCATGCCTTGCCTATGTATGTGTGGTATGTATAGCAGCTATTTTTATTATTATAGCAACCAAACGCTAGCGGAAATTGATTTGTAGCAGGCTAGCTACCCATCGATCGATGGGTGTAACGTGGACGCCGTGCTGCCCGGCCGGCTCGATCCATCAGGGGGAATCCGTGGTGGCGGCGGGGCGGAAGGGGTTGGGCACCTCGAAGCCGGGGTTGGGCACCCAGGTGTCGTCGGCGCCGGGGATGAACTGCCCGTTGGCGGCGGCCGGGATGCTGTGGTCCAGCCCGCCAATGTCCGGCCTGTAGTGGCTGCCCAGCTCGTACCGCCCGATCCCCGGGATCAGCACCGTCCCCTCCTGGAACGTCTCCGGACGCTTCACCGCATCCTCGGTGGCGGGCTTCGCTTCTGGGACCTCGCGTGCCGCCGAGCCAGAGCACGCCGCGGCCGCCACCAGCACCGCGAGGATCAGCAGGGACGCCGACTTGCTGGCCATGTCGATCGAGTGGCTAAGCTGTGATCGCGACTAGTGGCAGTAGCAAAGTGAGCCTCTTGCTGCTGTCTCGATCGCTGGAAGTTGCTTTCGTTGTGGTGGATGTTGATCGCTCGCCGCGCCGGGCTTATATAGAGGCGTGGCGTAAAGGCTACGAGGAGTTTGCCTGCTGGCGCGCCGCGGGGTGGGAGCTAGGAAAAGGCGGTGCGTTCAATTCGTATGCACGGCGCACGCTGTAACCAACGCCGTGCCCGTGCGTTATTGTGCGCGCGCGAGTTAGCAAAAAAGGGCTTTTGCTAGGGTGTGAATGACGGGGACGATCGAGCATGCGGCGCGAGCGATCGAGCCGCGAGGACGCGGGAAATGGCCGTGCGTGGACGACGGGCAGGGCGCGGTTGAGTTGGTTGCTTGGGTACTACGTACCGTTGGATGAGGGCGCGCGCGGGGCGGAGGGACCCTGCGCCGCGCGGTTGTTGGTCTAGAATCCATGCCGGGTTCGGAAGTTCCAGCTACCCTGGCCTGCTCTTTATAGCGCCGCCGCGATCGACCACGGGGAGGCTACTTATTTCTTCTCTCCTCGTATATCTCCCTTTTGCCAGATTTGTGTGGGGGGTTTTCCTATGTAGCTTCGGCTTTGATCTACCTAGTCCACCTGAAACAACTGGCCTGGTTGGAGAGTGGTTGAATCTCACTTTCATGGTCGGGAAAAAGGCAGCCAAAATCCTTCTGATTGCTTTGGGCCGGACTTGGTGGAAGACTAGAAATGCTGATCCCCGTGGGATTATTTACCATGTTTGTCGTTCGGCTCACCACTGGCCACTGGAGCGATTTGCAGAAACCAAAGGTGCAAAAGGCGATGCAGCGAGTGGATGAACTTGTGAAGGAAGACGCGCAGGAGGTCTTCCGGCGATCGCATGGTTGGGCACCAACATTGTCGAAGAATAGCAGGTGGACAATTTCTGTTACCAATGTCGACTCCGTGTGGAGTCTTTGATCGGCTGAATGTTTCGGTCCTGAGATCAGGATGGGAAACTGCTGAACTTGTCCGTTGTCGCAGTGTAGTGTTCTGTGAGTTTCATCAATGAAACTGGGGGAAACCGCCCTTTAATTTTATATATATAAAAAACAGTTTTGCTAAAGCACATCTAGATGTGCAATACTTATTAGAGAGAATTCCTTATTTAACACTGTCTTAAATATTTTTTCCCTATTTGACATCGAAAAATGTTTTCTTCCCTACGTAACACCGAGTCTAAATTTTATGCCCTTTATAACACTTTCGTCCATTTTAAGCCTTAATGGTGTTAAATGACACATGAAAAGGCCATTTTGCCCCTCATATGGTATGTGGCCAAAATTTTATTAGATGCTAATAATAATAAAAATACATGTCCAGCCGGCTTCGTTTGCTCTATGCGGCTAAGCAGCTGACCCCCTGTAGATCAAATAGCGTTTTTTTTTTGCGAGATCATTTCTGTGCATGGAGTTGTGCTAGTGCTACGGCGAGAATCGATCTAAGTCGATTGGATTGTCTAGTTAGCTTAGCCAGGTACGCGTACTGCCGGAATAATCAATCAGGGGCGCTGCTTTTACCCTGTACTTTTGTACTTTTGAAAAATTTAAATTATTTTCAAAACAAACTAACCAATAGTTATTTATAAATTACAATACCAGATTTTTTTAGAGGAAACTACAACATCACAACACCAGATTTTGCCTTGTCCTTTTGTATTTAGCCTCGTAGAACTACATTTTGTCTTGAAAGTGCAGAATAGGGAGAGAGAGAGAGAGGAGAAACTGCAGGAATAAGAAAGACTCGCATGTGTGTGTGTGTTACTTTTCACCACAGTTCGGGAGAGGGATGTACAAGAGCCACATAGCTCTTTACATATATAATCCTACTAGATCTTAAAGATTATTCTGCATGTTGGGGGGAGCAGTGGCCCCTGCTCCCCCGTTGCGCACGCTGCAAGCTCGCTCCAACTCGCGCCGCTTGTTGCACACGCAACCGTGTATTTGCGCCAGATGATCGGTTCTTATTACATGAGGGGTAAAAATGTCTTTTTATGTGCAACTTAACAACATTAGATGGAAAAATGGACGAAAGTGTTATAAAAGGCACAAAATTTAGATTCGATGTTAGATAGGGAATAAAAAGTTTTTCAGTGTTAAATAGGGAAATGAACTTTAAGATAGTGTTATATAAGGAATTCTTTCTACTTATTATTGCACATCTAAGTCCTATGCCATTGATCTTATGTGGAGATTCGTGTGTGGATTTTCTTTTTCTTTTTATGCTTGATTGGGTCACTTAGATGTGCAATAATTAGGGCACATCTAGATGTGCTTTAGCAAAACTGGGGTTTGTCTAGGGCACATCTAATTATTGCACATCTAAATGACTCAATCAAGCATAAAAAGAAAAAGAAAATACTATGTCGAGGCAGTAGCTTTTGTTCGATAGGAAATTAGGAAGTGTCTATTCGTCTATTCCTATATAAGTGACACACAGTACTTATTTATAAGTCGGCGTTCTCCACCTTGATCTTTTTGGCAAAACAATGCAACTTCAGAGATGCGCGGCACCGAAAAATTACACATGATTTTTTTTTACGATCCTACATACATAATGTGCAACAGATTCTTCCCCGCAAAAACAAAATTAGCACATTCTATTTGCCTGTTCTTCTTTGAGAAACCTTTACCCCTTCTCTTCCAAGGGCGGTGAGCACGGTGCGTGCTATTTGGTGTTATCTTAAATCAAGCCGTTTTAAGTTTGATCAAGCAGGAAATTATGAACATCTACAATATCAAACCAATGTCACTGGATCCCCCGAGAAATGTATTTTCATAAATGTATTTATTGGATATTACAAGACTACGTGGTCTTCAAAGGAAGGATTAACTTTTTTTTTAATTCCTGCCCTGCATCTGACATTTGACTTTGCAGCTACATTGTCAGGATTAGGGGAAGGTGGCCTAACTAACATTATTGGTGTGAATCTCCAGTAGAAATCTGACGGCAGGGAAGGCTAGAGCCTGGAGCCACGGCTCCATGGTCCTGTCAAACTGTACAGCAGTGCAATCACGACCGATTTGCAACTCACAACAAACCAAAGACTGAACTTATTGTTAAGTCCGCACAAATTAACCAGAATGCACAGTCTTTAGTATGTTCTTTTTTTGCATGTACACATGTGCTAAAATAATCAGATCAGACAGTAATAACATATATCGCACAATAAAGTACACCCATATATCAGACGGCAGATACATCAGCATGAAACTTCAAACCAGTATTTGACACACAGGTAAATTTGGCCGATTCAGACGTCACGAATCTGCTGTCGATGCTATTCTAATGTACAAAGTCAGGCCGAAGCAGGCGGGTAACATTCTATTTTCAAGGTGGTCTTTACCTTATTTTGATCATTCTGTGAACGAATGGCGAAAGTATAATTTCTCCCACAACATTGGCTAATAAACCGCCAGCCACAAGCCGCAGTAGCCAGCCATGCTGCAGGTTCTCCTCTTGCATGTTACTGACTCTATCCCACAGTCATCGTCGGCCCTGCATTTGTGGCTAGGGAACACATCTGGTACGTGGCACGCACTCTCCCACGTTGAGCCCACATGCTGCCGGAAAATTGTCTCCGGACAGACTTTGGATGACAAAGCGCTCGCCCGAATCGGTTGGTTGTTGTCCTGCAGAGAGGTTCTCGATATCGTTACGAACTTACGATGACGGTACAAAGTAAGATTAATGCTCCTACATATAGGAGCTAGGGCATCATATGGTTTCCTAACTTGCGTTCTGATGTAAGGTGGTATGGAATCACCTTAACAACTGTCCAATTGGTGGGAACATCCAGTCGAGGAATTTTCTCGTGCCATGTGCTCATTACTGGAAGGGGGTGGCCCTCTGTCGTAAATATGTAATTTTTGTTCCTCAAGAATGAATCGTCGTAAAGGAGAAAAAGATATTTGCACCTGCAGAAGAGTTATCAACCGTCATCTCAACAGTGACCGGATCTATCAGCGCGAATGAGACAGTTTTGCTCCAACTGCTTATTAGAAACAATAGGAAGATTAACAGCTCACGTTTCTGAAAGAAAGAAGCTGTGTTGATGATCTTCAAGGTTCATTGTTGAAACATCTCTGATACTAGCAAAACCTCCTTCCACTTTGGTGTAGTAATTAAGTGATCCAATTATAGCTTCACCCACTTCTAGGTACCAAGGATCTATACAGATTGGTGGTGTTAGTGATCTGGACATCATATTATCTTTA
The DNA here is from genome assembly GCA_039707655.1 of Elymus sibiricus. Lineage (NCBI taxonomy): Eukaryota > Viridiplantae > Streptophyta > Magnoliopsida > Poales > Poaceae > Elymus > Elymus sibiricus. The sequence goes on from CM077674.1 coordinate 316,660,868, forward strand.
TCTGCTTGATTAATTTTTAAGAAAAAAATCCCCAACAATATTATTTGTCTGTTATTCATGATCACACCTTTAGTTGCTTGATAAAGATAAAATGTAGACTCAGCAAACTCTGGACGTAAAGGATAGTACTTCTCTGTAGGATGCAAAATTCCGTAGTCTAACAGATATCTGCAAAGTACAAAGCATGCATCAATAAAATACAGTGTAAAACCTGAAAGCAAGTTTTGGTCATACTCTTGTCAGTCTTGTGCATCATACTCTGAATTTATTTCAAACAGTCACAGTGTCACACAATACTTCCATTTTCCTTTACAAACTGATGGTCAAGAGGTACTTAATTTTTAATTATTAATACCTTTCAGGAAGGACGCCGAACCTTTGCCATACATTGTAAAATTCACGATGTGACAGATTTGCAGCAGCAACATCTCCTAGTAGTGTCTGGTGATGATGATAGCAGTAAGCAAACAATACAAGATAAAAAATTCCACAATAAGGTGATATATCAACCATGTACAGAGTCAGCAGACCTGAACACCAGGCCAGAAGGCCTGGAGGCTAGTTAGTTGCCAGTGTGTTGCTTCTCCAGTCCTGATATCAGCCTCATGGTACCTGAGAAGACGGATGATTATTACTGTCCGGTACAAGCATATTGCGGCGACAAGTAACTAGCATGGAATGGAAATTTTTGAATAAATATGGCATGAAGAAAGGGTGTACCATGGTCCATGTCGGAAATACTTCTGCACTGCTAGGTAAGCAGAATGAAACATATCCCAGTACTCATCACTTCCAAAAAGGATATATGCCTTAATCAAATACTCGTAAAATGAATCAACTCCTGCAAATATGTTACGAAAGATCATCAATATGTCTCAAGCACATATATCTTCTAATTAGACAGAATTAAACGACATATAGAAAGAAACACTTGTAAAAAAACAATTATGCTACAAATTTGACGTTGGTATAAGCGAGACACCAAGTGGGCTAGCATAAGAAGTAGTACCAGCACCAATGCCTGACGAATATTCAATCCAGTTGCCAGACAAAACATCTAGTGTTGAGCCTACAAGATTCAGTGAGCTTCTCATGCTCCATAACTTGCGAAGAGCACGAAGAGCTGCAGCTTCATATCTAGGATCACCGGTCAAACGTGACAATGCACCCATTTCAAGGATAAGGGAGCCTGCAACAAATTTATGTATCTTAGCTACCACTACCAAGATACCCAACAGAATAATGACTATTCCGCCACTCACCACATCCTGATGTGCTCGTTTCAGTTGTCTCATTCTCCATCACTCCATACTGGAAAAAGTAGTCATAGCATCAGAGATGATGTATGAATAAAATACAAGCTCAACAGCCATGTCAGATCATGATTAAAAGGATTGTAATATACGTGAGCTATGTAATATGTATGACTTGAGTGTTACAAATAATATCATACAAGGGTATCCAGAAAGGGAAACAAAATAATTGTCGAACGATTATCTAGTTTCCGCAGGAGGCTTGATACTTCTGTTCTGTGCCATAGCAGGAAGGAGCGTGCTGAACAATTGGAATTTATGAATACATGTCTTTTACTATTTATTTTATCCGGGAACGTGATTGTAGCGGTGTACTACTTTCTGAATCAGAAGAAAGGCCAAGGGTTTGTAAATGAACCTTAAGATTGATCCATGCATACGGCAATCCAGTAGGTGTCTCAAATGCTGGCAGAAACCGGCTGCCTAAATTTTCAGCAAGATGTAGTAATTGGTTCTGATATACTCCATCTTTATTCTGACTGCTGTAGTCCTTTGCAAGAATATGAGCAGAAATAAGCCCCCCAAGAAGTCTTATGTTACACTGGATAAGAAGGGGAAAAAAAGGCATGAAGAAGGGAAAACTGTGAGAAAATGATTGTTGTTTAAAATCCTGGCAACATGTCATTGTTTTGTTCTAGTCGTGATAAAAATTAAATGGCATTACCTCAAAAAGATTAACTCGAGCATCAACATCAAAAGTTAGGTTCTCTGAAAGCCAACTAACTCCTCTGTCAAATTCTGTTAGGTTACCTAAGACAACAAGACTGCATGAGCCAAAACAGAGAGGCATTACCTATCGATCTTACGGATACAATTTTCCTTTTGAAGAAACAACATGGTAATTCATATCCTTATCATTGAAAGACAGCACAAATCTCAAAGTATTCATAAACATTACAACTTCATAAAGTGTACCTTGATAATGACTCAACTAGTGTCAATGCTGATCCATTATAATCCTGTGGCAAGTGCTCAAGCTACAAGAAGGAAGAAAGAGGTGATATTACGCCGGGGTATCTTTAAGCTTTTGTGGCGTCAATTGGAAACTGTAAATTTGTCGATACATTAATACATTTAGGTTGCCAAGCTCACTGAGGGAGTCAGTGAAGCCTTTAATAAGAGGCTTCAATTCATCATGCTGAAAAGGTATCAACACAGAAAACATCAGATTGGCCATGAACAAATGAACTGAATTTTGCTCAAGAATTCCTAAAATAGCTGATGAACATACAGGAAATGCATACGCCATGTAGTTGTCATAAGCATGATAAAACCTGAAATGAATGGAAATGGATCAGTACTAGAATCTGAGCATTGAAAACTACATTACAGTGCAGAGGCTTGATAGAGGTGACAGTACACAGGTTAACAGCCTTCGTGTATAGAGCTACTTGGCTAACTCTGTATGTTGAATGCTTTGTCATGTGCAGACGAGGCTCTAGTCTGGAGGCCTTGATCTAGAAACTGAAGAGGCCAGAATCTCACAGCTTACAGTGACATCGTATCGTTGATGCTCTGGGGACTGGGGGGGTGCAACATTATTGCAGAACTGAAATACAGAGATTATGGAGTGATTCATTGACCACATGGGCTGAAACGTTGGTTATAGGCGTGAACTCGAGATGTTGTCACTCGTCTGAACAAGATGAACAAAGTTCGCATTTTTATCTGCGACCCGAATTACAGGGGCTTCTGTCTGTGAAGACGGAGCTTACAGGACAGCTAAAATCTTCTTCTCCGTATGACACAGAAATCCCCGCGACAAAACGGAACCTTCCCAATCCCAAAGCTCGGATTAAACCCGACAGAAATCGAACAGAGGGTAGCTTAAGACAGGGGAGCGCTCACATCTCGACGACCTTGCCCCTCATGCGCAGCCTCCTCGCGCGCCCGTACCCGTCTCTGCTGGCCGCGGCGGCGGGGGCAGCCGCGGCGAGCGCCGCGAGGAGAAGCGCGACGGCAGCGAGCCGCGCCGGCCGAGGAGATCGCATGGAGATGGAGGTGGGACTGGGAGCCGATGACGACGGTGTCCGATGGGGATCAGGACCCGCCCGACCGAGAGCGGATTTGGTAGACGTATCCAGATTTCGTACCTGACGTGTTTTATGCTTGCGTGTACGTAATGGTACGACACGTTGTCTGCCACGTAGGATTCCTTTTTCTTTCTGTATATTATAACCTGAAATGGGAGTAATAATTTGCACACTTTGCGTGTGTTTGTGCACGCGCGCGCTTCACTGCGAACTTCATATTTATCTCCGGTCTTTCACTACAAACTTCATATTTGCACACTTTGTGTGTGGACCATCATTCACGTTTTTTCTTCGAAACTGCTGCATGGACGATACAAGTGCAGGATTTATGGACGACATAACAATCCAGCGGCCGGCGACTTGTTCAATCATACATATGTCTGGCCAGATTTAACCATCGTCTGTGCATCGTCCGATGTTTGTCGTGTGCATATCACTTCTCTTTTTTTTTTAGGGAACCATCATTCATGTGTTGTGCTAAAGAGAACGGCATTGGGCATAAACCTCTTCATACAACAATCATCTTTCATGCATTCCCTAAAAAAAAATCATCTTTCATGCATTTCTTCCACAAGAATGCATAACATCATATTAATGATACGAAAATACATCAATCGTCTCGTTTATGCTAAAACATATACATCAATCTTGTATCAGCTCAAAAGGATTATGCATCTAGGACTCAAGCTAGTACTGAACCTCCCATGTATCAGCTCAAAGCGAATTGGTCTAGTTTATAAGGAAAATCGGGCTAAAACGGTGGGGAGGGAAAACGGAGAAAAGCAATAGGACGACTTAATATCTATAATACGATAGTATATTTTGTGATGTCTAATGAAACAATTTGACATTGTAGAACCGGGCAGACTTGGTCAAACTTTAAAAGCTTTGATCTAGTACAAAGCTAAAACTTTAGTGTATTTCAAACAAAGGGAGTAAGTTTTATGCAAGGCTATAAGAAGGACGGATCCTATGCTCAAAGGATTTGAATCAAAGGCTAGTGTGAGCGATTAACTAATTTTTGTTCCTTAAAAGATGCTAATATTTGTTCCTTCAAAGAAAATAACACCAATCATAAAATTCACCTTTACAGTCATGCTATTATACTTTTGGATAAAATCACTCTCATTGGAGCAAGACTGGAGTAACCAACACCACATATCTTGGTCGGCATAAAAAAAAATGGGGCCATCGGTTCATTTCACCTTACCAAATGCAAGGCGTGAAGTAGCGGCTTCGTGGAGCCCGCTGTCATCATCACCTTTCTCACATCTTTTCTATTGTCTCCGATTCCTTTATCTATCTATCTATCTATCTATCTATCTATCTATCTCCATCCCTCCCTATCGTTTCATTCTCGGTAGAAAAATATGTCCCAAGTTACAACTTCGACTTCGTCCTCCCACTAAAATATAGCACACATGCGTCGATTCCCAGATCAAGTCACTAAGGAGCTCGCCCCGACTTGAAGCAATGGCTAGCCATGGAGCTTGGTCGTCGGGAACTTGACACCTTGCGAAGCCACCACCTTTGCAAACTACCCTGACACCTTGCGAGGGTACCACCTGAGTTCCATGCTGGCATCCGAGTATAGATGGCTTGCGGGGCAGTAGGTTGGGACGGGGAGAATATTTGGTGCATCGGTGCACCGAACTCTCGTAGCCCATTTTAAAATGTTTGAGAAATTTTGAAAAAAAAATTAGCACATTCACACAACATCAATTTATGTTGTCACAAAATTTTAAATCAAAATTCAAAAAACAAAAGAAATGAAAAATTCGACACTTAATTGTACATAACATAAGTTGCGCTTTAGATTTGACCCATTATCGCATTGATGTCAAATTTATCATTTTTATATCTCGAATAATGTTTCAAATTTTTATATGATTTTTTTTGACAACATACATTGATGTTGTGTTAAGGTGTTAGATTTTTTCAAACATTTTAAAATATGTTATGACATCCGGTGCATTCCTAGTTGGGATGACCGTAAAGCAATACCCGTGGAAATACGGTGCACACTTAGCAATATGCGGACCAGCCTTGGCATCAACAGTGACGCAAACTCACGGAAACCAACCAACCAGAAGCGGGTGCTACCGTGGCTATTTTCTGTTTTGTTTGAGCAGCATGCTGCCTTGGCCGATGACAAGAGACCGTGCGCTTCACGTACTCAAAATTAGGGGTGCAAGCGGCATGGGCTGTCCTGTGTGTCTGCAAAGCCGCCTCGCTAAACACGATGGAAGTGGGCACGGGCAACGAACTGTATAAGTTACACTTCTATCTTCTGGAATTAATCCAAACGATACTCCCACTATGGCCAGCCTTATGTCACAAGTAGTTAATGAGAAGAGAGATGTTTCTGGTAAAATTATATGTTACCATAACATAACACATTCTGAGTCAAAACGAGTCTACATCTAAATAAATGAAGGCTTGTATGATACCACACCTATGTTAGTACTCATTAGCCATAGTGAAAGTAACTTAGCTAGTAACATAACGCACCTCAAGGCAAATTTGTTTATGTGGCAAATAGTTAATGAGAAGATAGATGTTTGTGGTAACATAATATGTTACCATAAGGCTAGTCATAGTGAGAGTAACATAACTAGTAACATGCATGCCACATAAGCAAAAAAGATGATGTGTCAAGTAATTAAAAAAGAGAGAGACAAATGGAGTACTTATGGCGGCGAGATAAAGAGGAGAGAGCCACATAATATGCTACTACCTCCATCCTGATTTATTGGTCCCCTTAGTATTTTGTGCCAAATTTTGACCATGGATAACAAAATGTTAATGCATGTCACAAAAAATAGTATCATCGGAAACTATGTTCAAATACGAATCCAACGATATAGTTTTTTATGACATGCATTAACATTTTGTCAGTTAAATCTATGGTCAAATTTTGGTACAAATACGAAGACAACCAATAAATCAGGACGGAGGTAGTACCATCACATAGCGCTTCCCAATAAAAAATGAGTCTATAGAGTAATAAATGAATATCCATATGTTATCACACCTATGACACTACCCACAATATAGGTACTAACTTATGTATGTTACTAGTCTAAGTTACTCTCCACTATGACTAGCCTAACATAACGCACCCGAGGCAAAATGAGTCTATATCTAAATAAATAATGGTTTGCATGATAATACATATATGTTACTACCCACCATGAAGATAATAACATGCATAACATATGCATGTTACTTCCCACTATGATCATAGTAATATAGACTAGTAACATGATAAATAATGAACTGCTACACGTGCAAAAACCAAAAGATGATTTAATTAGATGCAAGATATATTATCGAAAGAAGAGGAAAAAAATGAATACAAATAACACATCAATGTCGATTACTTTTTTACCGCACACAAACTAAAGAGATTACTCAATCGAACAAAAAATAATTAAACTTGCTTCATCCGGCCGGCCCCGATCCATAACCTTGTGCGCACCCGAAGATATCCCAAGACCACCATGTGGAAACTCAACGCGCACAAGCATGCATGCATGCATGCAATGGTCGATGCGACACGTTTCGTGGTAGGCAGAGACGTCGACGCCGGCGGAACGTATGCGCGCATCGATCACAGGGCGTTGGGCCCGTTGTTGTAGGCGTCGCAGCGCCGCCTTATCTCGCCGTCGGCGCCGGTCTTGACGCCGAACAGGCTGAGCTTCTCCATGGCGCGGGCGAAGTCGTCGAAGAAGGCGGTGTTGTTGGCGGCGTAGCGCTCCACGAAGGGCCTGGTGCGCAGGTCCGACCACATGTCCTCGTCGGTGCTCAGCAGGCCCAGGCCGCGCTCAATGTTCACGTAGTACATGTTGTCGAACTTGCCGGGGGTCATGACGTCGTTGAAGGCGGCGATGGTGGGGTCCTTCTGGTACTCCTTGCAGGCGGCCTGGAGCCCCTTGGCGTAGGACGGGTTCATGCTCGGGTCGAACGGCGCCGGCTTGCCGGTCTTGTCGCGGTAGTCGTAGATCCTGGACGCGAACTCCTGGCAGTGGGAGAAGCCCAGCGTGTGCGCGCCGGAGAGCGCCACCATCTCCTGCACCGTGAACCCCTTGGCCGTGAAGAGCTCGAGGATGCGCCCCACGGTGAAGTTGGAGTGCGGGAGCTCCACGTCGGGGGCGGTGGGGCTGGAGGAGAGCGAGTCCTTGCGGCCCAGCGGGACCGGATACCTGGGGCCTCCGGTCATGGTGACCAGCACCCGGGACGCCAGGGCCAGGACGTCGGCGCAGGAGACCACGCCGGGGCACTCCAGCTCCAGGGCCAGCTTGGAGCGCACCACGGCGTCGAAGGCGTCGCCGGGGAGGGAGTGGTTGATCTCGGCGTCCTTCTCGGACTTGGCGAAGTGGGTGGGCGCGATCAGCACGGAGGCGTCGCAGCCTGTCACGAAGCAGTCGTGAAAGAAGACGCGGAGCACGCCCGCGGCAGTGGTCGGGTTCGCCATCTGCTTCGACTGGATCACCTCCGCGATGATCCGCTCCGCCCGTGGGCACGACTGGCTGTAGAAATCGGGCGACAGCTTCACCGGCGGCCCTGCCGCCGCCGCCGCCGCCGCTTGGGGCACTTCCGGCCCGGCGCGCACTCCTGCCACCGCGGCGGCGAGGAGGGCGGCCGCGGCCAGGAGGAGGAGGGACAGGCGGCGCATGTCTGCTGCTAGCTGCTTGGTACGTCGATCCTGCGGGTGTGCGGTTCTTGGGTTAACTCGACCCTCTAGGTCCTAGCAGGCGACGTCAGGGCCGGCGAGGTGTGTGGGGGTCCTAGAAATGCGAGGGAGAGGGGAGGGGGGAGGAGTTGCAGCGGATGTTTGCTGGAGCCGGTGGAGGAGAGTGAATGGCGGGAACGGAGTTGGCGGGGAGTGCTCGTAGGCGGAACAAGAGGCCGGAGAGGCAGAGCAGACATGCATGCACATCTACTACGAACGAAATAGCGTGTCCGCCGCTCTGTTCCTTTTACTACCTTTAGCATTAGCTAACTGCTAGCTGCGTTGTTAGCCTGTTACTTACGTTGCTGCATTCAGTTTCATACATAAGGGCCTGTTTGGTTACCTGCATCACCCCAAACAGACCCAGTGGGTGCAAGGAAATTGCGTTTGGTATCATATAATGGGGCCTGGCTCGCCCGCGCACGGACCTTAAAGCAGCCCATAACCTGGCTCGCTAGGAATGCTCGAATCGGTCATTTCCAGCAAGCCAGGCTGAGTCGAGCGCAAAAAGCTGAACGGCGTGCGCGACACTGCAGTGGAGACCGGACACGGAGATGGCGGGATGGCGTGAAATCTAGCCTCATCCCCCCTCCTATTTACTCGCTCACCTCTTGCTCTAAGACTAGCCCATTCTTGGTTCTTGGCACCGACGATGGCAACGACTCAGATCTGCGCAAGCGGCGGCGGTAGCATCACTCTCCGGCAGTAGGAGCTGCTTCTCCCCTTCGTCTTAGCCTCTGTCTCGTCCTCCTCGTCTCAGCCATGCCCCCCCGTCCTCGTCGACTCCGAAGCTGGTAAGAAGCATATACAACCCCCTCCTCTGTTCGTTCACTAGATTTGGCCATTGCCTACCGATACATCGATGTCAAGGTCAGTATAGACGAACGGACGAAGCTGGTAATTCAGTCAACAACACTCATAGTTGTGATTCAGGCCTGACTCATGTTCGTTTACCAGAGAGAATTTCGTCATAGTCAACAGCCTGTCATTAGGTATGGTCCAATGGTCATCCGAGATAGCGAGAGGATGGCCAATATGAACTACATCTACAATAGCAAGGACGTAGAGGGTGTGAACATGCTTCGAATGCGAAGAGCATCTTTTGCCATGCTTGTGAAGATCTTTTAGGAACATGAGACTACTAGAAGAAAGCATCCACACCTCTGGAAGAGCAAGTTGCCATGTTCCTTCATGTCGTCGGTCATAATCAGAGGTTTAGGGTTATTAACAACACCTTCAGGAGATCCAATGAGACAATCATGGTATTTCAAGCAAGTATTGTATGCTATTGGGGAGCTCAGAGGAGACATGATCAAAGCACCAACCGGGCAAACTCCTAGCAAGATTTGCACGAGCCCAAGATGGTATCTGTATTTCAAGGTGAACACTACTCGTATCTCATGCCATAACATGCTTGCAATGTTGTCACACAACCATAAGAATATGTTTTCATGCCATCACATGATTGTATTGGCGCCATAGATGGTACTCATATCACTGCTAGAGTGCCGAGGACACAGGCTGCACCATACAGGGGTAGAAAGCACTACACAAGCCAGAATGTGCTTGTTGCTGTTGACTTTGATCTGAAGTTCACATATGTGTTAGTTGGCCGGGAAGGATCATCATATGATGCTAACATTCTTGCTGACAACAGCGCAATGCCTAATGGCATCAATATCCTCGATGACAAGTTCTACCTAGGAGATGCTGGCTATGCATGTCGTCCTGGTGTTTTTCCACTCTTCGGGAAAACCAGGTACCATCTGAACGAGTTATCTTCTAGGAACCATCCTAGGACTGCGCAGGAATTGTTCAATCTCGGACACTCCAACCTTAGAGTTACGACTGAGAGGGGATTTGGAGTTCTGAAGAATCGATTTAAGATCCTAGATCAGAAGTCATTCCACCCTTTACCCATTCAAGTTAGGCTTGTTCTTGCATGTTGCATTCTGCATAAGTGGATCCTACAATGGGGTTATGATGAGTTGGTGCCAGAGGAGGAAGATGTGACGGCCGATTATGATGACTCCGGTCTTGGTGTGGAGGCACATGACAATGAACCTTGGAAGAGCAAAATGTTGGAATTGGTTGAGGAAATGTGGGCAAACAGAGGAACCACAAGCAGAGGCGGAGCCAGGATTTCTCAAAGCCTAGGGCTTAAACTAACTGACTAAATATAATGACAAATACCACACATGCCAATGTTTTTTAGAAGTATGCCACAAGTTCACACTAAAACGAAATATAAATTCACTATTATCACGAGAGTAAATTCAATAAAACAGATATTTTAACAAAGTGCATCGTTGCGAACATGGTTTGGTACCAAATTAGTGAAGATTTGCTTAATTCAAGGCCATCGTTTCTTCACCAACAATAGTAGAAGGACATGGTGGATCTGCAACATAAAATCGAGTATTTAAAATCAAGACACTGGACATAGACTAAGTCAATTGTTTGTATGAAATTTTGAAAAAAAAGAACATATTATACCATCACGAAGTCCACAAGGTAGTAGCCCCTTGTGTTTCCTCATTTTTTGATAGCACTGTATAATCTTAATATCATCAATGCTTGCAAATACATCACACTCAATATAGCAAACCAAAAAGTGATTCATCCATTCATCATTCATCTTATTTCGCAGCTCAGTTTTGACAATGCTCATAGCTGAGAAAGCTCTTTCTACCGTTGCTATTGCGGCGGGCAGAATCAAGGCCAATTCAATGAGACGATATACCAATGGAAAATGTGTGTGCCTATCTGTTTAAACCATTTATATAACAAGCTGGCCAAGATCAATGCAACTTAAAAATTCAGTATCAGCTCTAGCTTCAGTAACAAATGTCTCAAGTTGGTTCCTAAGAACTCTACACTCATATTCTGAGAAATCTGCACCATAAATCTGAGCAAGTTCAACCAACTTATTTATATCAAAGTTGGAAAAAGAATTTCTTGGCCCAAGACAAGCTTCGCATCTCAATAGTTGAGTAGATTTCTCAGCAAAGCGATTGTTGAACTCAACAATAATCTAGCCAAGCACCACATTAAATATTTCATGATGGAAATAATGTAAGTGAGTTACCATTTGGCCGTCACAACCTCTCGAGCGACCTCCAACAGCTAATGTTCCCGTCATGTTTGGAATAATGATGTTATGTTGGAGACAAAAGGCCTTTACCTCTTCAAATAACTCATCCCACCCCTGATGCCTCATCTCATTAAGTTTCTACAATGTGGTCTGAATCAAGCCCATATCACGAACAATGCTCTGGTTCTTCTTTTGCAAGAACTGTGATAGATCATTAGTTTTTCCCAACAATTTCATCATAAGATGCAATACAAACACAAACTCAAAGCTCTCCATATGACGTATCAAACCTCGTGTTGTGGTTTTTTTGTGATGTGTTAGTGGCATCATTAGGCATGTTCTCCAATATCTCTAGCACTGCATACCACATGAGATGAAGACGACACAAGGTTTTAGGATGTGAGCCCCACCTAGGATCACCGGGTCTTGGAAGGTTAGTTTGTTGGTTCCCCCTCTCCCTGTAAAAATTTATCCAGTCTCCAATTTCTGCACAAGATCATCATGTTGTGCTTGGGCTAACTGGTCATGTCTCTTACAATAACGATTAACAATGTTGACAATCATAGAAGTGTAGCTAAAGAAATCCAAGACAGAAGTACAAGACTTGGCAATGGCAACAACCACTAACTGCAACTGATGTGCAAAGCAATGTATATAAAAAGCATAAGGATTCTCATCTAGTACCCTTCTTTGCAGCCCATGGAATTCACCTCCCATGTTCGATGCTCCATCTTATCCTTGGCCTCGCATTCTATGGATATATAGGCCATATTTAAGAAATATAGCATCCAAGTCTGCCTTCAACGAAGATGATGTTGTGTCGGCAACATATTTAATCGCAAGAAACCTCTCAATCACTTCCCCTTGACTATTCAAATACCTAGATGAGATAACAAAGGAAATCAATACGGACATACACTGGTGCAGCGACGTGCTATACAAACGGGTTTTAACCCCTTTCCACGACAAAGTTTTAAACCGTCGCCTTACATGTGTGTGCGATAGGGGGGTCCATCCCACACGACCCAGAAACCGTCGGCGATAGGGAGTAGGAATGCGTACGTTTTGCAGAACTAAGCGTATGTGATGCCCGCATCTATCCCAAACGCGAGTCTTCAGACAACTGTTTGTGATATATCGAATATCCCAAACGCTTCATCCTTGCTACCCATGTGTGCTCGCATTACCATCGCACTCGGTATTATATGGTGCAACGTTTACGATGCGCGCCCCATCACAAACAGTTCACGATTGTAAAACGTGTATGATAAGGAGACTATCACACACATTCACTTTTCCCAAACCGCATGCGATTATATAATTAAGAAGATAAGTTAATCATCGTACGTATGTCGGATGAGTTTACAAAATGTCCTACTGTCGTACGAGTGTCGGACGTGATAACTATCGCACACGCCATTCTGTGGTGCAACGTTTACGATGCGTACGACATCAGAAATAGTTCATGATTGTAAAGCGCGTACGATAAGGCGACTATCACAAACATTTAGTTTTCTCGGACCGTTTGTGATATTGTCTGACATCACACACGCTTTGCAAACGGCAATTGTGTGCATGGTCGCACATGTTTTCTCTCTATGAAACGTGTCGGATTATGAGGTATATCACACACGTAGTGCTTTACAGACCGTGTGCGACGTAATGACCCGCAGAGCGTATTTTCACCCTAATTTAATCGCTGCAATTTAAAATTGTACCGAATTTGAATTTGAAAGTAGGCAATAACTTTATTCATATCCATCAGGTTCAACAACCAATGCATTATTCGATTCACAGGTACATATGTTCAAGAATTACATAAAAAAAGAATTACATAAGCACCAAATAAAGAATGATGAACCAGGGTTGTATACTTGTATTAAAGACGGTAAAGAAAGAGGCGAAAGACATTCTGGTTGCTGAACAAGGTGAAGCGGAATGCCCATATTGTGCCCTCCTCCATGCCGAAGGCACGCACGACTCTAGTCCAACCCCTTGTGATGGCCGACCGCCCATCCTTCACTGTCTTCATGAGGACTTCTAGATAGTCATTGTAGTCTGTTAGAAATACTTTAACCTTTGCATGCCCACCAATCATGTAGTTTGAGAGGTAATCTTGAGTAAACTGCTTTGGAAACCACTTCAAAGGAAAAAAGATCCAGACATTGTCATCTAACACAACTCATTATGGGCAGTAAAAAGAAGCCTGCAGAGTTCTTGCTTACCATCCTGCAATTCACCGTTGTCTTGGATAAAGTGTAAACAAATAGTTTAATTTCCATCTTTTGACCCATTTTACTAACAATCTTTATCAGTTTCCTCACTTGATGCTGGTTCATGAATATCTCATTGCCCCATACGCAAAAAGGGTCGAAGCGCGGATCTTTACCAATGACATATGTACCTACAAGCACCAAGTTAATATTAGAAGCTAAACTGCAATTGCACAATGATGTAGTAGAATTCTCCCTCTGTCCCATTATATAAGATCTTATTACATCCAATATACTCACATATTGGATGAATTAACATATTATATTATGGGGCGGAGGGAGTATATATAAGCCATGGGATGAAACTAACCTCGATGGAAAACAACAGTCGTTCCCAATATTGTCATGTGTAAGTACATCGAAAGGCATGTTAAGCACAGCAGGCTAAACATCAACCAAATATATCCATGGTAGACAACATAATCTCCAAATGATAGCTTCAGTGTGCAGGTATAAGCATGCTAGTTAAGCAAACAAGAAGTGGAAAGGTCTGTTAACTGCAACAGGCCTAACAATTAAAAACAACCAAATATAGTCATTCAAACTGGTATTGTGCAAGTTTAAGCACACTAGTTATTGTAAAATAAAAATAGAAAGGGGTGTTAACTACAACAGGCTTAACAGCAACCAAATATAGTCATGCATAGTGGTACTGTTGAAATTATATAGATCGTAGCTTGTGCTTAACATCAAATTGTACAATTGAACATCACGTTGCAAAAAGACTGAAATAAACAGCGTGTGTGTTAACTAAACCAGGCTAAACAGGAACCAAATATGGCCGTTGAAACTGGTAATGATGAAATTGAACTGCACAGTTCATACTTGCACATATAGAACATCACATTGTGAATAACTGAAATAAACAAGGCATACCACGAACAACCAAATATAGCAATTGAAACTGGACATATGCTAACTACAAACAATCAAACAACCACAAATCGTTAAAAGAGGCATATGCTCGCTACAACGGGCTTAACAACAACCAAATATAGTCATTCATAGTGGTATTGTTGAAATTGCATAGAACGTAGCTTGTACTTAAACATCAAATTGTATAATTGAACATCACAATGTGAAAAAATAAGGAGCGTATTACCTACACCAGGCTTAACAGGAAACAAATATAGTCGTTGAAGTGGTATTGATGAAATTGTACTGCACGGTCAATACTTGCACATATAGAGCATCACATTGTGAATAACTGAAATAAATAAGGCATACTACAAACAACCAAATATAGCAATTGAAACTGGACTTGCTCAGTACAAACAACCTAACAACTAAAAACCGTTAAACAAGGCATATGCTCACTACAACAGGCTTAACAGTAACCAAATATAGTCACTCATAGTGGTATTGTTGAAATTGCATAGAACTAAGCTTGTGCTTAAACATCAAATTGTATGATTGCACATCACATTTTGAGAAAAATGAAATAAACAGGGGGCGTGTTAACTACGCCAGCTTTAACATGAACCAATTTTGGCCGTTGAAACTGGTGTTGATGAAATTGAACTGCACACTACATTCTTGCACATATAGAACATCACATTGTGAATAACTGAAATAAACAAGGCATACTATGGACAGCCAAATATAGCAATTGAAATTGGACATATGCTAACTACAAACAATCGAACAACCACAAACCGTTAAAAGAGGCATATGCTTGCTACAACAGGCTTAACATCAACCAGATATAGCCATTCATAGTTGTATTGTTGAAATTGCATAGAACGTAGCTTGTGCTTAAACATCAAATTGTATAATCGAACATCACAATGTGAAAAAACAGGGGGCATATTACCTACACCAGGCTTAACAGGAAACAAATATGGCCGTTGAAGTGGTATTGATGAAATTGTACTACACAATCAATACTTGCACATATAGAGCATCACATTGTGAATACTGAAATAAACAAGGCATACTACAAACAACCAAATATAGCAATTGAAACTGGACATATGCTCAGTACAAACAACCTAACAACCAAAAACCGTTAAACAATGCATATGCTCACTACAACAGGCTTAACAACAACCAAATATAGTCACTCATAGTGGTATTGTTGAAATTGCATAGAACTAAGCTTGTGCTTAAACATCAAATTGTATGATTGCACATCACATTGTGAGAAAACTGAAATAAACATGGGGCATGTTAACTACACGAGCTTCAACAGGAACCAATTTTGGCCGTTGAAACTGGTGTTGATAAAATTGAACTGCACAGTACATTCTTGCACATATAGAACATCACATTGTGAATAACTAAAATAAACAAGGCATCCCCTTGAAAGAGCACGGCTGCAGGGTGCCCTCTATGATGTCGCAGATGGGCTCTTTCCCCATGGAAGAGCCGGAGAGGGTGCCCTCCTCGTGTTCGCCGTCGATGAGGCCTGACTTGGCAGTTGAGGATCCCAAGCCAACGGTGCAAAACGTGTCATTCAGATATGACAAAAGGGGCTCAATGGCGATGAAGGATGGCAAATTCTTGACAGCGAGGCATAGGAGATCAGCGGCGGGGCCATGGATGAGATCGACGGTGGTTGAACCCGAGGGGTTGGGGGTGGGCCACTTAACCTGTGACATAGTCCATGTCAAGCCGCCTCTGTCGACGACGTCGATGTCATAGCTGGCATCCATGAGATACCAATATACGCGACACCGCTGATGGAAAGCCTCCGGCGAGTCATCGTCGTCAGCTTCCTCGGCGGCCTCGGCGGCAACCTCGCCATAATCGGGCGGAGAGGCAGCGATAAACCTCTTTTTGGCCATTCGCTCCTCGAGCTCCCCGGGAAGCGTAGCCGGGCCAAGGTTGCGATGCTCTGGATTGGGGGATGGGGATCTGTGGGAAAGGGGGTGTTTCGCAGGCGTCATCTAAGAAACTCAGGGCGGCGAGGGCATGGAGATCGGTGGGTAACCTGCACGGGCAGACCGGCAGAGGTTGACGGTCGAGGCGAGGCGACGGCAGCGGGCTAGCTAGGGTTTCGAGCGAGGGATGGGTGGTGTGTGTGTGAGCGGAGGTTTTGGCTGGGGTGTGTGTGTGGAGGGGGGCCAAGGTGGTGTTTGAGGAAATGCCGCGGCTAGTGAAAATTTTACTAGGTGGGAATAAAATGCCAGGGCTACTGAAAATTTGGATGAAGGGATTGAAGCGGCGCGGGAGCAACAAACATCGCACACGGCCCAAACATAATAATTGTGTGCGATGGCGGGTAGATATTTTTGAGATTTCGAGGGAAGCCTCGTGGAGCCCAATCGTGGCCAGCGGCCACCAGTGGACTGTGCTAATGTGACAGGGGCACGGGCGTGGCACACGGGTAGTCTGAGGGAAACATGTCTGTTGCACCTACAATCGCAGACAGTTGTTTCATCCGACTCGTCTGCTATTTATAAATTTGGCAAAAAAAATGCGGGAAAGGGCCAGAACACAAACACACCTGCATGTGGACCAAATATATATGTATGAAAAGGGTGGTTTGATGTTCAAATACCCAATGCACAACTTTGATGTGGCAACTGTCTCACAAAGCGCACAATATTGCTCGTCCAGCCCCCACTTCGTGTCGGCAGAGGGGAATCATAGCTATGAAAGCATGCCCCCAAATAGCTAGGTCTGGCATCTCACCCTACCATAACACAAAACCTATAGGAATCCATCATGGTCAACCCCCCCGCTCTCGCTTCCGGTGAACAAGGTGGACCGTGCGAGCCCACAAATGTGCTTGTGCGCGCGGGATGGGTGAGACCAGGAACCACCTGCAGGTGGCCCAACTATATGTATGAAAAGGGTGGTGTGATATTTAAATACCCATTTCACAACTTTGATGTGGCACATGCACCTCGGAGTCCGGACATCCCCGACCCCACGAAGGTTCAGGACGTACGAAGTAGTGCCTCCCCCCCCCACACACACTTCGAGTCGGTGGGAGGGCATCTCACCAAGACCTACTGTAACACGGATCGAGAAGAATCCACCTTGGTAATCTCTCTCATTGTCGGTCGAAGTGATGGACGTCCACGCGGCCCCACAGATGGGCTTGCCGCCGATAACCACACGAGGGAGTGCCCAAAGACAATCACCGCCTGCATGTGGCCCCCACACGGAGCGAGGGTTCACGACACGCAGTATGTCGGTCCCCTCACCTCGAGCCGCTGGGAGGGATTCATGCATACGCGTGCACTCAAACTTTGGTCTGGAATCTCACCATGACCTACCGTAACACGAACCAAGAAGAAATCCACCTTGGTAACCTCTCTCATTGTCCGTCGAAGTGATGGACGTCCACGCGGGCCTATGAATGGGCTTGCCGCCGATAGCACGCGAGTTAATGTTCGAAGACAACCACCACATGCATGTGGGACAAACATATGTATGGAAGTGTTGTCTCATGTATGAATTAATACCCAATGCACAACTTTGATGTGGCGCATGCTTTGGAACCAGAAAGTGCCCACACGGAGCGAGGGTTCACGACGCGTAGTATGCCGGTCCCCTGGCCCCACTTCGAGCCGGTGAGAGGGATTTATGCGTACGCACGCATGCGCTCAAACTTTGGTCTGGAATCTCACCATGACCTGCCATAAAACGAACCAAGAAGAATCCACTTTGGTAACCTCTCTCGTCGTCGGTCGAAGTGATGGACGTCCACGCGGGCCCATGAATGGGCTTGCCGCCGATAACCACGCGAGGGATAGTATTCGAAGACAACCATTGCCTGCATGCATGTGTCCCAAACATATGTATGGAGGTGTTGTGTGGTGTTTGAATGTACCCAATGCACAACGTTGATGTGTCACCTGCCTCACAAACCGTAAAGTCCTCACACGGAGCGAGGTCCATGACGCATCATGTGCTGCCCTCCCCCCACTTCAATCCGGTGGGAGGGATTCATGCGTACACATGCGCTCAAACTATACTATATATGTAATCTTAGCATGGCCTATACGCAAGAGAAACCAAAATTTAGTCCCCTCCTATGTCAAATTAACCTATCTCGCTGTCGCTCAAAGTGATGGACCAAGCGCACACACAGATGGAAGCATCGCCGATAACCGCGTGAGTGAATGCCATAGGACAACCATCGCTTGCATGTGTGGGCCAAACATATGTATGGAGATGCTGTGTGATGTTTGAATACCCAATGCACAGCTTTGATGTGGCGCCTGCCTCGGAAACCGTAAAGTCCCACACGGAGCGAGGTTCACGATGCGTAGTATATGATGCCCCCCTCTTCTGCGCGCGCTATATACTCCTACCGTAACACAAACCAAAAAGAATCCTCCTTGGTCAAATGAACCTCTCTCGCTATAGGTCAAAGTGATGGACCTTGCGGGCCCACGGATGGAAGCGTCGCCGATAACCGTGCGAGATAGCTATAGGACAACCACCACCTGCATGTGGCCCAAAGAGGTGTTGTGTGATGTTTGAATACCCAATGCACAACTTTGATGTGGCACCTACTTCGCAAACTGGAAACGCCCCACACGGAGGTTCACGATGCGTAGTTCCCCTCACTTTGAGCCGGTGGGATGGATTTATGTGTACGCACGCACTCAAACTTTGGTCTGGAATTTCACCATGATCTACACCGTAACCCAGGCCAAGATGAATCCACCTTTGGTCAAATGCCTCTCGCTATCGGTCAAAGTGATAACCTGCGCGGGCTGCACGAGGGAGTGTCCGAGGACCACCATTGCATGCATGTGGCCCAAACAAATGTATGAAAGGGTTGTGTAATGTTTAAATACCCAATTCACAACTTTGATGTGACACCTGCCTCACAAACCGGTCAATCCCACACGGAGGCTCACGACGCATAGTGTGCCGGACCCCCCCACCCACCGCACCACCACCGCCACTTCGAGGCATGTCAAACTTTTTCTGCAGTGAACATGTGACCAAAGGAGTGACGTGTTAAAATTTGAAAAAACTTCAGAGATCATTCAGATGTTTTTATACATTGATTGATTTCCTAGGGATTTAATGTGTAAATATCAAATTTGAACTACATGCACACGTGATAGTGCACCAAAATGGATTGGAAAATCATGTGCGTGTCCTTGGGTGCATGTTTAGTCCCCATGCAAGAAATGGCAAGAAATTTCAAACATTGAGAATCTTGATTTTTAAATTCCAGTAAATCGAAAACTTAGTTGAAATTCATGAAACTTCTCGTGGTGTCATTATATGACACCAATAGATTGTGATACTTTTTTTGTCAAATTCGAGACAAGTTTTGATATAAGTTTCTTGCAAACGGGTGATTATTAATAATTGGAACACATTATCGCAAACGGTTTATTTATTCGAACCGTGGACGTTAGACTAACAATGTACGTGCCATGCTTTGGTTAATTAATAAAGCGGCATAATTAATCCTCAAAAAAGAAAAATAATATACGTGCCGCCACGCGTCCCGCGTGCCGTGTGAGCAGGCGTGAGTTGACGAGACACATGCGAGCAGTCTGCCGCGTAGGCAGACCGGGAGGCGTGCGAGCAGGTGTGTGAATTGACGGGAGGCTTGTTCGCTGTGCAGTGTCATCGGGAGACGTGTGAGCAGCTGTGTGAATTGACAGTAGGCATGCGAGAAGTCCGCTGCGCAGGCTCGCCGGGAGGCGAGCCAGCCCTTTGACTAGCGCCTGCCTCGCTCCCACTGCTCCATATTAATGGAGCGCCCTAGCCGCTGGTTATAATAGGCGGCCGCACCCCCCATTCTGGCTACACACACAATCCTCTCTCTCCGCCTGCATCCTCGACGCCGTTCTCAGTTGTCACCACCGTCTGAAGTGTATCAGGATGCCGACGAAGCGCACCATGGGAGGGAGTGGGGATGCCGGGGCTAGTGAAGCACAACACCGCGTGAAGCTGGGCCCAGAGGTTGCCATCGCCGCGGACGAGGTCTCGTGTGGGCAGAAGCGCGGCCTTGAAGTCATCGCCGCTGTCGTGCTTCCCCAGCCAGAGCCGGTGGTCCACAGCGACCCCGACGACCACTCCGGCAACGACTCCGATGACCACTCCGGCGACGACGGAGAACCGGTTAGTCATCTATACCCATTTTTGGCTAATATAATCCTAGGTTTTCTCTTGTTAGTCCTGCCTCCCTGAGGGTGTCCTGGACTAGGGGGTACTCGGGCTGCCGGCCTATCTCTCATAGGCCGGGCTGGTGGGCCGCCCTCTATTAGTTGATGGAAGGCCGGATTGTGGGTGACCCCGTGTATCAGAAGGAAACCTCCGAAGACTTGGCGTCTCCTCCAAGAAACAATTGGCATAACCGGCATGTTTGTGCCCTGATGGTAACCGACCATGTGTAACCCTAGGACCTCCTGGTGTCTATATAAACCAGAAGGCCTAGTCCGTAGATCATCATATCCATTACCTAGGGTTTAGCCCAGTCGATCTCGAGGTAGATCAACTCTGTAACCTTCATACAATCACATCAATACAATCAAGCAGGACGTAGGGTATTACCTCCTCAAGAGGGCCCGAACCTGGGTAAATCGCTGTCTCTACGTTCCCTGTTACCATCGACTCCTTGACCCATAGTTCGGATCTCCTACCCGAGATCTGCCGGTTTTGGTACCGACATTGGTGCTTTCATTGAGAGTTCCGTCGTGGGTCGTCAAGGATCAATGGCTCGCCATCCCCGGACAACTCTTCGTCAATGGAATCTGCAGCAGGGACATCGCCGTCCCCGGACAACTCTTCTCTTCAGCGACGGAATCTGCAGCGGGGACATCTTCGTCCCCAGACAGCTCTTCGCGTTCGGCAGCATCGTGTTGCATGCCGATCTGACCGGTCACCTCGATCAGGTCGGTAGCTTCACCCCCGGGCAGGAAATCAGGTTCGGCGGCCTTGAGTACGTCGCCAATGCTCGAGGCGATCTGGTCTTTACTGGGTTCTCGGCCTTACCCGAGGAACCTACCAATCCCGAGGCCTTGACCTCGGATTCCTTCCCCGCCCCCATCCCCGGGGCGGGCCTCAGTTCGGATCTGACCTTGAGTTTGGATCCGACCCCGGAGCCGGAAAACCAAGGGTCACCCTTGGCCGAACACACTCCCGTTATCGGCACGCCGGAGCTCAACTCCGATGGCAGCCCGAACATAGATCCGATGGTAGCCCCCTCGATTTTAAGCGAGATGCTAGACCGGATCCAGAAGATAAATATCGCGGATGGCTCGTCCTCGGACCAGGAGCAGGTCGGACAGGATGCCAGCCGTGGTGAATTTTGCGTCCCACCCACCACCCACTTGGTAGCCACTGTCGAAGATTTAACCTACATGCTGGACTATGCCTCCGAGGAGGCTGACGACATGGACGAGGACTTTGACGTCCCGCCCTACACGGATACCTTCCTTGCCACTGCCAATACCGGAAAGTGGACCGCTACCTCCACCTATGACGTTTACATGGTTGACACCCCCATGAAGGACGGTGACACGACCAAGAAGGACGGCGACGATCCCACCGAAGAACCGCCCAGACGCCGACGACGGCGTGCTAGAGGGTGGGGAAGGGGCAAGGAAAATCACACAGACACGAACGGCACCGGAGATAACGAGACTCCGGACAACTTGGGGGAGCTCGGCGATAACACGCCCGAGCAGCAACCCGACGCCCCAGAAGGACACGAGGACCAGGGTGACCCCGAGGACCTCGACGATTCCGAGGACAGCAATTACCTCCCTCCATCCGAAGAGGAAGATAGCCTCGGACTCGAAGACTTTATCGTCCCTGAGGATCCCCTGGAACAAGAAAAATTCAAGCGGCAACTCATCGCCACTGCCCGAAGCTTGAAAATGAAACAACAACAGCTAAAGGCCGAACATGATACGCTCAACGACAGATGGACGATGGTCTTAGCTGCCGAAGAAGGCCTCGACGATCAACGTCAGGGCCAATACAAGAGTTACCCATGGCGGCGCCTACTCCCAGAATTCGAGGATGAGGCCTTCGAGCCCATGCCTCCCAGATGAACCTACACAAACCAGCCCGACCGCCCCCCTCGAGGACGAGATAGGCCGGCTGTGGAAACCGAGCACCCACCCGCGCCCCCTCGAGGACGAGATAGAGCGGCCAGAGAAGCCGAATACCCACCCGCGCCACCTCGAGGACGAGATAGAGCGGCCAGAGAAGCCAAACTCCCACCCGTGCCCCCTCGAGGACGGGATAGGGCAGCCAGGGAAACCGAATACCCACTCGCGCCCTCTCGCTGAGCAGGCAAAGACCCGGTTCAACCGGATGACCAATACGATCTGCGCCACGACCTGAACGCACGAGGGCTCCAGTCGAGGTCCATTTACGGATCCACAGGATACGCACCCGCCGGGCGGGACGGATACCAAGCCTGGCGCGATAGAAACGATAGAGCTCGGGAGCAGCACCGTGCCCGGATGATAACCGATCTCCGGCGCGACGTGGCCCGGGCCAGGGGCACCGCACACCCAATGTGCTTCACAGACGAGGTGATGCAGCATCAGTTCCCCGAAGGGTTCAAACCTGTCAATATAGAATCCTACGATGGAACAACTGACCCGGCCGTATGGATTGAGGATTTTCTCCTCCACATTCACATGGCCCGAGGAGATGACCTCCACACTATTAAGTACCTACCGTTGAAACTCAAGGGACCGGCAAGGCATTGGCTGAACAGCCTACCCGATAACTCCATCGGCAGCTGGGAAGAGCTCGAGGATGCGTTCCGAGCTAACTTTCAAGGCACTTACGTCCGGCCACCAGACGCCGATGACCTGAGCCATGTTATTCAGCAGCCCGAAGAATCAGCCCGGCAATTCTGGAACCGGTTCTTGACCAAGAAAAACCAGATCGTCGACTGCCCAGATGCCGAAGCGATTGCGGCATTCAAACACAGTATCCGGGATGAGTGGCTCGCCCGCTAGCTCGGCCAGGACAAGCCGAGAACAATGTCGGCCCTTACCTCCCTAATGACCCGCTTTTGCGCGGGTGAAGATAGTTGGTTGGCTCGTCGAAGCAACCACCCCAAAGACCCCGGCACTTCAGAGGCCCGGGACGGGAACGGAAAACCTCAGCGCAATAGAAACAATAAGCGCTGGCACTCAAACAATGGCGGTGAAGCCGATGACACATCGGTAAACGCCGGATTCAGCGGCTCGAAATCGGGACAGCGGAAAAAACCCTCTAAAGGGAACCGAGATGGCCCGTCTGCGCTGGATAAAATATTGGATAGGCCCTGCCAGATTCACGGCACCCCCGACAAGCCAGCTAACCACACCAACCGTAACTGTTGGGTAATTAAGCAGGCCGGTAAAGCCACAGCCGAAGAACAGGGCAAGGGCCCCCGCAGCAAGGACGACGACGAACCTCGCGGGCCGAATAATGGAGGCCAAAAACAGTTCCCTCCAGAGGTCAAAACTGTGAACATGATCTATGTCACACGCATACCAAAGAAGGAGCGGAAACGCGCGCTTCGGGATGTCTATGCCTTAGAGCCGGTAGCCCCGAAATTCAACCCGTGGTTGGCTTGCCCGATCACTTTCGACCGTCGAGACCATCCGACCAGTATACATCATGGAGGAACGGTGGCTCTGGTGCTCGACCCCATCGTGGACGGCTTTCACCTCACTAGAGTCCTTATGGACGGAGGTAGCAGCCTCAATCTGCTTTACGCAGACACCGTGAAGAAAATGGGGATTGACCCGTCAAGAATCAAACCCAGCAACACCACCTTTAAAGGTGTAATCCCAGGTGTTGAGGCACGCTGCTCGGGATCTGTGACATTGGAAGTCGTCTTCGGCTCGCCCGCCAACTTCCGCAGCGAGGACTTGATCTTCGATATTGTCCCTTTCTGAAGTGGTTACCATGCACTCCTCGGCCGGACTGCATTCGCCCGCTTTAACGCCGTCCCGCACTATGCATACTTGAAGCTCAAGATGCCAGGACTGAAGGGCGTTATTACCATCAACGGTAATACCGAGCGCTCGCTTCGAACAGAGGAACACACGGCGGCTCTAGCCACCGAAGTCCAAGCCGCCGAAGAAGCGTCTCAAGCACAGTCTACTGCCAAGCCACTGGATGCGCGTAAACGCTCCCGAGCTGCACCCTCCGTTCCGGAGCACTTCCACGCTCACCCCAAATAGGGGCACGCGCCCCACAGCGCGGCCCACCGAGTTGCGAAGTACGCGCCTCGAGTGCACAACTTCGCGCTCAAAATTCCATGGGCAGTTGTGGGGAAACATGACACAAAGACCAGGAGTCCGGCTCAACCGACCGATGGCCTATATATGTCTTCACATCAACATCGTCAGCGGGCACCATCTAGGGCCCGATCAGCGTCAAACTGATATACCACGGCGACTTCTCAAGCCCCTTTTTCAAGGGCTCGTCCGCCAAAATTTACTACTTCCGCCGAACACACGGTGGACAGCTTCGCTTCCATGGAAGCCTCTTGAAGAGCAAAGGCACAGACGTGCAACAGGGCGTAGTAGGGACGTCAAACCACTCATGAAGGCCCTGTGTAAACCTTTACTCTCAATATATTCATTTCTTCAAAAGTATCTATTAAAGTTACTTCGGCAATCCGGATTGCACGGTTGGACGTCACACATTCAAAGGAAATAAAGACCACTTTATTATGGTATACTCGTGCAGTCATTCACGTTGCATATTCCTTTCCGCCTTTTCCGCCGAAGTAAACTATCACGATACATCCATTTCAAACCGGCTAATAGACCGGGGGCTCGAACATAGATCTCGCCTTAAACTTTATCCCGGCACTTATTTTTATTTTATGTGCTCGGCGTCGCGGATATTGCATTATATGAATCAGTTCTGAATTGCGTCTTTGGTCAATAGTTGGGTTGCCCGGCTCCTGTGTTTACCCTCTTACGTTCTGCACTGTTCGGCTAAGAGGGTAAAGGGAGAACCACTACGATTGTACTTCTAGCTAGCCTGGTTAAGTACCTCAGTGGAGAAAGCCGAAAACTGACTGTCCCAATAAGCAAGAACTGGTCGGCGATCCGATGACTGGTGTTAACCCAAAATTGTTGGAGGTTAGTCCGTGTTACACGAAGGGTTATCTGTTACAGAAACCATGTGATGAACCGCGGCTTGTCCGAATATCACAAACACCGGGGGCTCGTCACCGGCCCCCACCGTCAAGCTCCTCTGGCTAAGTGAAAGCACTAAAACCACATAGTCTGATTGCCTGGTTTTTCGTACATACAACCGCCTCCGGGCACCGAGACGTCGGCTAAGGGTTTACGTATTACGAGAAAACACCCCATGCAATATTTGCAAGGGGGCTGAAGCGGACGACTGGTAACTTTCAGATTACAAACGACCGCACAGGAGTCAAAATTAACATAAGCAAGCATCTTTTTTCACAGCCGAACAATTTGCATTAAAACAAAAGTTTCAACTCCTTGGTTACAAGGAAGCTACATCTACTCATAAATTACATCTTTCGCACACTGGGCCTCTACTGCCCGAGCACCGTCCATCACGACGGGAAAGTACTGCTCGGGATGCCTATGCTCCTTCCCTGGCGGCGGAGGTCCGGTGGCCATCTCGACTAGCTTTATCTTCGGCCAATGTACCATTGTCTTGCCGAAGGCCATCCGAGCGCCCTCGATGCATGCGGAGCGCTTCCAGGCGTCGACCCGAGAAGGGGCGTCGTACAACCTCTGCACCAGACCGAAGTAGCTGCTCGGCAGCGGCTCCGACGGCCATAGCTTGACGCAGAGGTCCTTCATCACCGGCTCCGCCATCCGATGCAGCTCCATCAGCTGCTTCATTTGATTGTTGAGGAGGGGAGGGTGTTCGGGCGCTTGAAATTGCGCCCAGAAAAGCCTCTGCTCGGCCCAACCCTCCTGGCCGACGAAGAACATCGCCGCATCAGCTGCACTCTTCGGGAGGTCCGCAAAGGCGCCTGCGGAACGCCATACCCGCGTGAGCAACGCGAACCTGTTACCTCCAAAGACACTTTGTAGCAAGTATGGCTTACCGTCCGCAATAAGCCTGACTTGGCGGAGCTCTTCTTGGTAGCCGCGCGCCTCTGTCCGCGCTTCCGTAGCCACCGCCGCCACCGAGGTCAGCTCGGCGGCCTGCCCCTTATTCTTCTGCTCGAGGACCTCACACCTTGTGACGGCATCCCCGAGCTCTTGCTGCACTTCCAGCACCCTGGCCTCGTGCTTCTCACTAGCGGTTCTCACCGCCGCCAGCTCGGCAGCCGCCTGTTCGGCTGCCGACTTTTGCGCTGCCGCAATCAACTGAGCCGTCCTCAGTGCGGCCTTGAGGCTTTCGACCTCCGCGGCGGCAGTTGCAGTACAATCGGTTCCCCCCGTTAGGATACTTTGAACCCTGCTTACAAAACAACGGCTGTCTTCAATATCGCAGCTCGGACTTACCTTGCGCCTCGTCGAACCTTTTGTTTACCAGGCTCAGGTCATCTTTGGAACTCTTCAGCTTCCGATTTAGCTCGGCCAACTCTTCGGTGTTGGCGGCCGCGGCCGAAGATGATGCCTATGCATTATTATACACACGTTAGTGTCCGGGATATTGATTCTCGATCCTCTGACAGGCTTTGCCCAAGCCAGTCAGTGTCTCGGGGGCTACTGTGTATGAGGCTATACATTTACGCAAATGAATTATTCTAAGGAAAAAGCATTACTTCGCTCACCTTGAAGCCGGTAAGAAGGCCACTAAAGGCCTCCTTCAGTCCGTTATCCACGGACCGAATACTTTGCAAAACCGCGCCCATGAGTACACAGTGCTCTTCGGCGATAGAGGAGCTGGTTAGAGCATCCTCCATCTCGACCGACCACCCGGTCGATGCCTGCTCTGGGGCAGGCGGGGGTGGCGGCGGCGCTTCGGCTCCTTCCTTCTCGAAGTCCGGAGCGCCGGACTCTGGACGCCTTGACGTCTCCAGAGTCGTCCTCGGAGAAAGCTCGGCTTGTCCGGGCTCCTCCTCTTCGTTCACCAGAGGGGCCCTCCCCTCCTGGTCTTCGGCGACCGAGGTGTTCCCCTCGGCCATGATAGTGTCGCCCTCCCCCCCCCCGCGTACGGCACGGGAGGGGTCCTCCTCGATAGGACCTCCCCGGCCTCCTCGACAATCGGGGGTGGCGAGGCGCGGGATTAGGTCCCGCTCTCCGCTAGCGCTGCCGGTGGAGAATCCCCTCCGAGGCTCGGTCAGTGGGGAGATCGCGCAGCGGGCTACAAAATTATAAACGGAAACGCCATCAATATTAGACCCAGTTCGGCTGAAGATGGTCGAAGCAGTTACTAGAACGCATACCTTTGAGCCCGTGGCTTGGCCCTGGGGATCCTCCGAGGAACCTCTTCGGAGGCCTTAGAGTCCTCGGCAGAGGCCGAGCTATCACCTGACAAGGCTATCTTAGCCTTGCGCGGTCTTTTGGGAGCGGGTTGTGGCGGCTCCTCCTCGGCGCCCTCGGACGCCGCTCTTTTCCCTATTCGGGAGGAATCGTCTTCCTCCCCTTCCTCTCCCTGCTCCTTCTCCTCCTCTTGCACGGAGGGAGCATTGGTGCCCCCGGATCTAGCGCCCGGGGGTCCTCGGGAGCGGAGGCCCTCTCTGGCCTCCCCCTGTTGGTCCTTCTTCTTCTCCTTCCTTTCCGGCGCTTCGTACGGGTCCACAGCCATCATGGCCATCAGGAGGGGCGTCCTGGGTCCCTCTGGCAGTGGCGCCGGACTGTCGATCCGCTGGGCCTTCTTCAGCCAATTCTGCGGATGAAAAGTAGCAAAGCTGAGTACCTTGTTAAAGGGGGACAGTTCGGATAAAAAATACAAAATTGCTCATACCTCCCGTGGAGGATTTGCGGCATCGAGTCCGATGTCTTCCTCCTCGGCCGGCCAGTCCTTCTGCGGCTTGAATAGCGCCCTCCATAGTTGGGCGTGGGAGGTGCGGAAGAAGCTGCGCACGGTGGCCGGGTCTTCGGGCTTATAGGCCCACATGGGGGAAGCCCTGTCCTGGGAAGGGAGGATTCAGCGGCCGAGCATGATCTGGATCACGTTGACCAGCGCGACGCCCTTCTCTATCATTTTGGCGATCCGGCTCTGCAGCAGCACCACCTCCTTATTCGGCCCCCAGTCGAGGCCCTTCTTGGTCCATGAGACCAGCCTTGTAGGGGGCCCGGAGCGGAAGGCCGGAATCGCCTCCCAATTTGCGTGCCTCGGCTCTATGATGTAGAACCATTCCTTTTGCCAGATCTTGACGGTCTCGATGAAGGTACCGTCCGGCCACTCAACTCGCGGAAGCTTGCTGATCATTGCCCCCGCAGTCCGCCTGCTGGCCATCTACTATCTTCGGCTTGACGTTGAAGATCTTCAACCACAGACCAAAGTGTGGCCGGACTCGGAGAAAGGCCTCGCAGACGATGATAAAAGCCGAGATGTGGAGGAAGGAGTTCGGCGCGAGGTCGTGGAAGTCGAGCCCGTAGAAGAACATGAGGCCCCTGAGGAAGGGGTGAAGGGGGAAACCCAAGCCCCGGATGAAGTGGGGCACGAATACCACTCTCTCGCCCTGCCGCGGCGTGGGGATGGCCTGGCCCACCTCCAAAGCACGGTGGGCGATGTCGGACGGGAGGTAGCCCGCGCTCTTCAACTCCAAAATGGCGCTGTCGGTAACACTAGAGGCCTCCCACTTGCCCTTGGACCCGGAACCCGCCATTACTAGATCGGGCGGGTGGAAGGAGAGGTTTTTGAGAGGGAGGGCGAATCTGGGCGTTGGAGCTCAAGAGATGGGGAAGGCAATGGAGAAAGGGGGGAATGAGAGCGTACGAAAGGAACGAAGGCTGTGCCCCTTTATGGGCTGTAAAAACCCACGGTCCCTTTACTGCGCCGCAGTCCTCGCCACTTCCCCATATAACTGTGCCATTATGCGCGCGTGGGGTGAAACGGATTATTGATCATATCCCTTGAAAATAGGACACGATCTCCATATCGATGGGACGTGCCAATGAAAACAGCCTCGAACCGCGAATCGAGTTTTTTATAAACCAACTTGCAGTCGTGGCAAGGTGTGACCCTTCGGTAAAAGTTGTCAGGTGAGGACACTGCTCACACAAAAGCGGCTAGCCTTCGGGGCTAAGTTATTATTATACTTCATTACGGAGGTACAGCTCGGCGCATATACGACCGGACAATGCTTGAGAATACAACTCGGAGTAATACAGGCCTGTTACTGGTGTCACGGAGGAAGGTGAACTGGTCCACGAAGCCAATGGTGTTCGGCGTCTACCTCGGCTTCGAAGACTAGTTCGGGGGCTACTGAGGGTGTCCCGGACTAGGGGGTACTCGGGCTGCAGGCCTATCTCTCATAGGCCGGGCTGGTGGGCCGCCCTCTATTAGTTGATGGAAGGCCGGATTGTGGGCGACCCCGTGTATCAGAAGGAAACCTCCGAAGACTTGGCGTCTCCTCCAAGAAACAATTGGCATAACCGGCATGTTTGTGCCCTGATGGTAACCGACCATGTGTAACCCTAGGACCTCCTGGTGTCTATATAAACCAGAAGGCCTAGTCCGTAGATCATCATATCCATTACCTAGGGTTTAGCCCAGTCGATCTCGAGGTAGATCAACTCTGTAACCTTCATACAATCACATCAATACAATCAAGCAGGACGTAGGGTATTACCTCCTCAAGAGGGCCCGGACCTGGGTAAATCGCTGTCTCTACGTTCCCTGTTACCATCAACTCCTTGACCCATAGTTCGGATCCCCTACCCGAGATCTGCCGGTTTTGGTACCGACACTCCCCCTATTGGAATATAAATCCTATGGTTATATGTTCTCTGCAAATATAATCCTTCGTCCAGGGTTAGTGATTAATTGTTAGTTCCGTACAAATGATTTTTGCTAATAATCCGACTAGGGTTAGTGTTTCTGCTAATATTTCGTAGCCAGATCTTGAGAATTGATTTTGAATGTCCTACATATATGTTTGTGCCAATTTTTTTTCCAGATTGGTTTGAACATAG
Source organism: Elymus sibiricus (assembly GCA_039707655.1). Lineage (NCBI taxonomy): Eukaryota > Viridiplantae > Streptophyta > Magnoliopsida > Poales > Poaceae > Elymus > Elymus sibiricus. Next base: position 316,691,295 of record CM077674.1, read on the forward strand.
ATGATTGTGCTAAAAAAATGAACCAAAATCTTGCCAATAATCCGTCTAGGGTTAGTGATTAATTGTTTGTTCTGTACAAATGATTTTTGCTATTAATCGGACTAGGGTTAGTGTTTCTGCTAATATTTCATAGCCAGATCTTGAGAATTGATTTTGAATGTCCTACAAATGATTTTGAATGTACATAGATGATTGTGCTAAAAAAACCGAACCAAAATCTTTGGATCTGTCTAGAATAATAGCCATCAAATCCTAATCCTACTTTACGGCATGTAAATTGGTTTGATGCCAAAAGTTGGCATGCCTAATTTTGGCAATTACCAAATGTTGGCTAGAGATTGGTTGCATGTACCAATTTTCCTTGCCAATCTCAAAAATGTTGGCAACTTTTGATTTTGCCAAATGTTGGTAGCAAACCAATCAACCTCTTAATTTTGTTGCACTAAGTTGTGTGTTATCAATTTATGCATTTCTTTCATCAAGATCACTTGATGATTTAGGGTTCATGCTGTCACAGGATATATTATGTTTCATAAACTCTGCCTTCTAAATTCGCATTATAAAATATATTGACGCCGCATTTTTTTACTATGTATAGGTGCTATCTGACTATGTCGACAGCGAGGATGAAGATAGCCAGAGGAAGTTCAAGAAGCAAAAGCTCAGGGAGCTTTATGCTGGAGAGCATAACAGGCGTGTTAAGACCTGGAATGGGGGCATTGGATGCCCGCTCTGCAACCAAATCCTTCATGACGCGTTTGAAAGTGTTCTGGCGCATGCAAGAGGAAGAGCCATTGGCTCCTTCAAGAAGAAGTATTCTCGCAGGGTGGCGCACGCCGCGTACGCTGAGTACCTGGAGAAGCTTCACCTTCGTGCAGGCCTGGAGACCCGTTGAACTATGGTTGTGTTCAGAAGTACCCTAGCTATGTAGTGTGTGCGTCTTAATTCTTAATTATATCTAGGCTTGAGTATGCTTATTATTATCGGTGGAACTATGGTTGAGCTATGCTTGAGTACGCTTATTATCTATGCCTGAGTATGTTTATATCTATGCTTAATTATATCTAGATGTGTGATGAGTATGCAATTAGTTTGGTTGATGGAATTTTATGCTTCTCTTAAACCAACCTATTAGCGTGTGTTACTTTTGGTCTTCCCACACAATTTTATACTAGCAACCGTTTGCCCAAAACACGCACAACTACGTGTGGAGAGTTGGCAAAAAATTTGAACACGTACGGTGCATATTAGGGTGAATGTTTAGCATGGGTAAAAATTTAAGGGTCAACCGACGAAGGAAATGTGAACCTTGGAACCGTGTGCGATGAGTTTTATTGTGCCGCGACACGTATGTTCTGATTGGCCAGAACGCATCCCCACGGATCGCACGTCTGCACCGTAGGATGTACACAGATCGAATGGCAGTCCGCATCGCCCTCACACCGGAGTGATGTTAATCACACACGGTTGGGTCTACCAAACTGTTACCTCAGAAATGCATTCTGGGATAGAAAACCCTCACCATCCAATTCAAAAAGGAAAAAAGAAAACCCTCACCACCCCCACATCACAAAACCCTCACCCCCGCCCGCCACCCCCCGTCCCCAGTCGCACCTGCACTCCTCCGCGACTCTGCATGTCATCGCCTATCGCCGCGGCAACCACTTAGCTCGACGCCTGTTGCCGCCGCCGGCTGCCGGCAAACCCCACCGCATTTCGCCACTACCGCTAGCCGCTGCCTATTGCCACCGACTTTCTCGACGCTGCTCGCCATCGACCCAGCTCCGCCCGATTGGGGAATTTGCGGCATTGGAGGTTTTTCTCATGGAGAACCAGGTAACTAATTTACTGAAATATTCGTTCATCTCTTATCCCAGTCTGTGTGCCCCTTTTAATCACCCGACCGAAATCGCCGTGAATTCATTTTTCTTCTAGCTGATTCGAGGGTTTTCTTTCATTCATAGAGTGTACAGTGCAAGGAGACATCAGGCCTATGCGGCCTTGGCCAGACAGCCGAGGAGTTCCATCTCACTGTACCAGATGACTTCAGGAAGCGCACGGTATGTTCAATCTCACCCTACCTCGGTTGGCATGGCCTACTTTTCTGAACATATACTATATATTGCTACATTTGGATAAAAGGTGCCACACACAGCATATATGTCAAAGGGGATTTTTCTTCTTTCTATATTAGGCAAATTAATGTTGTAATGTTCATTCCATTACTCTCATATTTGCATGACATCATGGTTACACTATCAGTTTAATTATAATTTTGTGTCCTTTGATTTCAACTGCTGTACTGTTCTTTCAATTACTCCCATATTTGCATGTTACCCTATTCTTTAACAATCTTATCATTTCCTGCAGTACACCCCTTGCTTTGCAACAGCAACTGTAGTACACAATTTTGGCCTTTACATAACTAAAGACTCCAGGAATGTCATATTGAACACAAACCATGGATTTATAATCGTTGCTTCTGTAAAACTTGATGAACATGGTCATTCCTATTTTGGCGTGGGCCTTTGGACAGAAATTTCTAAGTTTTATGTAATGAAAGCTGGCACTAAAATTGCACTGCACCTAAAAGATCCTGGTCATATGATATATGCTAACTTCCCCGACGATATCATCCGTCCAGACTTTGTTCGAAGTAAGTGTTCTTTTCAAGTATCAGCATGTTGACTTACCTAGCAATATCAAAGTAATTGTGTAGTATTTAAGCAACCAATTAGGATTTAATTTTCCGACTCTATTAAGTCTGTTCCCACCTAGTAACTTCTAGTTACCAATACACTTTTCTTCTGCCCCATTCTAACTAAATATTCCCTATCCTCACACTCCTCCACTCCTATCAGATAGCGCCGCCACCGAGGAGACTCTGGAGGTGGAGGACGAGGCTGCCAACAAGCGGAGGCGGGTCGAGCAAGAACCACAAGCGACTCTGGCGGGCCTAGACTTCATCAGCAGCCTCCCCGATGATATGTTGATGGTCATCATCTCCCTCCTCCCAATCAAATATGGCGCGCAGACAATCGTCCTTTCCCGGCGATGGCGCCCCCTATGGCACTCCACCCCTCTCGACCTCATCGACGTCCACAAGCTCTGCCATGGCTATCGCAAAAGCTTGGACGCATTTTCCCAGATCCTCGGCAGGCACCATGGCCCAATCAGAGGCCTTATCATGGGCAAGTTCCGTTCCAATAGCAAGGACCGAGCCAAGCTTGACGAGTGGTTCCTATCGCCCACCCTAGATCAGCTTGAGGAGCTCAGTTTTAATGATGGACATATGCGCTTCCTGCCACCGTCCGTGCTCCGCCTCGCGCCCACGCTGCGGCTCGCCAGGTTCATGAACTGCCATTTACCCTCGATTAATGACACGCCCGCTCTTTTTCTCCCTCGACTGAAGCACCTCGAGCTCGTCGTCATCTGCATCCCCAAGGATGACATGGAGCGCCTGCTCCGCGGCTGTACTGCACTCGAGTACCTTCGTCTTTAGGCGGTCAATGGGTTGAGTAGCTTCCACATCACCTTCATGACTCTCCGGACAATTTATGTGTGTTGCTGGTGCTGCAACAAGAGATCACATAAGGTGTATCACAGTATGGTCATTGAGGACACACCTTTACTTGAGAGATTACTTGTAGTTGATCAACAAGGTCCAACAAGGATCAGTGTCATTTCTGCGCCAAAATTGACAATGGTGGGCTACTCGTCTATCAAATTCTCTGAACTTGTTATTGGATCCACACCCGTTCAGGTACAATAGTCACCTTCTTCTTCTCCTTCTTGAAATTAACATTTTTTCTAATTTTGAAGATGTATGTTCGTCTGTCATCCAGAAAATGAACCCGACAAGCTTGACCCTGTATCTGCACATAGTGAAAGTCTTCGCACTAGAATCTATCGGCCCCAACCTGGACCAAGTTGTCAGTTTCCTGAGATGCTTTCCGTGCCTAGAGAAACTATATTTCGAGGTGATGATCCTTTCATGTTAAATGTTAACCATAAGGGAGTTCAATTTTTTGGTACCTCAGTGGCATTGGGGCTGCGCAGGACCTGCTCCAGTGGGTAAGACGTGACCACCTTGATGGGGTGGCCCTGGAAGTAGTGGCGCAGCTTCCTGGAGGCGATGAGGAGCGCGAAGAGAAGCTTCTGCTCCATGGGGTACCGCTCGCGCGCATCTCGCAGCACCGTGCTGACAAAGTAAACGGGGTGCTCGACAAGGCGCCTAGTCGTGGGAGTAGCGGCTTGCTCTTCGGAAGGCTCGTCAGGCGGCTCGTCAGGGGCCTCCTGAAGAGGGCCCTCGGCAGGCGCAGATGCGGCCTCGGCAGGTGCAGGCACGGCGGGCCTCTTCTTGTCATAGGTTTGCTCCTCCTGTTCCACCACAAGGGCCGCGCTGGCCGTCTGGGGGGTGGCTGCCAAGTACGCGAGCAAGCACTACTAGGAAATACCTTATAGGTAGAGGATTAACAGTAGCGTGGGGTTGATGGGCCGCGCTGCAGGTCGGAATTAGCAGTAGCGCTGGCGTTGCAAAGGAGCGCTACTAATAAGTGGGCCCTGCCGTGCCCCACGGGTTGGCCATAGTAGTAGCGCGGGTCATAGACAAGCGCTACTGCTAAACACATTAGAAGTAGCGCCGGCCCAAGGCCCGCGCTGCTACTGTGGCCAGCCCTGGCCCAGCTGCCCGTCCCCACTTAGCAGCAGTGCCGGTCTGGAACACGCGCTACAGCTAATGTGTTTAGCAGTAGTGTTGGGCCCTGACCTGCGCTGCTGCTAAGCCAGCCTTGTCCTCCCCGTCCCGCCCGTTCCTCACTCTCCCTGTCCTCACTCTCCCACCGTCGCTCCTCCTCCTGCCATCACCGCCATCGCCGCCATCCCCCGGCCTCGGTAAGCCTCCTCCTCCTCCAGCCGCCCCTTTTCCTCCCTCCTCCCTTCTCCAGCCGCCCCTGTTCCTCCCTCCTCCATCCGTCGCCCCTCCTCCCTCCTCCCTCCTCTAGCCGCCCCTCCTCCTCCCTCCTCCCTCCTCCTCCTCCATCCACAGCCCCTCCTCCCTACTACATTTTGATTTAGTAGGTTTAGTTGATAGTTTCTAGTTGATATGTAACACTTTGATTTAGTTAATAGTTTCTAGTTGATAGTTTGTAGTTGATATATAACACTTTGATTTAGTATGGTTAACTAAATTAGTAAAAATTTAGACATAGTTAATAGTTTTAGTTGATATATAACACTTTGATTTAGGATAGCTTCTAGAGTTTAGTTGATAGCTTCTAGGGTTTCACTAAGTCCTAAAATCAGCATGTTAATGTTTTTGTTTATATTTTGTTTCTGCAGAAATCAAGTATTTGCCCCTGCATCGTCCCCGCCGCCGTCCACATTACCGACCCCCTCCGACCTCGAGGTGAGACCAGTCAAATCCCCATGTCATTGATGTCGATGATGATGTGTTGTGTATGTCAATGATGAACATGCACAGAGGAAAGTATCCACATGTCGAGGACTTTCTGTGTATTTGTTCTTTATATTAAAATGCAAGTGCTAGTCCCCATGTCTTAGTGTTCTTGTTTGCAGGGAAACTAAGAGTGGCCTATGTTTTGCAGGAATGTTGATTCATTTCCGTTCCGGCAAATTTCAAGAGCTCGATATGTCCTGTTTTTAGCAAAGGTCATGCCGAAATTTTTCATGGATTTTGGCATAACTTGTGCTATAAAATAGGAAATATTGAGTGCCCGTGATTTGCCGGAACGGGAATTAATCGACATTCCGGCAGAACATAGGCCATTTTTATGTCATTGCTCCATATATGTAACGGGTTGACTTTCAGTCTATTGGGGCTCCTTGCTCCATATATGAGAGAGAAGAATCCGGACTGTTGTCGTGGGGGTCGCTCTTCCTCTTCTTTCTCATGATAGACCTTTTGGTAATGCACTGGAAGGAAGAAAAGAGCGACCATCACCGATGGTCAAAATATCAGTGAGGGAGTGCCCACCATATACACCACGTGAGATGAGAGGAAGAATCCCGACTGTTGTCATGGGGGTCGCTTCTCCTTCGTTCCCATGTGCTAGACATTTTGGTGTAATGCACTCGGGAACGAAGGGAGGAGTGACCATCACCGACGGTTGAAATATCAGAGAGGAAGAATCCCGATTGTTGTCGTGGGGGTCGCTTCTCTTTGTTTCCAAGGTGCTAGACATTTTGGTGTAATGCACTTTGGAAAGATAGGAGGAGCGACCATCACTGACGGTCACAATATCAGAGAGGGAGTGCCCACCATATACACCACATGAGATGAGAGTTTATGAAGGAAGACTCAACGGACCAAAAGTCAACCCGTGCTGAATAGTGATATGTGTGTTGAGTTTCCTGGTAATTGCCGTCGATCGATTTTTAATCTTTGAATTATGAACATAGGAAATGTCTGACGATGATAGGATCCCTGAGTGCGACTACTGCAGCGACGACCGGGGTATGTGCGATAGGCCTCACCTAGAAGACGGTCGGCGCTTCACCATCAAGCTCAACGAGACCTTCGATGTTTTTACGGCACGCAACGACTACAAGTATTTTTTCGTAATTAAGCATGACTTGTGCTTCTTTGCTTCAACATGTAATTTCCGGTTTTTACAATTTGACTAGTGCATCCCCTGCCATGCAAGACCTTATGTCCTGGATAAGCTGGATTTCGAAGATCGTGAGAATATGGAGACGAAGATAGTTCACCTGAGGACGCAACATGGTTATGCTTTTGCCGTTAAGCTATACAATGCAGTGAACCACTCCCATTTTGGTTGCTCAAATTGGATAGCACTATGCAAGGCATATGGATTTCAGGAGGATATGCATGTCACCTTCGATATTCGTCCTGAAGATGAGAGTGAAGATAATATCGACATTTGGGTCGATGTGGATACGCTTCCAGTTCTACCTCTATGTGAGTGTGTCAAATATATTTATTAAGTTATTTATATTGTTTATTTAAAAATAGTTGACAGCTTATTTCCATTGACAACTTATTTCCAGTCTTCAAGAAATGTACGGAAGGTAGTAGACAAAACCTAGTACAGTTACGGCTCTGAACTAACTTGCGAGGAGAAAAATCATCGTGTCTCATTTATTAATGATGTTGAGACTTTCAAGACGAATTATGATATTCCTCCAAATTATGGTCAATACGTGCCACTAGTCCACGTGTTGAACTACGGTAACATCCATGGAGATAGCATGGTAAGATTTTTTCTATTATGTCACCAGTGCATCTTTTGCATACATTCTTCTTAAGCTAAACTACATTGCTAAGTATGTTATTATGATGTTCTTCAACAGAAACTCTCGAAGGATTGTGTGCCTCATCTGATGCATATGAAAGGTGACATGAACATTATTAGCTTACGACCAAGATAGCCTATGGTTCACCGCAGTGCATACATGATTTCTCGAAGAGATGAAGACCTCACAATCAAAGGATGGAGAAAAGTTATGAATGATCGCAGGGAACTACTTGGGTGCAACATGGTGCGCAACCCATAAATGGGAGACAGGTGGATCTCTATTCTCCATAATGGAGATTTAGGGGTTTACCTATTTTATGCTATTTTACCTTAGAGAGAGTAGCAGGTCCTAGGTAGTACTCATCATGTGCTAAGAACAGTTAGCTAGTGTTGGTTATGACTATGATGATGATGAGGAGTTATTATTATGATGATGATGAGTTATGTGCTACATTGTGCTAGAATGATGAGTTCTTGTATGACTATGATGATGAGTTGTTATTATGATGATGATGATGCATGAGTTCTTATATGAATATGATGATGAGTTGTTATTATGATCATGATGAGTTATTATATCATTGGGTTGAAGAAACGCAGATTAGATTCATGTGGATGGATCCAAAGTGACCAAAGGTTGGATTAGTAGGACATGATGAGTTATTATATCATTGGGTGGAAGAAACGCGGATTAGATTCATGTGGATGGATCCTGTCGTGGTGAAATCACGGTAGATGCCATGTGATGGCTAAAAGTGGGGGGCTGCGTGAGGACGCAGGTGGGTTCCGGAGGCGAGGTCGGTATGCGCGGGCGTGGGACACGAGACGTACCCAGGTTCGGGGCCCTCCGGAGAGGTAACACCCCTAGTCCTGCCGAAACGGGTTGATGTGCACAAGGGCTACAAATGGTGCACCTGGAGCTGTTTGGGGCGGAGGAGGAAGAAGGTGCTAGCTCTCCCTTCTGCCTCTCCTGTGAGTGAGTGTGTGGGTGCGAGAGTTGCTACTGGGCTCAACCCCTCTGCATGGAGGCCTCCTGGGGGGTCTTATAGCCCAACCCCCCAGGGTTACATAGGTAAAACTACACGCGTACGGGACCTGGATGTCGGCGTCTGGAGCCGGCTGTGGGGCCCGCCGGCTGCTGGGACCCGCCGGCTGCGGGACCCGCTGGCTACTCGGCACTGTGGTTTGTCGCCTCGTGCGTTACGGAGTGGTTGGCATCGTGGGGCTATAGCGGCGCGCTGGTGCTGACGTCGGTCACCCCGGTCAGCGGGGTTGGCGGCACTGTTGCCGCGCCTTCCCGAGGCGGGTTGCGCTGTAGCCACGCTCCCCCGCCGTGGAGGGCCGTCTTGTCGTTCGGAGCGATGGGATGGCCGCTGACCCGTCGTTGGCCGGCCAACGGGCAGCCGGATCCGGCCCGGGGCCGGGCCCAGCCGGCCAGCGTTGGGAAGCCGGCCGGACGGCCCGCCGGTTCGGAGGGGCACGGGCTGCCCCGAAGTTTTGAAAAGGGCTCCGGGTTTGATTGCCTACCCGGGGGTCATCCCCCCGACAGTAGTCCCCGAAGCTGTAAAGGCTCGCCGGCTCCAAGCGGGGGAGACTTTGCAGCTTATCCCCCCCCCGAAGGAGAGCGGTCGTTGATGAAGAGGTGCCGGCTTGAGGCCGCGAACGCCGGCTGCCGGGAGCCAGGTCGGGATGCTTAGCCGCCACGGAGTTCAAACGGTCCGGCCGGCCAGACCAGTCGGTATGGGGGATCGCACCAGCCACCCGACGAAACCCCGCCACGTGCAGCCCAGCGGGGGATGAGGCCTGCCAGGCCACGCACGCGACGGGACGTCGCGGTGGGCTGGGTCCTACCAGGCTGTGGCCTCGGCCTGCGCGCGGGATTTACTGCGGCCGCGCATGTCTGTTGGAGTTCTCGGGGCAGTTATTGCACGTCTTAATGTGCCCGCGTGTTGCGGGGGAGTGGGGATCGTGGGCGCAGACGATCCCACTCCCCCACGTTCGCCGTGGCCTTTAAATGGGAAGGGAGGGGGAGAGGCCAAGGCATTCATTCTCTCGCCCCCGCCCGTTGCTTCGCCTCCACCTCCTCTGCTTCCTTCTCGCGCACACCTCCGCCACACGCCGTCGCCTGCACGAGCCACAATCGCGCCGCGCCACGACCTATGAGCAGGCCTCTCTTTCTTTGCTTTGCCGCCACCGCTCTTTCTTCTCGCCTGTGCCCCTCCCGCTCACGCCGATGGCACCGCCAAAGGGTTCTTGGGAGTGGTCAGTGGTGAGTGATGACGACATCGGGTACCCCCGCCGCACGCGACGACTGCCGCCGGTGGAGTTGGTGGAGGCGCGCGCGCCTGGCGCGGAGACGGGGCCGGTGAGGTGGTGGTGTTCTACACCCACTTCCTTCGCGGGCTCGGGCTCCCCACGAGCATCTTCTTTCGGCGCTTCCTCACCTTCTTCGGCCTCCAGCCGCATCACTTAGGCCCGAACGCAATCTTGCAGCTCGCGGCCTTCGTGACGCTGTGCGAGGGCTACGTGGGCCTCCTCCCGTACGTGGAGCTGTGGTGCCGGATGTTCTACTTGAAGCAGCAAGGAGCATCGGCCGACGTCATGTCCGAGTGTGGGGCGGCCGTGCTAGTTACCCGGACGACGGGCCCCTTCCTGAAGCTGCCGCTCAAGGAATCTGCCAAGAAGTGGCAAAAATCTTTCTTCTATGTGAGGAACGTCGACCCGGCCGACGACCGAATCAACCTTCCTTCCTTCGTCAACGCGCCACCGGTTGAGAAGCTGAACTGGGGGCACAACTCGAGGAACCCGTCCGCGGAGATCGTGGGCGTCTGCCGCTGGGTCAAGGAGATGACGGACCGCGAGGGGCTCGCCGCCGTGGATCTCATCGCCGCCTTCATCGGTCGCCGGGTGCTGCCGCTGCAGCAGCGGCCGCACCGGATCTGTGACATGAGTGGCCGGCGCGACCCCTGCCAGCTGTCGACGAAGGAGCTGACGCCGGCCGAGATCGCCCAGCGTGTCAACGACGTCTCCGCCGCCGGGCTCAAGGTCGAGGAGTGGCGATTCGGCAAGGAGCCTTACGGCCGGGATGCCCCGGCGCCAGCGGTGAGTCCTTGGTCCTTGTTCTTCGTAGCATCCGCCCTCTTCATGCGCCCTGACGCCTTGGGCCAGCTGCAGCACTTCCCGAGCCAGCTGGTGTATGACGGCCCGAATCCCATGGTCCTGCAGCCAAATCGGGATGACTCAGACCCGGAGGAGGAGGGAGACGGCGCCGCGGGAGCCGAAGGCGGCGACGAGCGCCTCGCGGACGCGGAAGCCGGCGGCTCCGACCAAGCCAGTAAGTCTTTAACCTCGGATGCTTTGCGTGAGTGGCCGGATGATGATGAAGATGACGAGGATGGGGTGGGCGATGCAGCTCCACCGGATGTGGGGCCGGGCGATGGGGCCGCCCCAAGCCGGCCGCATGGGAAGCAGCCGGTCGAGGCACGGCCCTCTGTGAAGCGCCCGGCCACGGCGCAGCCGGGCGCCATGAAGAGGTCTGTCAAGAAGGCGCGCTGGGCGGCGCCGTCGGCGGGCCCGAAGCGGGCGGTTCCCACGGTTATAGGGTGAGTTCCTCTTTGTTGCCAAGTCATTGCCTTTTTCGCTGCTGCTGTTGTTTTTCTTATCCCTTATCTTCCTCGCGCTCTGTCCAGAAACGCGCTCGAGCTGGCGGAGGCGGCCGTGGCAGTGGCAGCCACAGAGGAGGCCGACCAGCGGAGGGGCCAGGGCGATGCAGAGGAGTGCGAGGCGGTGGAGACCACCGAGGAGGCGCTCGCGGCCCGCCAGTCTGGCGCCACCCTGGAGGACGCCGAGAGGGACGCCTGGAGGGCGCGGGCCGAGGCCGAGAAGGAGATGGCCGAGGCATCGGCCAAGGCGTGGGGCGACGCCGCGGCTAAGGTCGTGGCGAGGCGGCGAAGGGTCGCGGAGGAGGCTGAGTGGCCGGATTGGACGGCACCATTGTGTAGGATCGAAAGTATGTCTAGAGGGGGGGGTGATTAGACTACTTGACCAAATAAAACCTAACTTTTTCCCAATTTTAGTTGTAGGCAGATTTTAGCAATAATACAAGTCAAGCATCACCCTACACATGCAATTCTAAGAGTATAGTAGCGGAAAGTAAGCAATTGCATATGTATGTAAACTAGGGGATCGGAGATTTCAAACGCAATGAAGACACGGTGGTTTTTGGCGTGGTTCCGATAGGTGGTGCTATCGTACGTCCACGTTGATGGAGGCTTCAACCCACGAAGGGTAACGGCTACGCGAGTCCACGGAGGGCTCCACCCACGAAGGGTCCACGAAGAATCAACCTTGCCTATTCCACCATGGCTTACATCCACGAAGGACTAGCCTCACTCGGGGTTGATCTTCACGAAGTAGGCGATCTCCTTGCCCTTAGAAACTCTTGGTTCAACTCCACATCATGTCGGAGGCTCCCAAGTGACACCTAACCAATCTAGGAGACACCACTCTCCAAAAGGTAATAGACGGTTCGTTGTTGATGAACTCCTTGCTCTTGTGCTTCAAATGATAGTCTTCCCAACACTCAAACAACTCCTCACAGATTTGGCTATGGTGGAAGAAGGATTTGAGTGGAAAGCAACTTGGGAAAGGCTAGAAATCAAGGTTCAAATGGTAGCAATGGAATAGCTTGATCTCAACACATGAGCAGGTGGTTCTCTCTCAGAAAATGTATGGTGGAAGTGTAGGCATGTTCTGATGGCTCTCCTTGCAGAGAAGGAGGTGGTGGAGGGGTATATATAGCCTCCACACAAAATCCAACCGTTACACACTTTTGACCCAACTCGGTGGCACCGATTCAGAAGACTCGGTGGTACCGAACTTTGTAAAAGATATGAATGTTAGGCATTTCGGTGGGACCGATACGGACAACTCGGATGGACCGAAGTGCAATGGCTTAGGGCAATCCTCATCTCGGTGGCACCGATTGCATCAACTCGGTTGGACCGAAGTGAAGCAATAAGGCAACAGAGACTTGGCAAGCCATCTCGGTGAGACCGATTTGCATAACTCGGTGAGACCGAAGTGAATGCAAATGATTACAGAGAGTTGGCAAGGCCATCTCGGTGGGACCGAGATCCATTTCGGTGGATCTGATTTGTTAGGGTTTTGGCAGTGGCTAAGGTCTAGATGAACTCGGTGGGGCCGGATAGAGAATTTCAGTGGGGCCGAGTTGGAATGTTGGTTTTGGACATATTTGGATAGAGAAAGTGGTTGAGGGTTTAAGAGTACTGTCACTAAGCACTTGAGCAAAAAGACCATTAAGCAACACCTCATCCCCTTTTAATAGTATTGGCTTTCCTATGGACTCAATGTGATCTTGGATCACTAAACCAAAAGTGTAGAGTCTTGATCTTTTGCCAATCCTTATCCTTAGCATTTTGAGGGGTCCACATCTCTAGTCCATGCCATGCCAATCATTGAACATCCTGAAATCTTTAACTTTAATGGACATTAGTTCAATGAGATATATGTTGTTATGAATTACCAAAACCACCAAGGGAGCAAATGTGCTTTCAATCTCCCCCTTTTTGCTAATTGATGACAACATATAGATCAAAGCTTTGACAAATGATTAAATGAATGAAATACATCGTCGCTTTGAGAAGTATGTGATAAGCAAGAGCTCCCCCTAAATTTGTGCATTATTAAAGATTTGCGTTTGAATGCAAATGCACAATCAATTAGGCTCATGGGTCACTCTTCCATGTCACATACATCTTGGTGGAGCGCGCAAAATGATATGATTGGAATAGCGAGCACGCATCACCAACATAAGTAATTGATCATACAAGATAATGATAAAGATAAGCATTGATCATCACAATAAGGATAGTATGACCAATCACAGGCATAAACGATAGAATATCACACATACACTGTAGCAAGCACACACATAACAAAGTACTGACAAGCAAATAAGTAGCAAAAGAACTCTCGAGAGAAAAACCAACGAAACACTCTCTCTCTCGAAGCCTATGATCTATACAAATTCTCCCCCTTTGGCAACAAATACCAAAAAGATCGAATAGGTATAGGACTAATGCGGCTCTCTAAGCATGGTCCTCCGAAGCCCCTGAGGGCGATCTCCTGCTGGCAGCTCTGGTGTGCGTAGACGGTGTGGAGAGGAGAGCATCCGCGAAGGCTTCTGCAGATGTTTGCTGGACTGGTGGAGTGGAGACCTGTGGTGGCACTGTGGCAGTAGTAGCTGGTGCAGATACTGTGGTCCTCAGATCCACAACTGGCAATGCAGCAGACCTGGCTGCCCTAGGCACTATCTGAAAATGCTCTGTGGTAGGTCTGTCATCTCCACTGTCATATGATCAGGCTATCTTGACAGCATCAACATCACCCTGCAGCTGTTCTACTGAAGTCTGAATCTCTGTGACCTTGACATCCAAATCATGAAATTTAGTCTCAATAATCCGCTCAAAGCTAGCCTGGGTCTGGGTGAGATTGGCCAAACTTCGCTCAATCCTCAGAGTGGCTTCAAGCAGATATGTCATTTGGTCCTTGGGTGTCTTGAGATTGGCAATTGGAGCATTAGGAGTTGATGCCTCCTGAGCTGCTTTTGCTTCTTTGGCTTTGCGGATTTCCTCTTGAGCTTGTGCTGAAGTGGGATGCGACGGATCCATCACTATAACATTGTCCTCAAACTCTGTACGCAATGGCAAATGCTCTCGATCAAGAAGGTATGTGCTGGTTCCAACCTTGGAATTGATCAATATCTGAATATGTGGAGCATATCCGCACGATCTCTTCTGATCTGCTGCAGTCCTCTTGATAGTTTCTACTATCAGGCTCATCACCTTGAATTTCTGAGGTGTATCAAACAAATGCAGCAAATTGATGGAGTGGCCATGAATCATTTTGTCATCTCCCGACTTGGGTAACAAGGTGTACCGCAAGATGGTGTTCGTGGTGGCCAGTCCTGGCAGCAAATGCTTCACTGATCCAAGTTTGTGTGTCTCTATATCCTTCTGAGGAATTGCAGTGTACATGTTCTTCATGGAGTTGTGATCCATCTTGAGCTTGGCATAGATATCAATGTCATCATCCTCTTCCTTGGGTGCACCAAGAAGACTTGCCCACTCAGAGATGGTTGACTGGTACCTGATACCCTCAGTCATCCACACGATACGACCATCTGGATAGAAGTGAGCAGTAGAGTAAAACTGCATGACCATCTCATCATTCCACTTGGTCAACTTCTTTCCGACAAAGTCATCAACTCCTGCAATCCTGAAGCTCTCATGGACATGGGGAAAATAATCCTCATTCTCATCGATGTATTCCCAGTCCACCCACTTCATGTCACTGACTATGGGCTTCTTATCAAGCAAAACTGTCTCATAAAAGTCATGTTGTTCTTGTGTGTGAAAGCGATAATCACATGCTGTCTTCCTCCTCACAGCATAAGGATCTGATTTCCTCCATTGACGCGGTCCTTTATCCTTCCTTAGCATCATGTTTTCTGCGACTGGGTGTCTATCATCATGATCTGGTATCTTTGGCTTCAACTTTCTGAGCACTAGTGGATCTTCATCAACATATGACTCAGGCACTGGGGCCTTGTTCTTCTCAGCAGCTGATATGTTCCTGGTTGACCTCTTGGGTGCTGGCACCTTTGGCTTGGACTTGGAGGGTGTAGCTGTCTTGATTGCATCAGACATGAGCTTTTTGAGCTTTTGCTGGGGGTGCAGTGGCTGCTGGCTCATCCTCCTCCTCTTCCTCCTCATCAATCATCATGGAGGGTCTGCCAATCACTCGGCCATTAATTTTCCTTACTCTTTTCTTCTTAGCTCCTGCAGCTGCCTCTGTGTCACTAGGCTCTTCAAGAGTGAACTGCATAGTCTGCTTAGGGACTTTCCTCACAACAATCGTCTCTTTGGCAGATGTAGGCTTAGTGCTATATTCCTTAGCAAGCACAACTCTCTTCTTCTTTGTTGCTGCTGTGCTAGCAACAAAATCTTCATCCTCACTGTCTGAGGTTTTCTTCTTCCTTGTTCTAGTGGCTGCCTTAGGAAGATCTGGAGAGCTCCTCTCTCCCTCATAGAAACTCTCATTAGGGCTTGACCCTTCACTAAGTTTTGCATGCTGTTCAGACCTGTTCTGACTGTCACTGCCACTTGACATCTTGCTGAGCTGACCCTGTGAATAGTTGGGTATGGGCAGAGTAGATGAGTCATCACAAAAAGCAGAAGTTTTTCATAAAAAAATTGGGTTCAACTCTTAGTTTCAAGTTTTCACAGAATGCATTTCGGATGGACCGAGTTGATCATCTCGGTGATACCGAAGCACACTACAGAAACCTTACACGCCATTTCGGTCAGACCGATATGGGGTTCGGTGGCTCCGAGATGCTAGGGTTTCACTGAGGTTTTACTTTCGGTCTCACCGATACGTACAACTCGGTGGCACCGAGATGTACTAGTGCTATGGCCAGAGGCCAAATCGGTGGTACTGAAAATTTCGAATCGGTCAGTCCGAGTTGCATTCGACGGAAACTTAAACCTAAAAATTTTACTCGCATCTAATCTACGGAGTTTGCGGTGTAGCAGGAGTTCTCAATCCGTGGCATGAATTCAGGCAGTCCAATCGTGCATTGAATCAGAAAATGGAAGCACGAGAGGGATCGAATCTCACCCTAACTCGGTGGAGATCCTCTACGGTGGCAACGGCGGTGCAGATTGCGGTTGACGGCGATGGAATCCGACGGCGAGGGCGCGCTGGAGACGACTGCGAAGTCCGGAGATGAGGGCGACAGCAGCGACGGGGAGCGGGAACGAGTGGGGTCGAGAAATTTCAACCGTTCGGTCCGCGTGATATATATACCCGTACGCTGTCGGTGGCGCCGAGTTGAACAACTTGGTGGCACCGATATGTGTAACTGCACGCAGTTTAGCACATCGGTGGCGCCGAAATGGTTCAATTCGGTAGCACCGAGATGGAAAACCTAGATCAGTCTAAGTGATTTCGGTTGGACCGAGTTTGTGTTAGTTGGTTCGGCCGAAATCATTTAGAAGGTTTTGGATGTTCAGCCCTTTCAGATCGGTGGCTTCGAGTGCTCCTCACCCGGAGGGTCCGAAAATGACTTGTTCAATTTTTGTGATGCAGTAAGAATAGAATTTGAGACAAGAAAGCATAGATAGCTAGAGAAGGATCTTAGGCATTCTTGTACATCCACTTGGCCAGAAAAACCAAGACAATCAAAACAACAAATGGATGTCCTCGAATGATGAAAATATGCAAACCAACATGCTCACACAATAAGATAGCAAATGTAATAGGTGTCAAACATGCACAACCAATTCTAGCATCTATCAAGCAATGGCGATGACCAGGTCATCTATATATGAGTATATTGACTTAGGAGCCAAATGAGAACATTTGATCATAGTTCATATTCATCGTTTAAGCACAAGTGGGGTTACCACTTTTACATAAAGCATTGATGTGTTCACACCATTAGAGTTGCTTTAGCTCAATTGTTTAGAGCAAAGCTCCCCCTAGATGTGATATCCCCCCTAAGAGGGATGAACTAACCTTGGGTTTTGTCGAAGATGACTTCATGTAGATGTTGAATATGTGGATGTTCAATGTTGATGTATACCATCAAGAGTTGGGAGCAATCCTTTGGAGTTTTGTGCTTTCAATACCTACATGGGTTAGTCCCACACAAGGAACATACAAGGATATCCATAGACATAGAGTGAAATACACATATGATGATGTCCATGAATGCATTGATTACCTTGTCCCTTGCCTTACCAACAAGAGGGTTTGTGACTCCATGAACTAGTGCAAAATGTGGAAGTTGGTTGCACAAGTCCTTGCCATAAAGAATATGAGTGAAGTTTGTTGGCGGAGTCACCCTCAAGAACTCTCTAGTTCTTCTTCTTTTGGACCCACATCAACTTGATGGGAATCCTTGGAGTTGTAGTAGCACTTGATGAAGTAGAACTTGATGAAGTCTTGGGAACCCACTTGACCATGGCTTGAGGAGCTTCTTCAAATGAATCAATCTCTTCTTGAAGCTTGTCCTTGCCTTTTAGCTTGTGGTCTTGTGGTGGAAGATCTTCTTGAGCTTGTGTTCCCTTGAAGGAAGTAGGATCATACTTCTCTTGTTGAGGAACAAACTTCGTCTTGGGGTATTGATCTTCTTCCCACTCAACTCCATTGGCATTGAACTTTCGTTCAAAACCAACACCTTGGTTCTTCCGGTGCCTTCCTTGCTTGCATACAATTTCCTCAAATTGCTTACTCCCGACAAGACTCTTGTAGACACCTTTTTCTATAATTCCTTTCAGTAGCATATTTTCTTGCTCAAGTGTAACTTGGCTAAGAGAATCATTAGTGGAATCAATAGAACTACTAGAAGCAACAACATTGGATTTAGCATTTTTATTGTTACTACTAGAGGTAGAACCATTTTTACCCTTGTTGCTAGTTTGCTTGGATTTAACTTGTGGCATAAAGGTAGACAAGAGTAAACGCTTGGCAAGATATGAAGAACTCTTCTTTCGAAGATCATCATTGATAGCTTTAAGAAACTCATGCTCTTGCTCTAAATTTAGCTTCTCGAAGCGTAGCTTCTCATGAGTTCTTAGAAGTTCTCTATGATCCTCTTGAGTTGTTTCATGAGCTAACTTAAGAGCATTTAGTTCTTTAGTTAGACGCTCAATCTCCTTCATAGCATTGTCACTCGTTTCTTCTTGACTATCATAATTACTAGCATTTTCATTATAGTTCACGTCACTATCCTTATCAACAAGTAAATCATCATCACCAAGCAAATCATCTTCATCACTATTGAAATCAAGATACTCGGGGTGTGATACCTTGGGGCCTTTTGCCATGAAGCATCTTCCAATTCCTTCATTTGGTGAGTCAAATAGATCATAGGAGTTGGATGACACAAGAGCAAGTCCGGCAACACCTTGATCTTGACTATAGTCAGAGTTGGAGTGATAACTTCTCTCGGAGTGGATGTCGGAGTCGGAGCCGGAAACCCATTCACCAACATGAGCTTGATGTCTTCTTCTTGTGTAGCTCTTAGATGACTTATCCTTCCTCTCCGAATCCTTGCTTCTTCGAGAGTGTCTTCGTTCATAATGATCATCTCTACTCCTTTTCTCCTTATGAGGTGATTCATCTCTTCTATGTCTTCCTCTTGGTGATTCATCTCTTTTCTTGTAGGGAGCCGTACACTCATTGGAGTAGTGTCCGGGCTTTCCACAATTGTAGCAATTACGGTCACGACTTGATGATCTTCTCTCATAGTGTCTTGAGCTAGAGCTTCTTTCTTTCCCCTTGTTCTTGTAGAACTTGTTGAATCTTTTCACCATTAGGCTAATCTCTTCATTGGATACTAGCTTGTCACTTGGAGTTGTTGGAGCATCGGTTGAGGCTTTGTAAGCACCACTTGATTTGTTGTGCAGCTCCTCTTTGTCCTTGAGTGACATTTCATGAGCAACAATCCTTCCAATGACTTCCGTGGGCTTGAGATCTTTGTAATTTGGCATCATTTGGATCAATGTGCAGACGGTATCATATTTTCCATCCAAAGCTCTAAGTATCTTCTTTATGATGAATTTGTCGGTCATCTCTTCACTTCCTAAGCCGGCAATCTCATTTGTGATGAGAGCAAGCCTAGAGTACATCTCAGCGACTCCTTCACCATCCTTCATCTTGAACTTGTCAAGTTGACTTTGAAGCACATCCAACTTAGATTCCTTGACGGACTCGGTACCCTCATGCATATCAATCAAGTATCCCAAATTTCCTTTGCATTCTCGAGGCGGCTGATTTTGTTGAATTCTTCGGGACATAAACCGTTGAATAGATTGTCACAAGCTTGAGCATTGTATTGCAACATCTTCAATTCTTCCGGGGTTGCTTCACGATCCGGTTCCTTGCCATCCTCAAAGAAATCACCTTGCAAGCCAACACGAACAACAGCCCAAACGGCGGGGTTATGACCAAGAATATGCATTTTCATCTTATGTTTCCAACTAGCAAAGTTTGTACCATCAAAATATGGACCTCTACGGTTATAGTTACCCTCACTAGACGCCATACTCTCCTAGGTTGTGAAACCAAGGCTATGATCACCAAAGCAATGGAAATCAAGGCTTACGGAGACCAAAGCTCTGATACCACTTGTAGGATCGAAAGTATGTCTAGAGGGGGGGGGGGGGTGATTAGACTACTTGTCCAAATAAAACCTAACCTTTTCCCAATTTTAGTTGTAGGCAGATTTTAGCAATAATACAAGTCAAGCATCACCCTACACATGCAATTCTAAGAATATAGCAGCGGAAAGTAAGCAATTGCATATGTATGTAAAGGAGGGGATCGGAGATTTCAAACGCAATGAAGACACGGTGGTTTTTGGCGTGGTTCCGATAGGTGGTGCTATCGTACGTCCACGTTGATTGAGGCTTCAACCTACGAAGGGTAATGACTGCGCGAGTCCACGGAGGGCTCCACCCACGAAGGGTCCACGAAGAAGCAACCTTGCCTATTCCACCATGGCTTACGTCCACGAATGACTAGCCTCACTTGGGGTAGATCTTCACGAACTAGGCGATCTCCTTGCCCTTACAAACTCTTGGTTCAACACCACATCATGTCGGAGGCTCCCAAGTGACACCTAACCAATCTAGGAGACACCACTCTCCAAAAGGTAATAGACGGTGTGTTGTTGATGAACTCCTTGCTCTTGTGCTTCAAATGATAGTCTTCCCAATACTCAAACAACTCCTCATAGATTTGGCTATGGTGGAAGAAGGATTTGAGTGGAAAGCAACTTGGGAAAGGCTAGAAATCAAGGTTCAAATGGTAGGAATGGAATAGCTTGATCTCAACACATGAGCAGGTGGTTCTCTCTCAAAAAATGTATGGTGGAAGTGTAGGCACGTTCTAATGGCTCTCCTTGTAGAGAAGGAGGTGGTGGAGGGGTATATATAGTCTCCACACAAAATCCAACCGTTACACACTTTTGACCCAACTCGGTGGCACCGATTCAGAAGACTCGGTGGCACCGAACTGTGTAAAAGATATGAACGTTAGGCATTTCGGTGGGACCGATACGGACAACTCGGATGGACCGAAGTGCAATGGCTTAGGGAAATCCTCATCTCGGTGGCACCGATTGCATCAACTCGGTTGGACCGAAGTGAAGCAATAAGGCAATAGAGACTTGGCAAGCCATCTCGGTGAGACCGATTTGCAAAACTCGGTGAGACTGAAGTGAATGCAAATGATTACAGAGAGTTGGCAAGGCCATCTCCGTGGGACCGAGATCCATTTCGGTGGATCCGATTTGTTAGGGTTTTGCCAGTGGCTAAGGTCTAGATGAACTCGGTGGGGCCGGATAGAGATTTCGGTGGGGCCGAGTTGGAATGTTGGTTTTGGACATATTTGGATAGAGAAAGTGGTTGAGGGTTTAGGAGTACTGTCACTAAGCACTTGAGTAAAAAGACCATTAAGCAACACCTCATCCCCTTTTAATAGTATTGGCTTTCCTATGGACTCAATGTGATCTTGGATCACTAAACCAAAAGTGTAGAGTCTTGATCTTTTGCCAATCCTTATGCTTAGCATTTTGAGGGGTCCACATCTCTAGTCCATGCCATGCCAATCATTGAACATCCTGAAATCTTTAACTTGAATGGACATTAGTTCAATGAGATATATGTTGTTATGAATTACCAAAACCACTAAGGGAGCAAATGTGCTTTCACATCGCCACCTCCGTCGCCGGTTGCTGAGCATCGCTCCAAATCGGTGCACAACCTGGCCCGCCGGGCAGAGGCGGATGCCCGTGCCGCCGCCGACGAAGTAGCTAGTCGCGGAAAAACTGGCGACCATGAGTCGGAGGCCGACCAGACGGCCGACCCGGAGGTGCCGCCGGCTGCCGATGGGGCCGAAGGGGGAGACGGAGGAAGCCGCGAGCCGTAGGCCGCGCCAGGCGGAGGAGGAGCGCCGCCACCGAGCACGGAGGCCACGCCAGGGAGCTCTCGTGCCCTGGTGACCGCAAAGTTGCATGCCACGGGGCGCAGCCTCGAGCTGAGGCCGTCCGGCAGCGGAACCAGCGCCGGGTCCTCGGCCCAGCCGCAGCGGACCTGGGCGGCGAGCTCCAGCGAGGCGACGAGCGGCGCCCCCTGGAGTGAGCTGGACGTGGCGGTGGACTCCCTGCGGGTGCAGCTCGCCAACCACCGCGGCCAGTGGCAAAGCTTCGCCCTGGCGGAGAACGGCCGGCTGCAGCAGCTAGAGTGGACCTTCGTGATAGGTTCGTTCATCCTTCGCGTTTTCTTGCGTCTTGTTTCTTTTTTCCCTTTCTCGACCGGCTTGGTTGCTTTCCAGTGGGGGCGCGTCAGCGCACCCACTGGATGTAGCCCCCCGAGGCCCGGGCCAGCTGCACAGCAGGCGGGTCGGGCCTTCTCAGGCGTTTATGTGCTAACTTTCTCTTCTTGCAGTCCATCTATGACCAGCGGGTGGCGGTGTACAACTGTCTCCTGGGCCGGTACCGCACGGCTAGGGATCAGCTGGCGGCCAAGGAGGAGGAGCTTCGCCAGGCCAAGGGTATGTCCTCTAGCTTTTTGCATTTCTTCCAGTGGGGGCGCGCCAGCGCACCCACTGGGTGTAGCCCCCGAGATCCGGGCCGGTTGCGCATCAGCCGGGTCGGATCTTCTAGCTTCATATTTTGCTTTCTTGTCCGGCTCCTGACCAAAATCCAGATCCGGATGCGCAGCTGCCGCCGTCGACACGGCCGTGATGGAGGGGCTCCAGCACCAGCTAGTCGAAGCCGGCCAGCTTCGTGACCAGGCGGTCGCGGAGCGCAACCGGCTGCAGGAGAAGGCGGCCCAGGCGGTCCGGGAGAGGGACGAGGCTGTAGCCGCCCATAAGGCCGAGCTGGACCGGCTCGCCGAGGAGTGCCGCCAGGCGGCGGTGCGGCAGGAGGAGGAGGCGAAGAAGGCCGCCGAGGAGGTCGCCCAGCTCAAGGCGGACTGCGATCGCAGCGCCAGCGCGCTAGCGGCGAGGGAGAGGGAGGTGCTGCATGAGGCTCTGTACATCGACGAGCTCCTCACACGTAAGTATTCTTGCTTGTCTTTCTCTTGGTTTCTTCCTGGTTTTGGCCCTTCGACCTTTGGACCGATCTTCTCCTTTTTCTTTTCCAGGGGTCTTCCCCGAGACCCAAGCGCCCGCCGAGGAGGCGGTGAACGCCCACCGACAGGAGCAGAGGGCGGCGGGAGCCGTCATCGGGGAGTACACCGCCTGGTCGGTGGCGGAGATCACCGTGGCTGCCAAGGCCCGCTTGGAGACGGTGGAGCACGACATGAACTGGCTTTTCGAAGCCAGTTTGTCGATGGTGGCCGCTCTCTGACCGGGTGCCGTGGTGCCGACCACCGTGAGCCGGCTGGCGCGCTGGCTGGAAGCCGGCGCGGCGCGTCTTAGCGCGTGGAGGGCCTCCGCGGCCCGGGCCGGCGCGGAGATGGCGCTCGGGTTCGTGCTATCCTGGTACCCAAGCATCCGCTTGGACCAGCTGCGCGCACGGAGGGCCGGGGCGGAAGCGGACCTGGCGGAGCAAACGACGCCAATCGCCGGGCGGGCCAGCGACATCGCGTCGTTCACCCCGCACGATGAGTTTGTGCCGGAGCGGGCGCCGGACGGCGCGGAGCTTCCCGCCGACGACTTCGGCTTGGTGCTCGAAGACCCAGAGGGCAGCTTGGCCGAGACGGGAGCCGGCACGGATGATGACGCCACCGACTTGGATGACACCGCCGCCACGGAGGATCCGGCGCAGAGCGACGCCGACGAGGCCACCCCCTAGGGCGTTTTACCTTTCCAGTATTTTTGTTTCTTTTGAACTCAAGTTGCTCGTTAGTTGGCAAGTCCACCCACTGGGGGGTGTAAGTTTATGTAATGAACTATTGGCCGTGGGCCTTGCTGTGTATATATGCATGTTTGTTTCTTTCTATGCTTGTGTTTGCCGTCTGGCGCTTCACTCTTGCTCTTTTTCCTTAGCCGTCTTCTTGTTCCCTCCCCTTTTAAACCTCCTCCCCGCCAGCCGGACAGCCGGGAGCCGGACTCGAAAGAGAGCAAGCGGTACTTAGGCCTTAGGATTTGAGCGCCAGCGAAACACCCACTGGGCCGGCTGGCTGCAGGCGGCGAAGCCGGCTGGAGCGCAGCCGGTCTGTGCGGCGAAGAGTGAAAGAGAGAGGGAGAGAGCCGGGTTGTCCGAGCCGGACGTTCGTACTTAGCAGTTTTTCGCGTGAGAATGCTTTCAGCCTTTGTCTCTTGCTAGCCTAGACAGCCGGGAGCCGGTCTGTGGCTTATGGCAGAGAGGGGCTTTAGCGGGGCGCACGTTACTGGCCGGGTTCAGAAGAGCGCGGCGCGGGCTAGCCGGCGAGCCCCCGAGCCCCCGAGCCGGTCGTGCCGACCCGGCGGGAGGGAGGCGAATGCGGTAAAGTGTGCAAGAACTTGATAGAGATGAAAAAGGTAGCCCCCGAGTGTCGTTCGGGGGACCTGCTGCTTTCATTAATTTCCAAAAGGGGTAGCGATACATACATACATGATTCAGCTGTAAAACGGATGGAGGAGCTCCGCGTTCCTGGGGCGTTCTGTCTCTTCGCCGGAGGCGTCTCTCTTGCGCTTGTTTTTCCTCTGCGCGTCGATGAGGTAGTACGCGTTGTTGCGCAGGGCCTTGCTGATGATGAAGGGGCCCTCCCATGGGGAGGATTGCTTGTGCTGGCCGGCTGTTCGCTGGATTAGCCGGAGTACGAGGTCGTCCTCGTGGAAGGCGAGGGGCTTGATCTTCTTGCTGTGGTAGTGGCGTAGGTTCTGCTGGTAGATGGCCGACCGGCTGAGGGCCAGCAGGCACGCCTCCTCCAGCAGGTCGACGCCGTCTTCGTGTACTGCTTCGGCTTCCACCTCCGTGTAGAGGGTGACCCGAGGCAAGTCGAACTCAAGGTCCGTGGGGATGACCGCTGAAAGCACATTTGCTCCCTTGGTGGTTTTGGTAATTCATAACAACATATATCTCATTGAACTAATGTCCATTCAAGATTAAGATTTCAGGATGTTCAATGATTGGCATGGCATGAACTAGAGAAGTGGACCCCTCAAAATGCTAAGGACAAGGATTGGCAAAAGATCAAGACTCTACATTTTTGGTTTAGTGATCCAAGATCACATTGAGTCCATAGGAAAGCCAATACTATTAAAAGGGGATGAGGTGTTGCTTAATGGTCTTTTTGCTCAAGTGCTTAGTGACAGTATTCCTAAACCCTCAACCACTCTCTCTACCCAAATATGTCCTAAACCTAAAGTCCAACTCGGCCCCACCGATTTTTCCTATCCGGCCTCACCGAGTTCATCCAAGACTTAGCCACTGCCAAAACCCTAACAAATCGGATCCACCGATATGGATCTCGGTCTCACCGAGATGGCCTTGCCAACTCTCTGTAATCGTTTGCACTCACTTTAGTCCCACCGAGTTTTGCAAATCGGTCTCACCAAGATGGCTTGCCAACTCTCTGTTGCCTTATTGCTTCACTTCGGTCCTACCGAGTTGATGCAATCGGTGCCACCGAGACGAGGTTTGCCCTAACCATTGCACTTCGGTCCATCCGAGTTGTTCCAGTTGGTCCCACCGAGATTCCTAACGTTCATATATTTTACACAGTTCGGTGCCACCGAGATTTCTGATCAGTGCCACCGAGTTGGATCAAAAGTGTGTAACGGTTGGATTTTGTGTGGAGGCTATTTATACCCCTCCACCACATCCTTCTCAGTAAGGAGAGCCATCAGAACGTGCCTACACTTCCACCATACATTTTCTGAGAGAGAACCACCTACTCATGTGTTGAGATCAAGATATTCCATTCCTACCATTTGAACCTTGATCTCTAGCCTTTCCCAAGTTGCTTTCCACTCAAATCCTTCTTCCACCATAGCCAAATCTGTGAGGAGTTGTTTGAGTGCTGGGAAGACTATCATTTGAAGCACAAGAGCAAGGAGTTCATCAACAACACACCGTCTATTACCTTTTGGAGAGTGGTGTCTCCTAGATTGGTTAGGTGTCACTTGGGAGCCTCCAACTAGATGTGGAGTTGAACCAAGAGTTTGTAAGGGCAAGGAGATCGCCTACTTCGTGAAGATCTACCCCGAGTGAGGCTAGTCCTTCATGGACGTAAGCCATGGTGGAATAGGCAAGGTTGCTTCTTCGTGGACCCTTCGTGGGTGGAGCCCTCCGTGGACTCGCGCAGCCGTTACCCTTCATGGGTTGAAGCCTCCATCAACGTGGACATACGATAGCACCACCTATCGGAACCACGCCAAAAACCACCGTGTGTTCATTGCATTTGAAATCTCCAATCCCTCCTTTACATACATATGCAATTGCTTACATTCCGCTGCTATACTCTTAGAATTGCATGTGTAGGGTGATGCTTGACATG
Organism: Elymus sibiricus; assembly: GCA_039707655.1. Classification (NCBI taxonomy): domain Eukaryota; kingdom Viridiplantae; phylum Streptophyta; class Magnoliopsida; order Poales; family Poaceae; genus Elymus; species Elymus sibiricus. Next base: position 316,717,096 of record CM077674.1, read on the forward strand.
TACTATTGCTAAAATCTGCCCACAATCAAAATTGGGAAAAGGTTAGGTTTTATTTGGTCAAGTAGTCTAATCACCCCCCCCTCTAGACATACTTTCGATTCTACAACCGCCTCGGCCCCATAGACGAGGAAGAATGGGGTGAAGCCAGTAGATCGGTTGGGCGTGGTCTGAAGACTCCAGAGGACGGCCAGCAGCGCGTCGATCCAGCTGCCGGGTGATCGCACAAGTGGCTCGACGAGTCACGGTTTGATGCTGGCCAAGATGAGGCCGTTTGCCCGCTCCGCCTGTCCGTTGGACTGAGGATGTGCGACGGAGGCCAGGTCAAGCCGGATGCCGGAGACGGAGCAGTAGCGCGCCAGTGCACCTTTGGCGAAGTTGGTGCCATTATCGGTGATGATGCTGTTAGGGACGCCGTAGCGGATGGCAATGTCTTTGATGAACTTGACGGCTGTGGGACCGTCGAGTTTCTTGATCGGCCTTGCCTCGATCCACTTGGTGAACTTGTCGACGGCCACCAATAGGTGCGTCATGCCGCCTTGAGCGCTTTTGAAGGGTCCCACCATGTCGAGGCCCCAGACAGCAAAGGGCCACGCGATGGGGATGATCTGGAGTGTCGCAAGCGGCTGGTTGCTCTGAGCCTTGAAGTGTTGGCAGCCCTTGCACTTGAGGACCAGCTCCTCGGCGTTCTTCAGAGCCGTCGGCCAGTAGAAGCCGTGGCAGAAAGCTTTGGCCACCAGAGACCCAGAGGCGGCGTGATGCCCACACTCGCGCTGGTGGATGTCACGCAAGACCTCGAGGCCCCTGGTCGTCTCGACACAGCGCTGGAAAATGCCGGTTGTGCTGCGCTTGACGAGCTCGTGGTTGATGATGTTGTAGATGGAGGCCCGGCGTTGCACTTGCCGAGCCTCGACCTCGTTCGCCGGGAGCTCGCCGCTTACCAGGAAGGTGAGGATCGGTTGGTGTAACACCCCAAGAGTGCTCCTTCCATATTTGTACTTCCCAACATTGCAATATATGGAATTGTCATGATGATCTTGATGGATGGGTTCTTCTCATGTTGTGTTTTGTTTACTTTTCATTTTGCATTTCATCTTCATGTCATTAATTGTCATGTGCTTGCATCACCATATTCATGTATGTGGTTCATGAGCATTGCACCCATCATTTTAATTTTGTTATGTTCATCATGTGTGCATGAGGCGTGTCATCATCTTCCCCTTGCCTCACCCAACTCTGGATTTCACCTATGCAACCTATTCTTCCATCACCTCTCTCTCAAATCTTCCCCTTCTTCTCCATTTCAATATTATTCTTGTGGTATTTATTTCTGTCCCAAATTAATGTTCACTATATTCCTAAATTCTCTAGACCATGTCCTAAACCTCTCTGCGAAATTTCAGCAATTTTGGGATTGAGTTGGTTGGGTTCAAAATGGTGCAAGTTTGAATTTAATTCAAACTTGAATTATTTTTCTTCCTCTAAAAATGCCCAAACCAATTTATTCAAATTCTGCACATTTCCAGGACTCCAGGGGTATTTTCATATATCTCTCACCCCATCCCAAACTCTCTATTCTTTTCCCTTTGTATTTTTGTTTGAGGAAATTGAAAAGAGAAAGAAGAGAGAGAGAGAGCAGCAGCGCCCAGAGCAGCAGCCCAGCAGCGCAGTAGTGCAGCCCACCAGCGCAGCCCAGCTCCCCTCGCACGCGCACGTCCTTTTTCTTTCTCACCCGCGCACCCGCTCGCCCCCGCTGCTCCTCTGCCGCGTGGAAAGGCCGGGCCCTCCTGCCAGTGACCTTGCTACAGCGCGCGCACCCACACCTTTTCGTCAACCTCGCTCCGTCGCCATGGGGACCGAGAGCCCGTGTGCACGCGAGCTCCACCTGCTCGCCCTGGCCCTCCATATAAACCCCCACCTTGTCCCTCGCCCCGCTAGGGTTTCCCTCCTTCGTCTTCCACTGCCGCCGGGCTCGATGAGCCTCCAGATCCGCCGCTAGAATTCCGTCCCGAGCGCATCAGAGAGCACGAGCGTTTCGCCGCCGTGTACCCTGTCGTCCTCCGCCTCGCCAAGATTGTCCGTCGCCTTCCCCGTCATCGACTACGTCGGCTACCTCCTCTACAGACCAAGGGACGCCAAGACGCAGTCGTCTCCTTCCTCTTCTTCCCCGTCGGTGCCCGAAGCCGTTCGATCGGCGCCGACGTCGACTCCGTCCATCTCCCGCCGTTCCGAGCACACTCGCGTGTTCGTGGTGAGCAGTCGCATCTCCCCGACCATTTTTACCCTTCGATAGATCCCTTCATCGCCGTATGCCGTGTGCGCCCGATCTCGCCGCCGTCGGACCTCGTCTCCGGCGAGTGTTCCGACACCCTTAGGCCTCGTTAGCTTGTCCTCCATGCTCGCCGTAGTGCGTAAAGCCGATCCCGCATTTTACCCATCGAGTTTGGCCACCGCAGCGAGTGGCACGAGCTCGCCGTCGCGTTACTGTCACCTCGTCGCCGGCGACGTTCCCGTCGTCGTTTGGCGGGCGTGCGGGATTCTCCCGCGCATCGAGCGCACCCCTCCGCCGCGCCTTAGGTCGCCGGAGAGCAAGTCCGGCGAGTGCCCCGCCGTGCCCCGTCGCCGCGGATGGCCTCCCCTGTTTTTCCTCTGTTCGCCGCGCCAGCCGCCACGTGAGCCGCCTGCGGGCCCCGCATGTCATTCACACACGCGCGCAGCCCCGCCTGTCATTCACACACGCCAAAGGGTCCCACGTGTCGGCCTCTCCCCTCTGTCTTTAGCAATTTGTGGCATATGCTAATTTCGGCATATTCCATTTCTGGTTTAATTCCTTTTCTGTGCATTCCGGTTTCGGCAGGTTTCCCGATCTGGCGCTCTCCAAATCGGGCATATGCCAAATATGGCATATAACTTATTTAAACTTCTGTCCATTATGTATTTGTGGCATTTTGAGCATTTTTCCTACAGTAACATATGAGTGTAATATATGATTTTGGGGTAGAAAAATCCAACTAATCCATTGGTAGCATTAGATTTATCTTTTGAGCAAGTTTGCATGCATGTCATTTTTGCATAATATGCCATTTTGTCATTTTTGTGTGATTTATTGCATATGTCATATGAGCAACTTGTCAACATGAGTTTGGAGCATTTTCATGCCATCTTTCTGTTAGTATTTTTTCCATGCCATCATATGCCATGATAGGAGTGCCACAAGCTTGCAAACATGCTTAGTCACTATTACTGTTTTACACTTGTTAAATTTCTGTTAAACTTGCCATGTTGCTTTGATGCTACCATCTAATCCATAGCTTTTCTGAGCATGATCAGCAAACATGTTTTATTCTATGATGCCAGTACATTCATGCCATGCTAGTTGATGCCATGTTAATCTCCTGTAGCATATCTAAATGTTGCTCTAAACAAGCCTAGTCAATATAGCAATTTTTCTGTCAACATCATGTTGCCATGTTGTGAGCTCATTTCTGGTGAATCTATGCTTCATATGATTTTGTGCCAATGTATAAAATGTTCTATGCCATGTGTACTATAGCTGCATGCCAATTTCTTGCATTTTAGAGTACTGTAGCTTACTGTTTTGACGTGCTTAAGAGGCCATGTTGCTGTTAATTTCAGTTTTGCATTGCATATTGTGTTGCTCACCATTTGAGTTTCGTGCGTCCGTTCCTCGTGATCCTTATATCGTTTTCCACCGAAATCTTCCATTCTTTATAGTGGCATACTTGGGTTGCCAGGATTTTTCCCATATCTATCTTTGCTTCACCGTTCACGTCTCGTTATCATTTCTATCGTCCCGGTAGCACCGATGCTTCATTTATGTCATGCTCAATATTTCACCATGCCATTTCATGCATCATTTTGCTTGTGCATATATGCCATGATTGTTTGTTTATTTCGGTGCTTGTTCTTTCTTTTGGGTAGTTCCGGGAGACGAGTCCGAGTTCGAGGAACCGGTTGAGAACGTGTTCGAGGAGCAGTCTTACTATCCTACCGAAGAGACTTCAGGCAAGATGATCATTACCCTTGATAACACTACTATCTTTTCTTGCTAGTTGTCTCGTTGCTATCGCTATGTCACACTTCCTACCACATACATGTCAGCCTCTCATATGCCATGATACAGCCTCTAACCACCCTACCCAGCAAACCGTTGTTTGGCTATGTTACCGCTTTGCTCAGCCCCTCTTATAGCGTTGCTAGTTGCAGGTGCAGCGCAGGTTGTTCCATGTTAGGACATGGATATGTTGTGATATCCCAATATCTCTTATTTAATTAATACATCTATATACTTGGTTGTGTGTGGAAGGCTCGGCCTTTTGCCTAGTGTTTTGTTCCACTCATGCCGCCTTAGTTTCCGTAATGCCGGTGTTATGATCCTTGATTAGCGTTCCTAACATGCTCAGGGGAATGGGACCCTCTTGATAGTTCGCTTTGAATAACCGCTTCCAGCAAGGCCCAACATTGGTTTTACCATTTGCCTAATAACAACAAAAACTTGCATAGGGAGTAATTAACCCGAGGATTCTTAATCAACAACCCGGGCCAGTGCTCCTCATGAGTGTTGGTCCAAACTAGAGCACCTTGCAGCGCCCCCTTGGAAACTTGGGTATCAGCCAACCGTAAGCTTAGCTTATCCGTCGTGGCCTGATATTGAGATACGTGCGGCTCCTATCGGGGTGTCGGCACGTCGGGAGGTCTTGCTGGACTTGTGTTACCATTGTCGAAATGTCTTGTGCATCGGGATTCCGAGGATACTTCGGGCTATCTCAAGGTTGAGGTATTTCCACCGCAGCTTGTGTTGGTCTATGATGGAGCAGGTTGGAATACCCCTGCAGGGTTAAATCTTACGCGAAGCCGTGCCCGCGGTTATGTGGCAACTTGGATATTTTTAACCTTCGGTTGTAGAAAACTTGACACTAATTCTAATAAAATACACCAACTGTGTGCGTAACCGTGATGGTCTCTTTTCGAGTAAGTTCGGGAAGAGAACACGGTGGGGTTATGTTTGAACCGTAAGTAGGTGTTCAGGATCACTTCTTGATCATATTAAACTTGCGACCGTTATGCGTAGTATATTCATCTTTATTCTTGTACTCGTAAGTTAGCCACTTAAACATGCTTAGTGCTTGCAGCAACCTCACCACATTACCACTTCCATTCCTATAAGCTTAAATAGTGTTGTTACCTTGGGTGATGAGATTGCTGAGTCCTTGTGGCTCACAGATTCCTACAAAACTCCAGTTGCAGGTACACTTGAGACAGACACAGGTGAGCCCGAGATGCTCCACTGGGAGTACGATGATGAACGTGGGTGTATGTACGTCACGATGCCAGACGATCAGTAGTGGGCCCTAGTCGGCTGATCCGGGGATAATAGCAGGGTGGTGTTTTCTCGTTTGATTTCGTCCGTAGTCGGACTCTGTCTTTCTCTTGGATGACTGTATGATGATTATGAGATATTTATGCTGTAGCATGTGGCGAGTGTAAGCCTTTATCTAGTATTCTCACCTGTTCACTAGGTTGTATGTATTTGACAATCACCTTGCTATGCGTCTCAAAATGAGGTTCTGTCACGATCTTGAGTTCATCACGAGATTGCGATAGAGCTTCATATTGGGCGTTACAAGTTGGTATCAGAGCCAACCCTCGCGGTTACACGGATGTTTGCGGACAGGTGCGCGGTCATGTTGTGCATGACGTTTGTGACCCGTCGTGGCACACAGCATGGCACATGTGCCGGACTGGATGCACAGACTTATGTGCCAAGAGGGAACGTTCCTATGGCCCGATGAGGACATCGGTTCCTCTAAGTGGGGGTGTATGTGATAGCCTGGCTTAATAGGGATGATAGACTACTCATATCAATAAGGAATTCCTTCTTTTTCGGGAGCCCATTCGGAAAGAACTCCAAAGTTAAGCGTGCTCAGCTTGGAGTAATTTCAGGATGGGTGACCGACCGGGAAGTTGCTCCCGGGTGCGCATGAGTGAGGACAAAGTGCGCAGGAAAGACTAGTATTGATCTATGGGGCCAGTCTAGATCTTGCCAGGAGTAACGACCGCCGGCGAGTGTGTACGGGGCGTTATAAGTTGGTATCAGTGCGAATGTCAAATATTCTTGGACTCCTGAGTGTGATGTTGCGTTCAATACACTCAAACAGAAGCTCGTAACTGCTCCAGTTCTCACTCCTCCAGATGAATCCAAGCCTTACCAAGTATTCTGTGATGCTTCTCTGCAAGGTCTCGGTGGAGTACTAATGCAAGAGAAGAAAGTGGTGGCTTATACCTCTCGGCAGTTGAAGCCGAACGAGAGGAACTATCCTACTCATGACTTGGAGTTGGCAGCCGTCGTCCATGCCTTAATCACATGGAGACATCTCTTGTTGGGAAGGCAGGTGGACATTTTCACCGATCACAAGAGCCTCAAGTACATATTCACTCAGGCCAACCTTAATCTCCGTCAGACCCGATGGGTGGAGATGATTCAAGAGTACAACCCGAGCATTGAATACACTCCACGCAAGGCAAATGTTATTGCAGATGCTTTGAGTATAAAAGCGTATTGCAACAGCCTAATTCTCAAGCCGTTCCAGCCTGATCTTTGTGAGGCTTTCAGAAAACTCAATCTCCAAGTTGTTCCGCAAGGATTTCTCGCAAACCTCCAGATCACTCCCACATTGGAGGATCAGATTCACGAAGCTCAGCTCTTAGATGCCATGGTGAAGAAGGTGAAACTCGGCATTGCAAAGAGTCTTCCCAAATACAAGTGCTATCGAGTGGATGACAGGGATACCTTGTTCTTTGAGGACAGGCTAGTTGTGCCAAAAGGGGATCTCAGGAAGGTCATAATGAACGAAGCACATAATTCTCTCTTGTCTATCCATCCAGGCAGCTCCAAGATGTACCATGATCTCAAGTCAACTTATTGGTGGACTCATATGAAACGTGAGATTGCTCAGTTTGTAAACGAGTGCGATGTGTGCCGCAGAGTGAAGGCGGAACATCAACGTCCAGCAGGACTTCTTCAGCCTCTACCCATTCCCGAGTGGAAATTCGATCATATTGAGATGGACTTTGTCACCGGCTTTCCCAAGTCCAAGAAAGGGAATGACGCCATCTTTGTGGTCATTGACAAGCTCACTAAAGTCGCTCACTTCCTTCCAGTCAAGGAGTCTATCACTGCAGCCCAGTTGGCAGAGCTGTACACTTCAAGAGTGGTTTCCTTGCACGGTGTTCCTCAGTTGATATCCTCAGATCGTGGAAGCATCTTCACTTCCAGATTCTGGGATTCCTTCCAGCAGGCCATGGGCACAAAGATTCGCTTCAGCACAGCTTTTCATCCTCAGACTAGTGGCCAAGTCAAGAGAGTCAATCAAATTCTTGAGGATATGCTGAGAGCGTGTGTCATCTCCTTCGGCATGAAGTGGGAAGATTGCCTTCCTTTTGCCGAGTTCTCCTACAACAATAGCTTCCAAGCAAGCTCGGACAAAGCACCATTCGAGATTCTTTATGGCAGAAAGTGCCATACTCCCCTCAACTGGTCTGAAACTGGTGAACGCCAACTTCTTGGCAATGATATGATTTCTGAAGCTGAAGAGATGTCTCGTATCATCCATGAAAATCTGAAAGCAGTGCAATCGCGCCAGAAGAGCTACTATGATAGTAAGCACCGTGACTTGGCTTTCGAGATTGGAGACCATGTCTATCTCCGTGTTTCTCCCATGAAAGGCACCCAAAGATTCGGTATCAAAGGAAAGCTTGCTCCAAGATACGTGGGCCCTTTCAAGATAATTGGCAAAAGAGGCGATCTAGCCTACCAACTCGAGTTACCTTCCAACTTCTCAAATGTGCACGATGTGTTTCACGTGTCATAGCTTCGCAAGTGCTTCAAGGCTCCCGAACGCACAATTGACTTCCAAGACATTGAGCTCCAAGATGATTTGTCTTACCGTGAGCATCCTATTGCCATTCTCGAAGAAACTGAGCGCAAGACCTGCAACAAGTCAATCAAGTTCCTGAAAGTGAAGTGGTCTCACCATTCTGACCGAGAAGCCATGTGGGAGCGCGAGGACCACCTCCGTTCCGAATATCCGGAGTTCTTCCATTCCTAGATCTCGGGACGAGATCCTCTTGTAGTAGGGGAGAGTTGTAACACCCCAAGAGTGCTCCTTCCATATTTGTACTTCCCAACAATGCAATATATGGAATTGTCATGATGATCTTGATGGATGGGTTCTTCTCATGTTGTGTTTTGTTTACTTTTCATTTTGCATTTCATCTTCATGTCATTAATTGTCATGTGCTTGCATCACCGTATTCATGTATGTGGTTCATGAGCATTGCACCCATCATTTTAATTTTGTTATGTTCATCATGTGTGCATGAGGAGTGTCATCATCTTCCCCTTGCCTCACCCAACTCTGGATTTCACCTATGCTACCTATTCTTCCATCACCTCTCTCTCAAATCTTCCCCTTCTTCTCCATTTCAATAATATTCTTGTGGTCATTATTTCTGTCCCAAATTAATGTTCACTATATTCCTAAATTCCCTAGACCATGTCCTAAACCTCTCTGTGAAATTTCAGCAATTTTGGGATTGAGTTGGTTGGGTTCAAAAATGGTGCAAGTTTGAATTTAATTCAAACTTGAATTATTTTTCTTCCTCTAAAAATGCCCAAACCAATTTATTCAAATTCTGCACATTTCCAGGACTCCAGGGGTATTTTCATATATCTCTCACCCCATCCCAAACTCTCTATTCTTTTCCCTTTGTATTTCTGTTTGAGGAAATTGAAAAGAGAAAGAAGAGAGAGAGCAGCAGCGCCCAGAGGAGCAGCCCAGCAGCGGAGCAGTGCAACCCACCAGCGCGGCCCAGCTCCCCTCACATGCGCGCGTCCTTTTTCTTTCTCACCCGCGCACCCGCTCGCCCCCGCTGCTCCTCTGCCGCGTGGCAAGGCCGGGCCCTCCTGCCAGTGACCTTGCTACAGCGCGCGCACCCACACCTTTTCGTCAACCTCGCTCCGTCGCCATGGGGACCGAGAGCCCGTGTGCACGCGAGCTCCACTTGCTCGCCCTGGCCCTCCATATAAACCCCCACCTTGTCCCTCGCCCCGCTAGGGTTTCCCTCCTTCGTCTTCCACCGCCGCCGGGCTCGATGAGCCTCCAGATCCGCCGCTAGAATTCCGTCCCGAGCGCATCAGAGAGCACGAGCGTGTCGCCGCCGTGTACCCCGTCGTCCTCCGCCTCGCCAAGATTGTCCGTCGCCTTCCCCATCGTCGACTACATCGGGTACCTCCTCTACAGACCGCGGGACGCCAAGACGCAGTCGTCTCCTTCCTCTTCTTCCCCGTCGGTGCCCGAAGCCGTTCGATCGCCGCCGACGTCGACTCCGTCCATCTCCCGCCGTTCCGAGCACACTCGCGTGTTCGTGGAGAGCAGTCGCATCTCCCCGACCGTTTTTACCCTTCGATAGATCCCTCCATCGCCGTATGCCGTGTGCGCCCGATCTCACCGCCGTCGGACCTCGTCTTCGGCGAGTGTTCCGACACCCTTAGGCCTCGTTAGCTTGTCCGCCGTGCTCGCCGTAGTGTGTAAAGCCGATCCCGCGGTTTACCCGTCAAGTTTGGCCACCGCAACGAGTGGCACGAGCTCGCCGTCGCGTTTCTGTCACCTCGTCGCCGGCGACGTTCCTGTCGTCGTTTGGCGGGCGTGCGGGATTCTCCCGCGCATCGAGCGCACCCCTCCGCCGCGCCTTAGGTCGCCGGAGAGCAAGTCCGGCGAGTGCCCTGCCGTGCCCCGTCGCGGCCGATGGCCTCCCCTGTTTTTCCTCTGTTCGCCGCGCCAGCCGCCACGTGAGCCGCCTGCGGGCCCCGCATGTCATTCACACACGCGCGCAGCCCCGCCTGTCATTCACACACGCCAGAGGGTCCCACGTGTCGGCCTCTCCCCTCTGTCTTTAGCCATTTGTGGCATATGCCAATTTCGACATATTCCATTTCTGGTTTAATTCCTTTTCTGTGCATTCCGGTTTCAGCAGGTTTCCCGATCTGGCGCTCTCCAAATCGGGCATATGCCAAATCTGGCATATAACTTATTTAAACTTCTGTCCATTATGTATTTGTGGCATTTTGAGCATTTTTCCTATAGTAACATGAGTGTAATATATGATTTTGGGGTAGAAAAATCCAACTAATTCATTGGTAGCATTAGATTTATCTTTTGAGCAAGTTTGCATGCATGTCATTTTTGCATAATATGCCATTTTGTCATTTTTGTGTGATTTATTGCATATGTCATATGAGCAACTTGTCAACATGAGTTTGGAGCATTTTCATGCCATCTTGCTGTTGTTATTTTTTCCATGCCATCATATGCCATGATAGGAGTGCCACAAGCTTGCAAACATGCTTAGTCACTGTTACTGTTTTACACTTGTTAAATTTCTGTTAAACTTGCCATGTTGCTTTGATGCTACCATCTAATCCATAGCTTTTCTGAGCATGATCAGCAAACATGTTTTATTCTATGATGCTAGTACATTCATGCCATGCTAGTTGATGCCATGTTAATCTCCTGTAGCATATCTAAATGTTGCTCTAAACAGGCCTAGTCAATATAGCAGTTTTTCTGTCAACATCATGTTGCCTTGTTGTGAGCTCATTTCTGGTGAATCTATGCTTCATATGATTTTGTGCCAATGTATGAAATGTTCTATGCCATGTGTACTGTAGCTGCATGCCAATTTCTTGCATTTTAGAGTACTGTAGCTTACAGTTTTGATGTGCTTAAGAGGCCATGTTGCTGTTAATTTCAGTTTTGCATTGCATATTGTGTTGCTCACCATTTGAGTTTCGTGCGTCCGTTCCTCGTGATCCTTATATCGTTTTCCACCGAAATCTTCCATTCTTTCCAGCGGCATACTTGGGTTGCCAAAATTTTGCCCATATCTATCTTTGCTTCACCGTTCACGTCTCGTTATCATTTCTATCGTCCCGGTAACACCGATGCTTCATTTATGTCATGCTCAATATTTCACCATGCCATTTCATGCATCATTTTGCTTGTGCATATATGCCATGATTGTTTGTTTATTTCGGTGCTTGTTCTTTCTTTTGGGTAGTTCCGGGAGACGAGTCCGAGTTCGAGGAACCGGTTGAGAACGTGTTCGAGGAGCAGTCTTACTATCCTACCGAAGAGACTTCAGGCAAGATGATCATTACCCTTGATAACACTACTATCTTTGCTTGCTAGTTGTCTCGTTGCTATCGCTATGTCACGCTTCCTACCACATACATGTCAGCCTCTCATATGCCATGATACAGCCTCTAACCACCCTACCCAGCAAACCATTATTTGGCTATGTTACCGCTTTGCTCAGCCCCTCTTATAGCGTTGCTAGTTGCAGGTGCAGCGCAGGTTGTTCCATGTTGGGACATGGATATGTTGGTATATCACAATATCTCTTATTTAATTAATGCATCTATATACTTGGTTGTGTGTGGAAGGCTCGGCCTTTTGCCTAGTGTTTTGTTCCACTCATGCCGCCTTAGTTTCCGTAATGCCGGTGTTATGATCCTTGATTAGCGTTCCTAACATGCTCAGGGGAATGGGACCCTCTTGATAGTTCGCTTTGAATAACCGCTTCCAGCAAGGCCCAACATTGGTTTTACCATTTGCCTAATAACAACAAAAACTTGCATAGGGAGTAATTAACCCGAGGATTCTTAATCAACAACCCGGGCCAGTGCTCCTCATGAGTGTTGGTCCAAACTAGAGCACCTTGCGGCGCCCCCTTGGAAACTTGGGTATCAGCCAACCGTAAGCTTAGCTTATCCGTCGTGGCCTGATATTGAGATACGCGCGGCTCCTATCGGGGTGTCGGCACGTCGGGAGGTCTTGCTGGACTTGTGTTACCATTGTCGAAATGTCTTGTGCACCGGGATTCCGAGGATACTTCGGGCTATCTCGAGGTTGAGGTATTTCCACCGCAGCTTGTGTTGGTCTATGATGGACCAGGTTGAAACACCCCTGCAGGGTTAAATCTTACGCGAAGCCGTGCTCGCGGTTATGTGGCAACTTGGATATTTTTAACCTCTGGTTGTAGAAAACTTGACACTAATTCTAATAAAATACACCAACTGTGTGCGTAACCGTGATGGTCTCTTTTCGAGTAAGTTCGGGAAGAGAACACGGTGGGGTTATGTTTGAACCGTAAGTAGGTGTTCAGGATCACATCATGATCATATTAAACTTGCGACCGTTATGCGCAGTATACTCATCTTTATTCTTGTACTCGTAAGTTAGCCACTTAAACATGCTTAGTGCTTGCTGCAACCTCACCACATTACCACTTCCATTCCTATAAGCTTAAATAGTGTTGTTACCTTGGGTGATGAGATTGCTGAGTCCCCGTGGCTCACAGATTCCTTCAAAACTCCAGTTGCAGGTACACTTGAGACAGACATGGGTGAGCCCGAGATGCTCCACTGGGAGTACGATGATGAACGTGGGCGTATGTACGTCATGATGCCAGACGATCAGTAGTGGGCCCTAGTCGGTTGATCCGGGGATAATAGCAGGGTGGTGTTTTCTCGTTTGATTTCGTCCGTAGTCGGACTCTGTCTTTCTCTTGGATGACTGTATGATAATTATGAGATATTTATGCTGAAGCATGTGGCGAGTGTAAGCCTTTATCTAGTATTCTCACCTGTTCACTTGGTTGTATGTATTTGAGAATCACCTTGCTATGCGTCTCAAAATGAGGTTCTGTCACGATCTTGAGTTCATCACGAGATTGCGATAGAGCTTCCTATTGGGCGTTACAGTTGGGCCCAAGACGGTGCCTCCACCACCATGAAGACGGCACTTGCGCAGTTTCGGCCGGGTCAGAAGGCGGTGGGCCAGAGCCGGCAGCCCCCGAGCCGGAGCCGGCAGCCCCCGGGGCTAGGTCAGAGATGGCAGCCCCCGGGACCGGGATGGCAGTCTCCAGGGTGGCGCTGGCAGTCCCTGAGCCAGAGCCAGCAGTCCCCAGGGCCGGGATGGCAGTCTCCGGGGTGGCGCTGGCAGTCCCCGAGCCGGAGCCAGCAGTCCCCGGGGCTGGGTCGGAGACAGCAGCCCCCGGGATCGGGATGGTAGTCTCCGGGGTGGCGCTGGCAGTCCCCGAGCCGGAGCCGGCAGTCCCCAGGGCTGGGTTGGAGACAGCAGCCCCCGGGACCGGGACGGCAGTCCCCGAGCCGGAGCCGGCAGCCCCTGAGCCAGAAGCAGGGACCGTTGGGTCGGCTGGGACGAAGATGGACTCTGAATCCGGAGACGGCTTGATGGAGGGCTTGCGTAGGTGCTCAAGGGAGATGCCGGTCGGGATCGCTTGCCGACTAGAGCCAAGCTTGGCTAGAGTGTCCGCCGCCTCGTTCTCTTTTCGGGGGACGTGGAGGAACTCACAACCGTCGAAGCTGTCGGTCATTTGCTGGACCAGGTTGCGGTAGCTGGCCATGTTGGAGTCCCTGGCGTCCCACTCGCCAGAGACCTGCTCGACCACCAGGTCGGCGTCGCTGTAGCAGAGGATACGCCGGATGCCAATTTCTTTGGCCAGCCGGAGGCCATGGACGAGGGCTTCGTACTCGGCGACGTTGTTGGAGGCGGCGAAGTGGATCTGGAGCGCGTAGCGCAGCCGGTCACCCTTGGGGGAGGAGAGCACGATGCCGGCTCCCAAGCCGGAGGCCATCTTTGAGCCGTCGAAGTGCATGCGCCAGTGCGTCACATCGAGGGCCGGCGGCAAGTACTGGGTCTCTGCCCAGTCGACGAGGAAGTCGGCCAACGTCTGCGACTTGATGGCCGTGCGGGGCTTGTAGAGGATGGTGTGGCCGGCTAGCTCGATGGCCCATTTGGCGATCCGGCCAGAGGCGTCCCGACATCCCATGATCTCGCCGAGGGGGTCCGTGCTCACCACGGTGATGACATGCTCCTGGAAGTACTACTTCAGCTTCTTGGCGGCGAAGTACACGCCATAGCACATCTTCTGGTAGTGGGGGTAGTTCTGCTTGGAGGTGGAGAGGACATCGCTCAGGTAGTACACAGGGCGCTGGACCGGCTGCGCCTTGCCTTCCTCGAGGCGCTCTACCACCAGCACCACGCTGACCACGCGGGTGGTTGCCGCGATGTACATCAGGAGCGGCTCCTTCTCAGCCGGCGCGGCCAAGACGGGCGCGGTGGAAAGCATGCGCTTGAGATCGCGGAAAGCTTTGTCCGCCTGGTCAGACCACTCGAACGGCGTCGTCTTCTTCATCAGCTGATACAGGGGCAGGGCCCTCTCCCCCAGCCGGCTAACGAACTGGCTTAGAGAGGCGAAGCAGCCGGTGAACTTCTGGACGTCGCGCAGCCGAGCCGGCTTGTGCATGCGCTCGATCGCCTTGATCTTCTCCGGATTGGCCTCAATACCGCGCTTCGACACGAGGAACCCAAGGAGCTGGCCAGCCGGTACGCCGAAGACGCATTTCTCCGGGTTGAGCTTGATCTGGAACTGGCGCAGATTGGCGAACGTCTCCCTGGGGTCCTCGAGGAGGGTAAGGTGCTGCTTGGTCTTCACCACGATGTCGTCGACGTAGACGTGCACGTTCCTGCCGATCTGCGGCAGGAGGCACTTTTGCATGCAGCGCTGGAAGGTGGCGCCGGCGTTCTTCAGGTCAAATGACATGGTGATGTAGCAATACGCCCCGAAGGGGGTGATGAAGGACGTCTTGAGGGCATCCGCCGGGTCCAGCTTGATCTGGTGGTAGCCGGAGTAGGCGTCCAGGAAGGCCAGAAGCTCGCAGCCGGCAGTGGAATCGATGACTTGGTCGATCCGGGGTAGGGCAAATGGGTCCTTGGGGCAGGCCTTGTTCAGGCTGGTGTAGTCGATACACATGCGCCAAGTGTCGTTCTTCTTCAGGACGAGGACCAGGTTGGCCAGCCACTCGGGGTGGAACACTTCCATGATGAACTCACCCGCGAGTAGCCGGGCGATCTCTTCGCCAATGGTTCTTCGCTTCTCCTCGGAGAAGCAGCGTAGCGGCTGCCGGACCGGCTTGGCATCCGACCGGACATGGAGTTTGTGCTCGGTGAACTTCCTCGAAACACCCGGCATGTCTTTGGGGGACCATGCGAAGATGTCTCGATTCTCACGGAGGAAGTCGACGAGCTCGCCTTCCTATTTGCTGTCGAGGCCGGAGCCCACGACAACGTACTCGCTGGAGTTAGGGTTGGACAGGTCGAGCGAAACATTCCTCGTGCCCTTGGCCGGCTTGAAGGACCCCTCGTCGGCCGGCTGCTTGAGCTGAGCCGGCATGACCGGCTGCTCGCCAGCTAGGACGACGAGACGGTCGAGCTGGCGTTTCTCCTCGGCAATGACCAGCGACTCAGCCAGCTTAGAGCCGGCTTTGGCGCACTCCAGGGACTTCCTGTAGTCGCCGGTGATGGTGATGATGCCCCTGGGACCCGGCAGCTTCATCTTAAGGTAGGCGTAGTGGGGGACCGCCATGAACTTGGCCAAGGCGGGCCGGCCCAAAAGCGCGTGGTAGGGGCTGGCCAGGTCGACCACCTCGAACCAGATCGGCTCGCGGTGGAAGTGGGCGCTGGTGCCGAATAGCACGTCCAGCCGAACCTTGCCGATGGGGGAGCACAAGGCGCCCGGCACGATGCCGTGGAACACCATTTGGGTAGGCTGCAGCTGGCTCTCCTCGATGCCGAGCTTGACCATGGTGTCGCGGTAGAGGATGTTGATGCTGCTGCCGCCATCGATCAGGACCCGCGAAAAGTGGCAGGTGCACTTCTCAGCGATGAAGGTGGAGTCAAGGACGAGCGCGTAGCCACCCGGCGTGGGCATCACGGTCGGGTGGTCCTCCCGGGTCCAGCTGATCGGACGGTCGGACCAGTGCATGTACTGGGGGACCGGGGGGACGACGGCGTTCACCTCGTGCTGGTACTTGCGCTTGCTGTGCTTGTCGTCGCCTTCGCTGGTGAAGACGATGTAGGCCGCGTCCTGCTGAGGGTAGGCATTGTTGGCGAGGGCGCCAGCTGCCGGAGGTGGCAGAGGAGGTGGCGGGAGCTGTGCGTCGGGTCCGGGAGGCGGAGGTGGAAAATCGCCGCGCATGTGGCGCTAGGTGATGCTGCAGTTCCGGAGCGTGTGCGTGGATGGCTTCATGCCGCTGTGGTGCTTGCAGGGGGCGTCGAGCATCTGCTTGAAGGAGAACTTCGGCTGCCAGGCCATCTTGCCAGTGCGCTGGCGCTTGACGCCGCCTTGCTCGACCGGCTGTTCCTCCGCCATGGCGGCTACTTGCTGGTTGTTGTAGCGGGGAGCCAGCTGCTCGGCCTTCCACTTGTTGTTGTTGTTGTCTTGCCGGCGCTGGTTGGCTTCGCCAGCCGGCTTTGGGGTGACCGGCTGGACCGGGACCGGCTTGCCGTCCGCGTCGACCGTGATCTTTACGCGCATCGCGGAGTCGGTCGTGGTGTACTTGTCCACCACTGCCATGAGCTCCGCCAAGGTGTCTGGCTCATCACACATCAGCCGGTGCTTGAGCAGGGTGCCGTCTCGACACCCGTTGACGAAGTACTGGATGGCCTACACTTCGTGGACCCCCTCGCAGGAGTTACGCAGCTCGGTCCATCGCGTGAGGAAGTCACGGAGAGGCTCACCCGGGCCCTGAACGCACATGGAGAGCTGGCGAGGCCGACCCGGGCGCTTGTATGTGCTGGTGAAGTTACGTACGAACGCGTCCTTGAAGTCCAGACAGGAGTTGACGCTGCCGGCCCTCAGGCTATTAAGCCACGTCCGGGCCGAGCCGAGCAGCATGAGGGGGATGTAGCGGACCGCCACGCGCCTGTTGCCGCCGGCTATGCCGACAGCCGTGGTGTAGTCAGTTAGCCAGTCTTCCGGCTTGGTGATGCCGCTGTACTTGGGGGTGTCGCGGGCCAGTGTAAACCCTTTGGGGAAGGGCTCCTCGCGGATGCGGGGTTCGAAGCAGGCGGGACCAGCGAACTTTCCTCTTCGAGGGCCGTGGAACGCGTTAGCCGGTCGATGCGATGGCGGGCGTCGTTTTCGTCGTAGGGCTGGCGGGGACCCAGCCGGCTTGCAACGGGGCCGCGTGGCACCGCACCGGCAGAAGCCGGCTGGGCCGCCGAGGCGGCGGAGGAGGAAGCTCCGGCTGCCGGACTCGGTCGTCACCGGCAGTCTCGACAGCAACGCCGTCGCCGGCCGTCGAGGCACGGTTGTGCTGGCTCCGGCTTGCCCGGCGCCGGCCAGAGCAGCTGGTGCTGTCGGCGGCGGAAGATGCCTGCTGCGTGTCCCGATGGGCTCTCCCCGGGTCCGCGGTGTTTTCTAAGGCGGAGGCGGCGGGCTGGGCCGGATCAAAGCGTTTCTTCTGCTCGTTCGCCGCGGTGATGAGATCGCGGATGCGCTGCTGCTGCAGCAACTCCTCGCCCTCTAGGAACTCGAGATCCGCCATGGCCGCCTACGCCGCGCGCATGTTCTTGACGGGGGTGTCATAGACGGGCCGGCCGGCGCCCAACGCACGGCCTATGGCACCTCCACGGATTCGCACCTCCGCAGCTCGGCTGGGCTCGGCGGCGGCTGGCGTGAAGCCGTGAACGCTGTCATACTCCCGCTGGGCGGACTCCAGCCGGCGCCGCGTTGCCGCGAGCGCCGTGGCCTCGTCTAGCAGTTGCTGACAGTCCTCGTTGAGCTGAGCTACTGTAATCGCCGGGTCGGCGTCGGGCGTGATGGGGGCTTGCAGGCTCCAGATCGTCTCGTGAAGCGGGTCGACGTGGCGGGATTGGGTTGCAGCCGCGGCGGCCTTCTCCTTGCCGCGCGAGGAGCCGGAGCTAGCGCCGATGGTCAGCACCTCCGCACGGATGCAGAGGTCCGCGACGTCATCAAAGACGGCACAGCCAACGGGGACGGGCGAGTCGGTGAAGCTGCGTACCTCGCTAGGGTACTCGTCGGGGATGGGCGCGACGAAAACGCGCAGCACGCTGAAGGGGACGACGGAGCAGCCTGCGGGGCAGGCGGCGTCTGCACCTGACGCAACATCGCAGCCGGCCGGGTTGGCCGCGCAAGGCGTGCGGACCAAACCGTGCGCAATGCGCTTGCCGGAGCTGTTGAAGGGCCTCGTCCAGAACTTGACTCCGGCCAACGCCGTGAGCAGCCCCACAGTGGGCGCCAACTGTCATGGTGAAATCACGGCAGATGCCATGAGATGGCTAAAAGTGGGGGGCTGCGTGAGGACGCCGGTGGGTTGCGGAGGCGAGGTCGATATGCGCGGGCGTGGGACATGAGACGTACCCAGGTTCGGGGCCCTCCGGAGAGGTAACACCCCTAGTCCTGCCGAAATGGGTTGATGTGCACAAGGGCTACAAATGGTGCTCCTGGAGCTGTTTGGGGCGGAGGAGGAAGAAGGAGCTAGCTCTCCCTTCTGCCTCTCCTGTGAGTGAGTGTGTGGGTGCGAGAGTTGCTTCTGGGCTCAACCCCTCTGCATGGAGGCCTCCTGGGGGGTCTTATAGCCCAACCCCCCAGGTTTACATAGGTAAAACTACACGCGTGCGGGACCCAGATGTCGGCGTTTTGAGCCAGCTGTGGGGCCCGCCGGCTGCTGGAACCCTCCGGCTTCTCGGCACTGTGGTCTGTCGCCTCGTGCCTCACGGAGTGGTTGGTGTCGTGGGGCTACAGTGGCGCGCTGGTGCTGACGTCGGTCACCCCGGTCAGTGGGGTTGGCGGCACTGTTGCCACGCCTTCCCGAGGCGGGTTGCGCTGTAGCCACGCTCCCCCGCCGTGGAGGGCCGTCTTGTCGTTCGGAGCGATGGGACGACCGCTGACCCGTCGTTGGCCGGCCAACGGGCAGCCGGACCCGGCCCGGGGCCGGGCCCAGCCGGCCAGCGTTGGGAAGCCGGCGGAACGGCCAGCCGGTTCGGAGGGGCACGGGCTGCCCCGAAGTTTTGAAAAGGGCTTCGGGTTTGATTGCCTACCCGGGGGTCATCCCCCCGACAGATCCAAAGTAACTCATCATGATCATAATGATATAACAATCTCTTAATTGCTACTGTATCAAAATTTGTATAATGATGTATAAATACAGTATAAAAGAAAAGAAATGAAATACGATGAATAGTAGTAGCGCTGGGTGAATCCCACGCTGCTACTACTTATTAGTAGCGCTGGACCAGCCCATGCTACTGCTAATTGAATTAGTAGTAGCGATGGGTGAGACCGGCGTTACTGCTACAATTTAGCTGTAGCGTCCTACCAGTAGCGCTGGCTCCCGCGCTACTGCTAGGCAA
This sequence comes from Elymus sibiricus, assembly GCA_039707655.1. Taxonomy (NCBI): domain Eukaryota; kingdom Viridiplantae; phylum Streptophyta; class Magnoliopsida; order Poales; family Poaceae; genus Elymus; species Elymus sibiricus. The sequence goes on from CM077674.1 coordinate 316,736,415, forward strand.
AAATCCAGCGCTACTGGTAAGGTTTTCCCTAGTAGGGAAGGGCTCGCGGGGGCGCGGTGCAACCATGACGGGAGGGCTCGTCAGATATCTCTTGAGGTCCTCGAAGGTCACGTCAGCCTCAGGAGTCCACTTGAAGGGACCCGATCTCTTCATGAGCTTGAAGAACGGCAGGGCTCGCTCGCCAAACTTGGAGATGAAACGTCCGAGCACGGCCATGCACCCCGCCAGGCACTGCATTTCCTTGAGGTTCCGGGGAGGCCAGATCTCCTCGATGGCCTTAACCTTCTCGGGGTTGGCTTCGATGCCACGGTGGGAGACCAGGAAGCCAAGCAGCTTGCCTGAAGGGACCCCGAAGACACACTTGGCGGGGTTGAGCTTGAGGTTGACCTTGCGCAGGTTGGCGAAGGTTTCTTCGAGGTTCGCGATGAGGGAGCATGATTTGCAACTTTTCACGATGATGTCGTCGATGTAGGCCTCTGCGTTCCTTCTCATCTGGGACCCCAGGGCGATGCACATCAGCCTCTGGAAGGTGGCTCCCGTGCTCTTCAGGCCGAAAGGCATGCAGATGTAACAGTACACTCCGCGGGGGTGATGAAGGCCGTCCTCTATTCGTCTTCCTTGGCCATCTTGATCTGGTGGTAGCCTGAGAAGGCGTCCAGAAAACATAGTAACTCGCACCCAGTGGTGGAGTCCACGATCTGGTCAATCCGTGGCAGCGGGTAAGGGTCCTTGGGGCAGGCTTTGTTGAGGCTGGTGAAGTCGATGCACATCCGCCCCTCGCCGCTGTGCTTGGGGACCACGACAGGGTTGGCGACCCACACGGGGTGGCGCACCTCGCGGATGACTCCTGCCTCCTGCAGCTTCTGAACTTCTCGAATGATGAACTCTTGCTTCTCGGGTGCCTGGCGCCGTGCCTTTTACTTCACGGGGCGTGCGTTGGGGCACACCGCTAAGTGGTGCTCGATCACCTCCCTCGGCACACCAGACAAATCTGATGTTGTCCATGCGAACACATCAGCATTTGCCCAGAGGAAGGCGATGAGCGAGCCTTCCTATTTGGGAGGGAGACCGATGCCGATGATGACGGCAGGCCCGGAGCCACTGCTGTCCAGTGACACCTTATTCGTCTCGGCGCGCGCCTAAGAGAACAGCTGCTTCTTCTTCGCGGGTGCGGGCTCGGCAGGCTCGACGTTGTCCTCATCAGCAGGGTGAGCGGTGGCGGCAGCCTTGTAGGCGCGCTCGAGGGTGCACACTGCGTCCTTCTCGTCGCAGCGGACGGTGATGGTGTCACTGCAGCCAGGCATCTTGATGGTGTTGTAGGCGTGGTGAGTTACCGCCATGAACTTGGTGAGCGCGGGGTAGCCCAAGATGGCGTTGTAGGGTAGGCCGATGTGCGCCACGTCGAAGTCGATGAGCTCGGTGCGGTAGTTCCTGCGGGTGCCGAAGGTGACGGGATGGCGCACCTGCCCCAGAGGCAAGGTCGAGCCATCGGTTACGCCCGAGAAGGGCCTCATCAGCATCAAGCGCTCGTAGGGCACCTGCAGCTTCTCGAAGGTCTCTATGGAGAGCACGTTGAGGCCCGCGCCACCGTCGATGAGCGTCTTGGTGATGGCGACGTTGTTGACAGTGGGTGTGCACAGCATGGGGATGGTGCCCACAGTCCTCGTGGACTTGGGGTGGTCGCCGGAGTCAAAGGAGATCGAGTACTGTGACCACTTGAGGGGCTCGGAGGCGTCGACCCCCGGGAGGGCCGCGTTCACCTCACGGGAGAACTACTTGAAGTGGCGGTTAGATGGGAGGGGGGCTGGGCCCCGCCAAGGATGCACGCCACCTCGCGAGGCTCCTGATAGCCCCTAGCGTTCTCGTCAGGGAGATTGCCGTTGTTCCTGCCGGGGCGCGGAGGGGCGGCATTGGCCTGAGGGTTGGCCTGATGCGGCTGGTTCCGCTAGCCTTGCCGGTAGTTGTTGTTGCCGTTGTTGTTGTTGTTATTGTTGTTGTTGTTGTTGTTGTTGTTGTTGTTGTTGTTGTTGTTGTTGCTGTTGTTGTTGCTGTTGTTGTTGTTGTTGTGATCTCCGCAGCGGTTGCCGCTGCGGCCGCCTCCGCGGCCCGCGCCGCGCTCGTTGCGGTCGCCTTGCCTATCCTGGCGGTCATCGCGAAGCAGCTTGAGCTCGTGGCAGTCCTTGGTGCTGTGGGAGTGCATGTAGTGATAGGCGCAGAAGGGGTGATCGTCCTTCTTGGCCTCATTGCGGTCACGTCCGTGCTTCTGCTTAGGCTCCACCGCAAGCACGGCAGGGCCCTTGCGCTTGGCGTCCTTGCCTTTGGTCTTGGCGGCGCCGGGCGCCGCGTCAGGGTCGTTGTGGGCGAAGAGGTGGCCCTCTTCAGCCTTGGCGCACTTGTCGGCGAGGTCGAACAGCGCGACGACGGTGTCGAGCTCGTTGTTGATGGAGAGCTTCTCGAGCATCCTGACATCCGTGACACCGGAGGAGAACGCGGGGATGATCGCTGCGTCGGAGGCGCGCGGGATCTTGTTGCGCACTTGGCTGAAGTGCTGGATGTACTTGCGGAGGGTCTCGCCAGGGCGCTGGCGCACGACGCGCAGGTCGTTGAGCGTGAGAGGGCGCTCGTACGTGCCCTTGAAGTTGGCGACGAACTACCGGCACAGTTCGGACAACGAGGAGATGGAAGCTTTGGGAAGGTTCATCAGCCACGAGCGCGCGGCGTCCTTGAGGGCCCTGGGGAACCAGTTCGCCATGACCTTGTCGTCACCGCCCGCAGCCTTGGTGCCCAAGGTGTAGAGCTGCAGGAACTCCATGGGGTTGGGGGTGCCGTCGTAGCGAGGAGGCAGCTCCGGCTTGAACTTCACGGGCCACACCACGCGGCGTAGCTCGCGAGTGTAGGCACGGCAGCCCCCACTGCTGGAGGCGACACCACTGGCGAGAGCAGCGCGATTCTGGCGCCCGGCCGCTGCGACGTCCTGGATGGTGCGGTTCTGGCATTGGTGCTGCTGCTCGAGGATCATGCGCACGTCTGGCGCCGCGCGCCGGAAGATTTGGCATCTGGCGTCGGCGTGGTATGGCGAGGACGCACCGTGAGACGGCTCTGGCGAGCGCGTGCCACGGTGGCGTCCCACGTAGTCGTCGATCGGAGGAGGCGGAGGGGGCACGCCGTGTCTCGCCTCCGCGACGCGCGGCGACAGAGGTGGCAGAGAGCGGGAGGGCGCCGGGGCGTCTCCGGCGGCGTTGACGAGCTCGGTGATGCATGCGAACCAAGCGTCGTACCTGGACTCGGTTAGACGGTAGCGCAGCAGTTTGCGCGGCATGAGCAACGCAGCCTGTGGGGCTTGTGGGTCGCGGCGGGCGAGCGAGGATGCTGTAGCGGTGCGGCCATGCGGTTGCATGGACGGGTGAAGGGAAGACGCTTGCTCCTCCTCGGCCGCGGGCTCGGTAGCGACGCCAGCGCACCCACGGCGGTTGTCATTGGCGACGGGCTCCGTGCGGACCACCCTGCTGGCCCTGTGCAGGGCGCGCTCGCGTCGCGCGTTGGCCATGTCGATGTCGAGGTTGAAGGCGCGAAGACTGGCCCCCTACCTGGCGCGCCAAATGTCGGAGAGGGACACTCCAAAAACCCTGGTTCGAACACTGGGGGGCTGCTCGCTACCTATCTACCAGACGGTGACCTTGGCGAGGCTACGGCGAGCGAAGCACGGCGGGAATGCACACACACAAGGCACGGCAGGGACACAAGGAGCTGCCCAGGTTCGGGCCACCGAGCGGTGTAAAACCCTACTCCTGCTTGTCTGTGATTGCTGTGGTTGATAGTGCTCTTGCGTACAAGGTAGAAGAAGGTCGAAAAATCCCCTCTCTAAGGTAGCAGCCCTGTCCCTTATATAGCTGCCTTGGTCCTCTTCCCCGAAAATATTGGCGGGATGGGTTGACACACAACGGCAGTTCAAAGGGGGACAGGCGCCCAGTCCTATCCTGACAAAAGTAGTCTTCGTCTGAAAAGACGCCGTCCATAACGTGCTGGTGGGCTCGCTGATGAAATCTGCCCTAGCGCGTCGTGCCATCATGGTCTTCTTGCACCGAAGTGGTAAGCTTTGGGATTTGCTTTGGGGGAGGCAGCCGCAGCCGCTCCTTTATCACCAAAGAGGAAATCCTCCTTGACCGCGCCTACTGGCACGGTACCTGCTGTTGTTGTCGCCTTGTGCAGGCACGTCACCCACGTGGTGGGCACGCAGCCGCGCAACCAGCGTCGCGCGGCTCCCCTGCGCGGAGGGCCTTGCGAGGTTGCCTACCGTAGAAGGTGCTCTTCTGTAGTGCCTCCCCTCGCGAGGCCTGGCCCTCGCGAGGCGTCTTGCTTCGCGGCGCCCACGGTTGGGCCGCTGTGGCGCCCCGCCTGAATACCACTGTAGCCAGACGGTCGCCGCACATACCAGCCCAGGAAAATCACTCTGGCATGCGATTTTACAACAAGTATCAAGAACACATGCATTTCTATTATTGGATATATAAGTCTTACATGATATTTTACAAGGGTGGAGGCAGCGGAAAAGCTCTATCTAAGGCAGCATGGTCTTGGTGCGGCTCCAATCCACAGGGATCTGACTGGGTTACTCTTCTAGCCCGCGAACACTCCGGCTCCTCGCTAGCGGTCGTCGAATCCTTAGGTAAACCTGGCCACATTGAAGGCCGCTGAGTACTTTTGAATGTACTCGCAAGCAAACCAAACCAACATATACACCAAGCAAAGCAATCCATGGCATTGAAGCATGCACTTGTTATTAGAGCAACATTAATTATCATGGCAACATTAATTATCATGGCAACATTAATTATCATTATAACAGGATTATTCAGCATGATAACTACTAAAGTAAAACATATCAAGGAAATAATCTATACTCCGAATATGTCATGATCCAAACCAAATCCTATCCAACTCCAATCCAAGTCTTTCGGTTACACGACCGTTTCTCTCTTAGCCATCCCATGGCTAACATCTCATATACCTGACATCATCCGATGTCCCTGCATCTGTACTACAAGCCTGACAAACTTTACCATTCTCTGGTTCAGTCTTAGCAATAATATTATGTAGTTTGTTCCTCCAGACTCGACACAGACCAAATAGTGTGACCTAATACGAACTGTGTCCCATGACCGAGGATGCGGCTATTCGAATAGATTTACACTCTGCAGAGGTTGCGCACTTTACCCACACTATGGAGCTCCTGGCCTCATGCTCCCATTCGGGTGGACCGGTGCTGCTCCAACAAAACTGGTCTATTGCCTGGCACTCTTACGGTCCCACCGACAATCATACCCTCCCAGGGTCATGTCCTAGGTGGCCCCTGTGTCACCCCGTGACACCTGCCACCGTCGTGGCCAAACAAAACTGTCCCAAACAGGGACCTGAGCTCAATAACCAAACTGGGCTCACAGGAATATCGCCGCCTACCGGGCCAGGGTAGCACGCACGCATAATGCCCCCTCTTTGGAGGTACCGACAAGAGGCAGGACAATAGACCAAGCTAGGGACGTCCCATACCGGCAAATGTGGCTACACTGATGAGCTCGGTTCGGTGGCACTATGACTCGATCCAGCCGACGGAGGAGGTTGTCATTATTAAGTCACATTCTTTATCTTTGCAATAATAGTAATAATGCATGCTGTAACAACTATGAAAACATAACAACCTTTCTCCATACAATGTCACAATGGGTCATTAGTGATACAATATTTAAATGGCAAGTTATCACTTTACAAGCTCTAGCTGTAAGTTCCGACCATCTGAACCCTTGCATGAAACCGGCATATAAACCAGTAGCCACCAGAACGGTCTTTACAACTCAGATCTGGGACGTTATCGGAATAACTCAACCCCGGCTCAAGACGGCTGAAAAGCACATCAGAGCATGAGACGGTGTTGATAAAAAGAGTGTAGCAGTTCCCTAAGACGGCCGAAGAACAGCTCAGAGCATAGGGTCACCACTACTGAAAGAAATTCAACAGCTGCCCGCGACGGCCGAAAAGCAGCTCAGAGCATGGGCCAGTTGTTGAAAAGAGAAACATAAAGTCGGCATCCACCCCGGACGGCCGGAAGCAGCTTAGAACACAGGCGTGGTGCCGTCAAAGAAAGGCAGGCAAGGGTTCATTAGCGTCACATACAGCTCACCACTACGCATACAAGCATAAGCATATTAATTTAAACACGCAAGAATAACACAGAGCAATGCTTTAGGGCACATATCGGATGGTCGGCTCGCCTGGGGGTCGAGGAATACTCCGGGAAGAAGTGCGATCACCTCGCGGAAGAATTCGCCAGAAAGGTTCTCTCTCGGAGGGGCTGAATAGAGGGCAAGGGCAAAATGGGCATTTTCAGAATGTGCCAACATGGTGAAAGTGATGTCATCGGAACGGGCTCGACGAACAGAGGAGGTGGGCTTTGGATTCACCTGAATCGGAGTTGTGAGCAAAAAGTTGTAAGGGTTTTTCTGCCAGGGACCTATGTGTAAAGAAAATATTTACAGCCGGGACCTTGACAACACGGCTGCTGGCGCCTTCTCTGGAAATACGCTTTCCAGAAGGGAAAACGTATTTCTGCTCTTTACGTTTTCCAGAGGTAAAAACGCATTCCGCCATAGTACGCCTTCCGAAGTGGAAAGCGCATTCTGGGCTTTACGCGTCCACTTAAACGGGCGGGCCCGTGGCTAAGCCACTGACGGGTGGGGCCCGCACTGTTTCTCTCTCCTCTCTCCATCTCCTTCTTCAACCCCCGACAGAGAGGCAGGGGAGGCGCCAGCCGCGACGGTTGCCGGCGATGTGGGGCTCGGCGACCTCAGGCGGTGGTGCAGTTGAACTCCCGGCGTCGTCCCGTGCCCGTGGGTGGTCGAGGCGAAGGTGGGGGTGACCTGCGGTAGCCAGACGGGGATGGGGCAGACGGCGGCAGTGGTGAGCTCGGGCCGCGGATACGGCCTCCCCCGAAGCAGAATGGAGGCGGAGAGGCCGTCTGGATGGTGGTGGGGCTTGGCTACGGCGGCTAGGGCAGGAATGGGGGCCGGGGACGAGCGAATTTAGGCGAGAGAGGGCGGCGGTCATGGCAGCCGTGGGAGAGGGATCGAGCACGGGAGCTCGAGTCTTTGAGCTGGGGAAGGACTAGGGGAGAGAGGAGGGTCCTGGGGTGGTGTGGGTGCGCTGGGAGGGGCTCGGCCATGGCTATTTATAGCCGGCCGGGGCGAGCGGATGAGCTCGGCCGCCGTGGCGTCCTTAGCCGGGTACTGGTTCCCGGGGACACGCGGAGGGAGGGGGCGATGTCGGCAGGGTCTCTGGGAGAGGGAAGAAGCTGGTAGTGGCTTCGCGAGGGCTCGGGGAGGAAGAGGACACATATCACGAGCGGGACAGTACCGCAGCGGCGACCGCCGTGGCGCGAGGAGGAAGGGAGAGGAGTTGGAAGGTGCTGGAGAGAGTGGGCGTGGACGTTGCGGAGCCACCAGACATGCCCGGACAAGCCGGAGAGAGCTGGTCGACGCGACCAGACGCGGTCAGCGCGCAGAGCGCGCGTTTGGCTCTGTCCATGGCGTGGTCACCACGTCAACACGTGCTCTGGAGTTTTTCTGGATGCTACATCATGTCCAACGCAGTAGTCATAGATCATATAGATGGATTATGACATTGGATGGACTAGGACGGCTCTAGGGTGATCGAGGTGATCCAGAATAGTTTCTAGATAGAAACTTGGGGAGGAAGTTGTGGTCAAACAGATGTGCCAATGAGCTGGAAAAGTTGTCACAGGGAAAAGAGATAAGAAAGAGCACCTTCTGGAGAAATTTGAACCAAATTGGACCAAGTTTGAGTGCACTTCCTTTACAATGCCAAATTTGCTCCAGAAACTTGACTTTGAAGCTGCACTCATCTGGCTTGATGAAATGAGCTGAATTTTTGTGTAGGGTGATGATTTTTATATATGGAGATACTGGAAAAATTTCAGCTCATTTGGAAATGGCAAAGTGGTACTTCCTTCACAGAGCTTCCTACTGGACAGAAGCTAGATGGAATTTTTGGGAGAAATTGGCTAGATAAAATGATGTGAATTTTTGCATGCTCACATCATATAGGGAATGTGAGGTCCTGGATTAATTTAAATATTTTTGAAGCAATATAAAATATAGTTGCTTCACAACCTCAAAATAAGTCCAGAGACAAGAATTGGATGATGTGCTCAAAAGTTGAACTATGGAACTTGGGATCTTGATAGAAATGGTGAAGATATGGATAGGAGAAGCTCCACAAATTATTTGGGATTTTTCCTGGCTACCAAAATGGTAGTCCCTTTAGAAAGTGCCCAAAGTGCAATATTGGCCTTAAATAAGAAAATGCAATTTTCCCTATTTAATTATGGCCAATATTTTTATGGGAGCTCAATATGATCACAAAGAATATCTCCACAAGTTTTCATGAACTTTGGAGATGGATAGATATTTTCCTGGATTTAATTCCTTTAACTTGCAGAAAAAGGAATTAATTTTAAATGAAAAATATTGCAAATGACTTGGCAATATTTTTACATATCCAGGGTTTATGGATAAAGGAGAGTCTCTGGGAAAAGTTTGGGAGGCAACAGGTCAAAGGAAATTGGGGTTCCTTTGTAACGGAAGGAATTAGGGTTTCCCTTCCGGTAGCTCGGAAGGTAGGGTTTCGGCGGCAAGATCCTGGGAAGATGTTTTGGGAGGCCAAGTTGGACTAAGGAAAATCTCTGGTTGGATAGGAAAGGCAAGACTAAATGACCATATTTATATACCCAAGAGCAAGAGAAAATCCGATAACACCGAAAAAAAAGACGGGAGACAAATCCCGCGAAGGAAAAATCGAGGAGCGAAAATCAGGGTGTCACAAACCTACCCCCCTTAAGAAAATCTCGTCCTCGAGATTTCCGGGCTTACCTCCCGGCTAAGGGGAACATACCTGTGTGTGACTTGGATCCATCAGCTGTCTTGTCTTCGACGGTTCCCTGGCCTTTTTAACTGCCTCTTCTGACGGCTCGGGTGTTGTCTTTCCACACAGCTACATTGAATCCTTCTCATTCCTGGCAGGCAAACCTTCTGTCCTGGTAGTTTGTGGTCTGAGGTTGATTGGTAGTGAGTAGTATCAACAGAATAGCTCATTTTCAAAGCTTGGAGCTAGCTGCTTCGTTTTTTATTGCGATACTTCGTACACTGACTCTCATGGGCAAGACATCCTTCTTGGTGCATGGTATTGCATGCATACATCCTCGGTAATCCCTGTTAAAACCCCTGAGCTAAACATAGTGTGGCTGTCATTCAGTGCATCTTTTGGAGCATAGCCTTTTATCTTGGATGATGGCCCATATTCATGATGAGTATGACATGCTGGCTGCATTGTTGTGGCCGTATATGCAAGATTCCGACAAAGATTGGCAACATCACCTTGTCTATGAGGCTGTATCTTGTTGACCGTCACGGAGGTTGTTTATCCAAAACTTCTTCGTTCTTGGAGGTTCCTTTTTTGTGGACCCATCATGACCGGCCAACACGGCTCCTTGACCGTATCATAACTTACTCTTGCATATCCCGTAGGGATTGTTGCGTTCATATCCTTCTTTGAAGTATGGGGCCAATGTTTCTCCAAACACAGCCATTCCCATGTACGAGTGGCTCGCATGAACTGATCCACTGGACTGCATGCTCACAACATATGCAGGGGTAGGATAAATCTTTTCATAACCACTGAGTTCTGAGACAGACGTGTGTCTGGACTAGTTTGTGATTTTGACAAGATTGTTGTGGGCATGATGGCGTGTTGAAGAAGGCTGAATTCCTTACACTCGAAGCTTCTGCCAGGGTAGCGTGCCGAAGAAGGCTGGATATCGTACCTCGAAAGCTTTCCCTCATGTGGCTTAGCGAGGAAGATTGGGAGGCTTGCGTCGCAAGCTCCTCTCGATAACTTACGGAGGAAGGCTGGGTTCCTTGTACCAGAAGCCTTTCGCTGTGATATGCGGTCGGAGCTCTGGCCGATTCTGGCTTTCTTCCGAAGTATCCGGAATTTACCCATACAAGAGCCAAAACTTGGTATAGGCCACACCTTGACTGGAGAGATTCCGTTGGTCATGCACACCGTTCGTCCTTCTGCTGGTCTGTTCATTGTTGCTGTCGAGGTTGCACAACTGATGCAGACTTCATGTTGGTAATTAATCCGGATGTATGCTGATAGTAAGCAGTTGGCGGATCACTCCATTTAATTTGGCTGGGCTTCTCGGTGTTTGGAATTCTCATTGATTCTGGGCAGCGTGAACTCATCTAGACCTTGTTCATCATGCCCAGAAAGTTTGTATATGCACCTATAAATTCCCAGAATATGCTTTGGAATTCGTATTAACATACCAGAGTTTTGTTGTTGCTCTCGGTACATTCACATCCTTGAAATATTTCTTCGGTGGGTAATAAATGGTTCTTGAGCCCATTGAGAAATGACTCAAGGTTCCCCCCACTGACTGAAATAATCCTTGAGGCGAGGACGGAATAATTTGCTCTTGCTAGTGTCCATTACCGATAGCTCATCTGACTGTTTCTCAGGTGTGATTTGTTTTGAGGCAAACTCCCTCAAGTATATTCTGGCCTTGTCTGTGGTACGCAGAATCTCCTTCTGACCCATTCTTTATTATTGACAGATCCGATGTTGCTGTTTGAATATCAGGCAGTTGGCTTTTACCGAATTTGGATTATTGGGTATTATCCAAGTTGTATACTGGTCTTCTTGACAGCACTTGCGGATGGATCCAGTCGGAGCGACAGAACGGAGATGAGAAAAGAAGCAAGAACCGCGAAAAACCAAAAAGCAAATAAAGCTCAATTTTTGCGGACCTTACACACGTGGCCAAAGATTCACTAGTATAACTAACCTAGCGCACTCTATGCACCTCTAAGGATTTAGAAGCAAAACCACACCATGCTCCTGGTAGCACTTGGTGTCAAGCTCCTACTACTTCCTTAGGGAACATCACACTCGACGCACGACCATAGCCAAAGTGGCTTGGTCAACGATCCTAGGGTTGTCGGGGAAAGAATAGAATTTATAGGAGTTTCCCAAAGGAAACTGGATTTAAGAAGAGAAGTGCCATGGTTAGCAAGCAAGGTGGGGATATCTGGTTCACCTAAGGGTTCAAGGCTCACGGGTCGTTGCCTGTTGCGGACGTTTCCCACCGGAGGCAAAGGCCATGAGAGTTGGGGTCTGATGGAGCCAAAAGCCTATGGGGTTGCCTTATGATCAATAGTAGCCATGCCTGTCTGGCAAAGATGGCTGAAATCCATCTGGGCTTTCTACTGGTCAAGAGGCAATGAAATCCGGCTAGGGTAACCTACCGTCGGCCTGGCTCTGATACCATCCGTTGTGGCGCCCTGCCTGAATACCACTGTAGCCAGACGGTCGCCGCACATACCAGCCCAGGAAAATCACTCTGGCATGCGCTTTTACAACAAGTATCATGAACACATGCATTTCTATTATTGGATATATAAGTCTTACATGATATTTTACAAGGGTGGAGGCAGCGGAAAAGCTCTATCTAAGGCAGCATGGTCTTGGTGCGGCTCCAATCCATAGGGATCTGACTGGGTTACTCTTCTAGCCCGCGAACACTCCGGCTCCTCGCTAGCGGTCGTCGAATCCTTAGGTAAACCTGGCCACATTGAAGGCCGCTGAGTACTTTTGAATGTACTCGCAAGCAAACCAAACCAACATATACACCAAGCAAAGCAATCCATGGCATTCAAGCATGCACTTGTTATTAGAGCAACATTAATTATCATGGCAACATTAATTATCATGGAACATTAATTATCATGTTATAACAGGATGATTCAGCATGATAACTACTAAAGTAAAACATATCAAGGAAATAATCCATACTCCGAATATGTCATGATCCAAACCAAATCCGATCCAACTCCAATCAAGGTCTTTCGGTTACACGACCATTTCTCTCTTAGCCATCCCATGGCTAACATCTCATATACCTGACATCATCCGATGTCCCTGCATCTGTACTACAAGCCTGACAAACTTTACCATTCTCTGGTTCAGTCTTAGCAATAATATTATGTAGTTTGTTCCTCCAGACTCGACATAGACCAAATAGTGTGACCTAATACGAACTGTGTCCCATGACCGAGGACGCGGCTATTCGAATAGATTTACACTCTGCAGAGGTTGCGCACTTTACCCACACTATGGAGCTCCTGGCCTCATGCTCCCATTCGGGTGGACCGGTGCTGCTCCAACAAAACTCGTCTATTGCCTGGCACTCTTACGGTCCCACCAACAATCATACCCTCACAGGGTCATGTCCTGGGTGGCCCCTGTGTCACCCCGTGACACCTGCCACCGTCGTGGCCAAACAAAACTGTCCCAAACGGGGACCTGAGCTCAATAACCAAACTGGGCTCACAGGATTATCGCCGCCTACCGGGCCAGGGTAGCACGCACGCATAATCCCCCCTCTTTGGAGGTACCGACAAGAGGCAGGACAATAGACCAAGCTAGGGCCGTCCCATACCGGCAAATGTGGCTGCACTGATGAGCTCCGTTCGGTGTCACTATGACTCGATCCAGCCGACGGAGGAGGTTGTCATTATTTAGTCACATTCTTTATCTTTGCAATAACAGTAATAATGCATGTTGTAACAACTATGAAAACATAACAACCTTTCTCCATACAATGTCACAACGGGTCATTAGTGAAACAATATTTAAATGGCAAGTTATCACTTTACAAGCTCTAGCTGTAAGTTCCGACCTTCTGAACCCTTGCATGAAACCGGCAAATAAACCAGTAGCCACCAGAACGGTCTTTACAACTCAGATCTGGGACGTTACCGGAATAACTCAACCCCGGCTCAAGACGGCTGAAAAGCAGCTCAGAGCATGAGACGGCGTTGATAAAAAGAGTGTAGCAGTTCCCTAAGACGGTCGAAGAACAACTCAGAGCATAGGGTCACCACTACTGAAAGAAATTCAACAGCTACCCGCGATGGCCGAAAAGCAGCTCAGAGCACGGGCCAGTTGTTGAAAAGAGAAACATAAAGTCGGCATCCACCCCGGACGGCCGGAAGCAGCTCAGAACACAGGCGTGGTGCCGTCAAAGAAAGGCAAGCAAGGGTTCATTAGCGTCACATACAGCTCATCACTACGCATACAAGCATAAGCATATTAATTTAAACACGCAAGAATAACATAGAGCAATGCTTTAGGGCACATATCGGATGGTCGGCTTGCCTGGGGGTCGAGGAATATTCCGGGAAGAAGTGCGATCACCTTGCGGAAGAATTCGCCGGAAAGGTTCTCTCTCGGAGGGGCTGAATAGAGGGCAAGGGCAAAATGGGCATTTTCAGAATGTGTCAACATGGTGAAAGTGATGTCATCGGAACGGGCTCGACGAACAGAGGAGGTGGGCTTTGGATTCACCTGAATCGGAGTTGTGAGCAAAAAGTTGTAAGGTTTTTTTTGCCAGGGACCTATCTGTAAAGAAAATATTTACAGCCGGGTCCTTGACAGCACGGCTGCTGGCGCCTTCTCTGGAAATACGCTTTCCAGAAGGGAAAACGTATTTCTGCTCTTTACATTTTCCAGAGGTAAAAACGCATTCCGCCATAGTACGCTTTCCGAAGTGGAAAGCGCATTCTGGGCTTTACGCGTCCACTTAAACGGACGGGCCCGTGGCTAAGCCACTGACGGGCGGGGCCCGCACTGTTTCTCTCTCCTCTCTCCATCTCCTTCTTCAACCCCCGACAGAGAGGCAGGGGAGGCGCCAGCCACGATGGTTGCCGGCGATGTGGGGCTCGGCGACCTCAGGCGGTGGTGGAGTTGAACTCCCGGCGTCGTCCCACGCCCGTGGGTGGTCGAGGCGAAGTTGGGGGCGACCAGCGGCAGCCGCATGGGGATGGGGCAGACGACGGAGGTGGTGAGCTCGGGCCGCGGATACGGCCTCCCCTGAAGCAGAATGGAGGCGGAGAGGCCGTCTGGATGGTGGTGGGGCTCGGCTACAGCGGCTAGGGCAGCAATGGGGGCCGGGGACGAGCGAATTTAGGCGAGAGAGGGCGGCGGTCATGGCGGCCGTGGGAGAGGGATCGAGCACGGGAGCTCGATTCTTCAAGCTGGGGAAGGACTAGGGGAGAGAGGAGGGTGCTGGGGTGGTGTGGGTGCGCTGGGAGGGGCTCGGCCATGGCTATTTATAGCCAGCCGGGGCGAGCAGATGAGCTCGGCCGCCGTGGTGTCCTTAGCCGGGTACTAGTGCTCGGGGACACACGGAGGGAGGGGGCGATGTCGGCAGGGTCTCTGGGAGAGAGAAGAAGCCGGTAGTGGCTTTGCGAGGGCTCGGGGAGGAAGAGGACACGGATCACGAGCGAGACAGTACCGCGGCGGCGACCGCCGTGGCGCGAGGAGGAAGGGAGAGGAGGGGGAAGGTGCTGGAGAGAGTGGGCGTGGACGTTGCGGAGCCACCAGACATGCCCGGACAAGCCGGAGCTGACCGGAGAGAGCTGGTCGACGCGACTAGACGTGGTCAGCGCGCAGAGCGCGCGTTTGGCTCTGTCCGTGGCGTGGTCACCACGTCAACACGCGCTCTGGAGTTTTCCTGGTTGCTACATCATGTCCAACGCAGTAGTCATAGATCATATAGATGGATTATGACATTGGATGGACTAGGATGGCTCTAGGGTGATCGAGGTGATCCAGAATAGTTTCTGGATAGAAACTTGGGGAGGAAGTTGTGGTCAGACAGATGTGCCAATGAGCTGGAAAAGTTGTCACAGGGAAAAGAGATAAGAAAGAGCACCTTCTGGAGAAATTTGAACCAAATTGGATCGAGTTTGAGTGCACCCAGAAACTTGACTTTCAAGCTGCACTCATCTAGCTTGATGAAATGAGCTGAATTTTTGTGTAGGGTGATGATTTGGATATATGGAGATACTGGAAAAGTTTCAGCTCATTTGGAAATGCCAAAGTGGTACTTCCTTCACAGAGCTTCCTGCTGGACAGAAGCTAGATGGAATTTTTGGGAGAAATTGGCTAGATAAAATGATGTGAATTTTTGCATGCTCACATCATATAGGGAATGTGAGGTCCTGGATTAATTTAAAGATTTTTGAAGCAATATAAAATATAGTTGCTTCACAACCTCAAAATAAGTCCAGAGACAAGAATTGGATGATGTGCTCAAAAGTTGAACTATGGAACTTGGGATCTTGATAGAAATGGTGAAGATATGGATAGGAGAAGCTCCACAAATTATTTGGGATTTTTCCTGGCTACCAAAATGGTAGTCCCTTGGGAAAGTGCCCAAAGTGCAATATTGGCCTTAAATAAGAAAATGCAATTTTCCCTATTTAATTATGGCCAATATTTTTATGGGAGCTCAATATGATCACAAAGAATAGCTCCACAAGTTTTCATGAACTTTGGAGATGGATAGATATTTTCCTGGATTTAATTCCTTTAACTGGCAGAAAAAGGAATTAATTTGAAATGAAAAATATTGCAAATGACTTGGCAATATTTTTGCATATCCAGGGTTTATGGACAAAGGAGAGCCTCTGGGAAAAGTTTGGGAGGCAACAGGTCAAAGGAAATTGGGGTTCCTTTGTAATGGAAGGAATTAGGGTTTCCCTTCCGGTAACTCGGAAGGTAGGGTTTCGGCGGCAAGATCCTGGGAAGATGTTTTGGGTGGCCAAGTTGGACTAAGGAAAATCTCTGGTTGGATAGGAAAGGCAAGACTAAATGACCATCTTTATATACCCAAGAGAGAGAGAAAATCCGATAACACCGGAAAAAAAGACGGTAGTCAAATCCCGCGAAGTAAAAATCGAGGAGCGAAAATCAGGGTGTCACAGCCGCCTCTTGAACTCTTCGCCAGGTGTTGCTTCTTGGGCCGCAGGAAGATGGCCCGTGGTACCCTAGTTTCCACTGGGCCGACAGTGCCTGAGGAGGGGGAGACTGGCGAGGCGGCAGTACCTGAGGAGGCGGAGCCGGTCGGAGCCTGAAAAGGCGAAGCCGAACGAGGCGGCGGTGCCTGAGGAGGCGAAGCCGATGGAGTCTGAAGCAGGGGAGCCGGACGAGGCGGGCTCCACCCAGCAGGGCTCAAGCCGGACAGGCTCCAGCCAGCAAGGCTCCATCCGGACAGGCTCCAACCAGTAGGGCTCCAACCGGACGGGCTCCAGCCGACAGGGGGCGCGCGGAAGGGTGCGGCCGGCGGAGCGGGATGAACGCACGGAGCAGCAACCGGCCCGGGGCAACGCGGGCGCGCAGACGGCGCAGCCGGCCGCCGCACACAGGGCACAACAGGCCAATCGCGCGCGGCGGGAGGAGCACGCGACCGCAGCGCGCGGGGCAGGACCCGGCAGGGCAGCGAAGTTGGAGCCGGCAGGGGCCGAGGCCGCGCAGGTGGACAGCGCAGCAGCCGGGGCCACGGAGCAATAGTCGGAGCGGCGCGCCCGGAGCAGCGTGGGCGGACGGGCGCGCGCAGACCGAGCGCGGGGCGCGGCCGGACGGGCGTGCAGGAGCCAGAGCAGGGCGGAGCCTGTGACGGCCAGCAGGTGCGTAGGGACGCAGCTGCTGGGGCACGTAGCGGCGAGGACGCGGGCGGACGGGCTCCAGCGACGAGGTGCGCGGAGCTGGGAACGCGGCCACGCAGGCGCACGCGAGCGGAGGTCGACCGGCGGGGAGGCGCGTGGGAGTTGGGACGTCCGGCCGCGAGCCGGAGCGGTGCGGTCGGAGCGGCGGGTGGTGCGCATGCGGGAGGACGGGCGGTGCGTGGATGGCCATGGCGATGTCGAGCCCCCGGGCCTTTTGGGGAGGCGGCCGCCACGAAGCGCGCAGCAATGCGAGCGACGCCGTCGAAGAAGAGGGGTCCCGCCGGACCGTGACTCCAGTCGCAGCTTGCCCCATGGTGGGCGCCAACTGTTGTGGTGATCTCATGGCAGGTGCCATGGAATGGCTAAAAGTGGTGAGAGCAAGGCTACGGTGGAGATCCGGGACGAGATTGGCACGAGCAGTGCGAGACACACGACGTACCCAGGTTTGGGCCCCTCGATGTGGAGGTAACACCCCTACTCCTGCATGGATATATATGATGAACACATGGTGTACAAGGTTGCTCCTGGAGCTGTTTGGGTGGAGGAGGAAGAAGGAGCTTGCTCTCCTCCTTGCCTCATGTGAGTGTGTGTGTGTGGAAAATGAGCCGAGAGAGTGTGAATGAATCATGCCTGAATGAATGAATGAATGCCCTGGGAGGACTCCCTGGGTCACCTTATATGCACGGTGCCCAGGGGACAAGAGAGTGAGGGAGAGAGTAGAAGGGGCCCCCACGGGACCCGGCTGGATGCTCCGTCTTGTCTCGTGAGGTCACGTAGTGGGCGGCACTGTTTGATAACAGTGCCCGACTGTAGCGGTATGGCTGACTCTGCAATCTATCAGCCACAGTGTCTTCTGCCCATGTCCGATGGGACGCCTGATGTTGACTTCGTCGGGCAGCAGCCGGACAGGCCGCAGCCGGCCGGGCTCCAGCTGGACGGGCTCCAGCCAATAGGGCTCCAGCCTGCAGGGCTCTAGCCAGCCATGCTCCAGCCAGCCGGGCTCCAGCCGGACGGGCTCCAGCCGGCCGGTCTTCTGACTTATCTTCTTTGGTTGTTTTGTTGATTCATGGGGTTGGGAATACCGGGGGTTGCACCCCCCGACAATGTTTTGAAATGTTGTCTTCTTTCCTTGAGCCTACCCGGGGGTCATCCCCCCGTCAGGTTCGACCTCGAGTACACCCGTGCTCATGCCGGGTCTCGTCAGAAGGGCGCCATCACCCAGATGTGCGTGCGCAATCTCGTCCTCGTCTACCACTACTGCCTGGCCACAAGGCCTTGCGAGCCTTTCGCCAGGTTTGTCAACAACCCCGACTACACGTTCGTTACGGTGGACATCACCAATGATGTAAAGGTGCTTAGGAATTCGGGCAACGCCTGCAAGAATCTTGTCAACATCCAGGGCCAATACAAGATCTGGGGCAGCAAGAAGCATGAGAAGGACTCACTGGTTCACCTCGCCGAGGCCATCATCGATCCCTATTACAGAGACATGAAGGATTCCTGCAACAAGGACAAGCGTGCCTGGCACTGGGCCTGGATGGAGAAACTCAACGAAGCTCACGTCATGTACGCAGCCAAGGAGGCGTACACGAGCTACGAGATGTACAGGCGGATCATTGACATGAGGAAGTGCCTCCTTCTTCCCCAAAATGGCCAGGGATCCAGCCGGAAGCAGAGCAATGGCAAGCGTCGTCACAACAAGAAGTAGATGATTAGATGATCGTTTCTCCTAGTTTAGTATGCATGTAATTGTTTACTTTGGTGTGTGCAAATGTTATGTGTGTAGTCACTTATGTAATTGGATGTTTAATTTGGTTATGCAATCATGTTCTTATATGTATATATGTTGTTGTTCTGTAGACAGAGCATAGATGTTGTGCGGACAAAGCAAATCACATCACCCATGGACTAAACTAGGGAACCGTCGGTGATGATTTCATCAATCGCTGACAATTGTATACCAGCAAGCGTTTGCCCACAACACACACGGCTTATTAGAAGGAATCGTCTGTGTTGTTATCGGTTTTCCCACACATTTCTGATTACTGACCTGTTTGCCGCGTATCACACACATCTTCTTAAGTTGAACCGTTTCTGTTGTTTTGGCTCATCACAAACAGTTCATCCATGTGAACTGTATGCCATGTATCGCACACACCTTGACATGGCTGACCATTTCTGTTGTGTTGGCTTATCGCAAATAGTTCATCCGAGTGAACTGTATGCCGTATATCGCACACACCTTGATCTGGCTGACCGTTTTCGTTGTTCTGGCTCATCGCAAACAGTTCGTATGGATCTACTGTATTGTCATGCGTACGACCATCTATGGGGCCATCTAGCCCCTTTGCGGTTCGACTAGGGAGATTGACAAGCACAAAGAGCAGAACCAGCAGAAACGCAAAGAGTTTACCCAGGTTCGGGCCACCGTGAGGTGTAAAACCCTACTCCTGCTTTGATGTATTGGATGAGTATGAACACAAGTACAAAGAGCACTTCCCCGGCAAGGTGCGGAAGGAGCAGCTACACATGCAAGTTGTGCAAAGGATCAATCCCCGTAAACGTTGCCCTGGCCCTTCTTTTATAGCTCAAGGGGTTACCACAGTGGCAAAACAGTCATTTTGTATTGATTAGATAGCAAATAGTGCTATCATACCTAACTCTGCCTGTTTAGGACAAAAGCAATAAATGCTCTGTTAGGTGTCATGTGGAGGAGGAGCCCCCGCAAGGATTCTGCACCGCTCGCCCAGCTACCTCCTATTATCTTGACACGCCTTCTGGACGGGTGTCATTAAAGGCAAATCTCCTTCCAGCGCGCTGACACGTGCCCGACAAATCTCACCTAACTGCCTGCGGGCTCAACACCTCATCGATTAGCGACTAGCTGCATGATGAGGTGGAGCGCTAACAGCTAGCGAGAGCTTGCCGGCACGGAGCTTGCCGGGCCTTCACCTTGCCGGCTCGGCCTTGCCAGCAAAGGTTATCTTTGGTGTAGAACTTGATTCTTCGTCTTGATCTTCTCCCCAGTAGCCTCTGCAACTGAGTCTTGAATCTTGTTCTTGGCGATCTCTAGCAAGCCTGGCCATCAAGAAGGCTGCTACTGTCTGTGCATAAGTCAGGGTATAAAATATCCATGTTTTATACACCGACAGGAGCCCCCGGGCCTGGGCCATACGTGCGTCCAAAGCGTCGTTGGGCTAGGCCCAAACAATGCATAGACACGTGGCGGGAAACTAATGCCGAAATTTTAGTCATGATGATTTGCCTGACGCACGTCCACTCCGCGCATTAAATGCGGGTCGTGGGAACGTGGACTGTTGCGGTTATTCCGCGGTAGTGCGCCTGTAAAAGCGCTGCTGAGGTAAACAGTGAAGAGCCAGCCCCCACGCGCCTTCCCCATAAAAAGGCAACTGCGAGGGGACGCTGCTCATTCATCCCCGCTTTCCCCTGCTTCATCTTCTTCCTCTCGCCAAAACTGCTTCCGCCGCCGCCGCCATTGATTCGCACATCAGCTCGACTCCCTCTCTTCTCCTTGAGCCCTCATGGCACCCAAGAAAGCCGACGCAGTGGGGAAGAAGCCCGCCAAGCTGCTCGACCCCAAGGCGAAGAAGAAGAAGAAGGAACTGGAGGAACTGGAGAGGCGGCGGAGAGAGAACGTGGTCTTCTCGCCGTCGGCCATGGACGGCAACACTCTGATTGAGAGGTACGCCTACATGTGGGGGTGAGACACCAAGGATCACAACGCTTCGGTGGTGCTTCCCGAAGGTGACAAGGTTCCGTCAGATTCATACCCATTCTTCTGCGCTTACTTCTACTGCGTTTGGTTCCTCCATTCTCAGATTTCTTCAGCACAATGATGTATGATTTTGGGTTTCGACTGCTGGATTTCACTCCCAACGCAATGACATGTATGGCAGTCTTCGCCCACTTGTGCGAGAATTTTATTGGAGTTGCGCCCAACGTAGATCTGTTCCGCCACTTCTTCGTTCCTCACATCGAAGACACGTCGCTCTCCGGCAGTGTAACATGGATCCCAAGGGCTAAAACCAAAGGCCAGTATCTTGCCGGGCAACTTCACCTTAAATGGGAGGAATGGCGGGCAGAATGGTGCTGGATCCAGGATAAGGATTTTCCTGAATTTTGCTTGCCGCGCAGGAAAAGAGTTGATCGCGGCAAGGATTGGGGCAAATTTGGTGCCAGTGATGAAAGACTCCGCCCGGCACTAAACATAATTGCTCGTCTTAAGGCCACCAAGCTGACCATAGAAATGGTTGGCGCTGATTTCCTCCGGCGACGCATCTCGCCGCTGCAGAAGAGGGAAAGGTTTGCTTGGGATTACCAAGGTGCCGCTGATATCATGCGGTTGTATCCTGGGCTCAGCAACAACTTTACGGTTCTAGAGCATGCTTGCCTCTGCGAGCAGTTGTTCAGGAAGACCGGCATGTTTTACTTGCCGAATGGAGTCGTCCCACTGCATATTAACTCAGCCAAGGATTCCATTTTGGCAATGATGCCAGAGTGCAACACTCAAGGAGTTGAACCCCGCTGGCCAATGCCTACTCTGGAAAACGAGATGGACTGGGCTTCCAATTTGACAGAGAAAGCCACCCGGAAAGAAAGGGATCTCGTCCAAGCCACCAAGGAGGAAGAACTGGCGTATATCGCCAGCATGGCCACAGAAGCTGCAAGAGTCAAAGCAGCCGGTGCCTCTGGTACTGTGGCAACTGATGACGATGGGGAAGAAAACCCCGACGAAGAGGTTGCTGACGAGCACTAGGAAGAGCCTGCCGGGGACGAAGTTGTCGGGACCGAGGTTGCCGGTGAGCTCGAAGAGGAAGAGGAAGCAGGTCCTCGAGCCCCGAAGAGGAGACGCCGTCTTCGAAGGGCAGCTAGTTTAGAGCCAGTACGTGCTTCTTCACCAAAGGCAGGACATATGGTGAAGAAGACGACCACCAAGACTGGGCACCAAGAAGAGGTGCGCCGGCAACCAAGCAGACGTCCGCAAACCTAGCCTTCATCTTCCCAGCAAGAGATCGCTGGGGGTGTCGGATCTTCTCAGCCGCCAAGTTCATCTCCTCCAGCACTTAAGAGGGCCAGAGAGTCGCCTCCGCCGGCAAGATATGATCTCTCCGTCCTTAGTGAGTCTGAAGAAGAGGAGTAAGTGAAATTGTTTATCTTCATCAAGTCTTGATTTCATTTGATCGCCATTTTGACTTGATTTCTTCTGTCTTGGCAGGGATCCAAAACCGCTCGCGCACTGTACGAAACGAGCCAAGTCCGCATCGGAGCACGATCCCGCGGCAAGTGCTAGGCAGGGGGCCACAACTGTGGAAACCATCACTTCCAGCCCCCAGTCCAGCCCCCAGCACGAGAATGTGCTGCAGACCCCGCCAACTGGTGCGGGCGTTGAAATTCCTCCCTCTGAGCTTGATAAAGAGATGGGAGAGGTCCGCCAAGAGGAAGAATGCCAAGAGGCGGATCCTACTGTGGCTTCCCCGTCAACCATCGTTCCGGAGAGTGCTTCTCCGGCAAGGGCCTCCACCGATGAGCCTGTCCGCACGGAAGCTATCCCGACAAGTGAAGCTGCCGATGACCGTGCGCCGGCAACACAAGTTGCCGGGAAAGGAGATGCCCTTCCTCAACAAACGTCAACGGGTAATCCTCTTGCTTTTACACATCTCTCACAGAATTTTTTTTGTTTTCTTGAACTTGACTTGTAATTTGAATCTCATTTTGCCCTTGCCTCTGCTTTAATCCACAGCTCCAACCTCTCCCGAAGAAGGTGAAATCCTTGTGGAAGTAGCTGATATTGCAAAGGATGCCGCTGACGAAACCGCCAAGATTGCCGCTGAAGAGAATCTTATGCAAGTTCTCGAGGAGATCAGAGAAATCCCTGTAGAACCTGAGAAGTCCTCCGGCAACATGTCTGACCCCGCCAGAATGGATGTGGAGAAGGCGCTCGTCAACACTGACATGCCGAACCCCAACAACCAACCAGCAGCGTCAACCTTGCAGATCCCATCAAGCAGCTTGGCGCTAATCACTTCTCAGCATGAATCTGGAGCCCTAGTTCATCTGGCACTGCAGGGCCAAATTTTGATGAAGAAATATCTCGGATCCTGCTCCCTCTGTCCCAAAGAACCACTGATACGTCTCCAAT
Source organism: Elymus sibiricus (assembly GCA_039707655.1). NCBI lineage: Eukaryota > Viridiplantae > Streptophyta > Magnoliopsida > Poales > Poaceae > Elymus > Elymus sibiricus. The sequence goes on from CM077674.1 coordinate 316,759,215, forward strand.
GTATCGATAATTTTTGATTGTTCCATGCGGTTATAATATCAATCTTGGATGTTTTTATAATCATTTACAGCAATTTTATATCATTTTTGGAGACTAACCTATTAACCTAGTGCCCAGTGCCAGTTGCTGTTTTCTGCCCTGTTTTTGTTTCACAGAAAATCAATATCAAACGAAGTCCAAATACAGTGAAACTTTTTGGAGATTTTTTCTTGGGCAAGAAGAATACCAGAAGCTTCGAGGGGAGGCCAGAAGACTTTGGTGGGCCCCACGAGCCACCAGGGCGCGCCTGGGGGGGGGGGCAGGCGCGCCCTGATGCCTCGTGGGCCCCACCAAGCTCCGTTTGACCTAATTCCAGCACTATAAATTCCAGAAAAATCAGAAACCCTCAAGAGAGTCCACGAAATACTTTTTACGCCGCCGCAAGCCTCTGTTCCAGAGAGATCCCATCTGGGGTCCTTCTCCGGTAATCTGCCGGAGGGGGAATCGATCACGGAGGGGCTCTACATCAACCTTGCTGCTTCTCCGATGATGCGTGAGTAGTTTACCACAGACCTTCGGGTCCACAGGCAGTAGCTAGATGGCTTCTTCTCTCTTATTGATGTTCAATACAATGTTCTCCTTGATGTTCTTGGAGATCTATCCGATGTAATCTTTCTTTGCGGTGTGTTTGTTGGGATCCGATGAATTGTGAGTTTATTACCAGATTATCCATGAATATTATTTGAGTCTTCTCTAATCTCTTTTATGCATGATTATTATAGCCTCGTATTTCTTCTCCGATCTATTGATTTGGTTTGGCCAACTAAGTTGATTTATCTTGCCATGAGAGAGAGGTGCTTTGTAGTGGGTTCGATCTTGTGGCGCTCAATCCCAGTGACAGAAAGGGACATGACACGTATGTATCGTTGCTACTAAGGGTAAAAAGATGGGATCTATTCATTGGGTTTATTAATTCGTGAGTTTGTCTTGTCTACATCATGTCATCGTTCTTAAGGCATTACTCCGTTCTTATGGACTTAATTCACTAGATGCATGCTGGATAGCCCATCGATGTGTGGAGTAATAGTAGTAGATGCAGGCAGGAGTCGGTCTACTAATCTTGGACGTGATGCCTATATACATGATTATTGCCTTGGATATCATCATGATTATTTGCTTTTCTATCAATTGCCTAACAGTTATTTGTCTACCCACCGTATGCTATTTTCTCGAGAGAAGCCTCTAGTGAAATCTATGGCCCCCGGGTCTATCAAAATCATATTTCTAAAACCCTAAAAATATTGCTGCCATTTTCTTTTATTTATTTTATTTAGTATTTTTGCTGCAATCTATCAATCTATCAAATACAATTTAATCTTGCAATCTTACCGCCAAGGGATTGACAACCCCTTGTTTGCGTTGGGTGCAAGGATTTGTTGTTTGTGTGCAGGTACTGCTTACTAGGTGTTGTGTGATTCTCCTACTGGTTCGATAACCTTGGTTTCATAATTGAGGGAAATACTTATATCTACTGTGCTGCATCGTCCCTTCCTCTTCGGGGAAATACCAACCCAAGCTACAAGTTGCAGGAAGAATTTTTGGCGTCGTTGCCGGGGAGACATCACCAACATTTATCAAGTACCTTTGCACAAACTCTCATCTCCTTGCATTTACTTTATTTGCCATTTGCCTCTCGTTTTCATCTCCCCCACTTCTAAAATGTTTTTACAAAAATACAAAAAAAAATTCCTTTGCGTTTTTGCCTTTTTTCTAGTTTGCTTGTTTGCTTGTTTGCTATTTTATTTGCGTAGACACGATGTCTCAAGAAAATACCAAATTGTGTGATTTTTCAAATACTAATAATAATGATTTTATTAGTACTCCGATTGCTCCTCCTGCCGCTAGTGCGGAGACTTGTGATATTAATGCCGCTTTGCTAAATTTCGTTATGAAAGATCAATTTTCTGGTAGTCCTAATGAAGATGCCGCATCCCATCTTAATACTTTCGTAGAATTGTGTGACATGCAAAAGAAAAAAGATGTGGACAATGATATTGTGAAATTAAAATTATTCCCGTTCTCATTGCGGGATCGTGCTAAAATTTGGTTCTCATCTTTACCATGAAATAGTATCGATTCTTGGGATAGGTGTAAAGATGCTTTTATTACTAAGTATTTTCCTCCCGCGAAAATTATTTCTCTAAGAAATCAAATTATGAATTTTAAACAACTTGATCATGAACATGTTGCCCAATCTTGGGAGAGGATGAAATTAATAATAAGAAATTGCCCTACTCATGGTTAAAATTTATGGATAATCATACAAAAAAATTATGCGTAATTGAATTTTGTCTCTAGAAATCTTTTAGATTCCGCCGTGGGTGGTACGTTTATGGAAATTACTTTGGGTGAATCTACTAAATTGCTTGATAATATTATGGCAAATTATTCACAATGGCATACTGAAAGAACTCCTACTAGTAAAAAGGTGAACTCCGTTGAAGAAATTAATACTTTGAGTGATAAAGTTGATGCTCTTATGAAATTGGTTGCTAGTAAAAATGCTTCTATTGATCCTAATGATGTGCCTTTGTCCACTTTGATTGAGCAAAATAATGATCCCGTAGATGTGAATTTTGTCTCACGAAACAATTTTAATAGTAATGCTTATAGAGGTAATTTCAACGCTAGACCGTTTCCTGGAAATTCCTCTAATAATTATAACAATACTTATGGTAATTCCTACAATAATAATAGGATACCTTCTGATCTTGAAAGTAATATTAAAGAATTTATTAATGCTCAAAAAGTTTTCAACACTACGATAGAAGAAAAATTGAGTAAAATTGATGATATGTCTAGGAGCATCGATAGAATTATTCATGATGTGGAAAATCTTAAGACTAAAATGTTGCCACCTAAAATTGATATTAGTGAATCAATCAAAGCTTTATATGTCTCCATGGATGAAAGTAAGAAACGAACCGCCATGCTAAGAGCTAAACGAGAATTTTTAGAAAAAGCGATTCCTCCCGGTTTCTATCGTAATAATGATGAGGATATTAAAATGATTGGTGTTTCATCTATTGACTCTTTATTTAGCAATATTAAGCTTGATGAAAAAGGGACTAAAGAAGAGTCAACTTTAGATAAAGAGCGTCCCTATAATTCGGAGGGTGAAAATCTTGATAAGAAAATTACTAAAAGTGGGTTTGGAGAGGTAAAAACTTTAAATAGTGATGTGCCCACTGTTTTGGATTACAAAGATTTTAATTATGATAATTGCTCTTTGATTGAGTGTATTTCTTTGTTGCAATCCATGTTAAATTCACCCAATGCTTATGACCAAAATAAAGCTTTTACTAAACATATAGTAGAAGCCATGATGAAAGCGTTAGAAGAGAAGCTTGAACTAGAAATTTCAATTCCTAAAAAATTATATGATGAATGGGAACCCACCATTAAAGTTAAGATTAAAAATTATGAGTGCAATGCTTTATGTGATTTGGGTGCTAGCGTGTCCACAATTCCAAAATCTCTATGTGATGTGCTAGGTTTTACCAATATAGATGAATGCTCTCTTAATTTGCATCTTGCGGATTCTACTATTAAAAATCCCTTGGGAAGAATTAATGATGTGCTTATTCTTGCACATATAAATTATGTGCCCATTGATTTTATTGTTCTTGATATTGAATGCAATTCTTCTTGCCCTATAATACTTGGTAGACCGTTCCTACGAACTATAGGTGCCGTTATTGATATGAAAGAAGGGAATATAAAATTTCAGTTTCCATTAAAGAAGGGTATGGAACACTTCCCTAGAAAGAAAATTAAAGCACCATATGAATCAATTATGAGGGCCACTTATGGAATCAACTCCAAAGATGACAATACTTGAAATTATGCATTATGCCTAGCTAGGGGCATAAAACAATAGCGCTTGTTGGGAGGCAACCCAATAAATAAAATATTTTTTTGTTATAAGTTTCTGTTATGGTGTGTTTTTACTATCATGCTACTGGTATGATAGTATTTTTATGTTTTTAATTAGTGTTTGTGCCAAGTAAAGCCTTTGGGATGATTTGGAAGATAGTATAATTGATGCTGTTTGGAAAACAGAAAGTTTTGCGTCCAGTGCCCAAATTTTGTTTCTGTACTGGAGTGTCAGAAAAATCTGAAATTTTTACACAGTATTGGTATATGAATTGTCCACGTTGTCCTAGTTTTTCACAATTTTTGGAGTTACAAAAGTATGGCTTTTCAATAGATTGCTATAGACTGTTCTGTTTTTGACAGATTCTGTTTTTGATGCACTACTTGCTTGTTTTGATGAATCTATGGATTGTATCGGGGGGTATAAGCCATGGTGAAGTTAGAGTACAGTAGGTATAATGCAAAAATAAAATATGAATGGGTTTGCAACAGTACTTATAGTAGTGATTTGTTTTGTTATACTAACGGATCTCACGAAGGTTTTGTTGAGTTTTGTGTGATTGAAGTTTTCAAGTTTTGGGTGAGATCACGATGGATGAAGGAATACGGAGTAGCAAAAGCCTAAGCTTGGGGATGCCCAAGGCACCCCAAGGTAATATTCAAGGAAGACTCAAGCGTCTAAGCTTGGGGATGCCCCGGAAGGCATCCCCTCTTTATTCTACCGACCATCAGTAATTTTACTTGGAGCTATATTTTTATTCGTCACATAATATGTGTTTTGCTTGGAGCGTCTTGTATGATATGAGTCTTTTCTTTGTTTGCTTTTTAGTTTGTCACAATCATCTTTGCTGCACACACCTATTTTGAGAGAGCCACACGTTATCATCATAATTTGTAGAATACTCTATGTGCTTCACTTAATTTTTTTGAGCTAGGCAGTTGCTCTAGTGCTTCACTTAAATCCTTTTGAGCACGGTGGTGGCTGAAATTTTGTAGAAATAAACTCTCATGCTTCACTTATATTATTTTGAGAGTTGATTGAAATTTTGTAGAAATAAACTCTCATGCTTCACTTATATTATTTTGAGAGTTGATTGAAATTTTGTAGAAATAAATTCTCATGCTTCACTTATATCATTTTGAGAATTGACTTGATTAAAATTTTGAAGAAATGAATTCTCATGCTTCACTTATATTATTTTGAGAATTGTTAAGACTGAAATTTTGAAGAAATATTTGCACTCTCATGCTTCACTTAAATCTTTTTGAGAGATGATGATAGTAACGGTAATTTGCACATGTTATGCAATTGGTCCCAAAGTGATGAATATTCAAGAGGGATATAGATAAAAACTTTCATATAGATCATTGGATATGACAAGTGTGATTCCTTGCAATAGTTTTGCGATATGGAAATGATGATATGTGATGCCATGTTAGTGAGTAATTGTGCTTAAGTAAGAATATTAGTGTTAAGGTTTGTGATTCCCTATGCAAGCACATTAAGTCAATAGTTATGCAATGAAGTTATATCCTACTATGGTGCATTATTCGGTGTTAGTTATGTTCAATGCATGTTTTTGACCGTTTTCGTTTTTTGGTTGGTTGTTTCTCAATCTTTTGCTAGCCTTCATTTGTACTAAGCAGAAATACTGCTTGTGCATCCAAAATCCTTAAAACCAGTTTTGCCTTATGAGTCCACTATATCTACCTATATGTGGTATTCCAATGCCGTTCCAAGTAAATTTGCGTGTGCCAACTCTAAATTTCAAAATAATTTTTCTATTTTGTGTGCCCGTACCGCTGATGAAGCGGAAGGGGGTAGCCAATATCTTCCATGCTAGGTGTGTTATTCTCAAGATGAGTGTTTATTCACTTGTCATTGCACGAGAGTGTGGTGGTAATAGGGATGCCCGTCCCGAATTGTTAAATTGCTAAAATGCCAAAATTGCAGTAATGCAAAAATAATGAAAGCAAAAGCAAATCTCCCTCGGAAAGAAATAAAAAAAATCTTAATGATGGGGAGTACTCTCCCGGAAAGAAAAATCTTAATGAAGGAGAGTATAATTTATTTTCTGTTTGGGAACCGCCTATGATGTATGTAGCATGGAAGATATTGGGAATTCTCATTCGTTTTCATTGACAGGAAAAGCATGCCTCCCAAAATATTTTTTTATCTCTTTAATTTCAGCTTTGAGCTCTGGCACATTTGAAAAATCTCTGCTTCCCTCTGCGAAGGGCCTATCTATTTACTTTTATGCAATTTTTATTTTTCTTGAGTCTCCATCTTCTCTTACAAAAGCACCAACTAGAGAACACTATTGTCATACTTGTGCATTGGTTGTAGCTAATATTTGAGTGTGTTTCATAAATGGATCAATGATTGAGCATAATGGGCTAGGGATAACTTTCTTTAGCGTTGATATTTTGAAAGACATGGTTGCTTGTTAGTATGCTTGAGTATCTATGTTTTCATGTCAAATTATAGACTATTGCTTTGAATCATATAAGTCCAATGTCCATGCTACAAAAAGAAAGTGATAAATATGTTAGGCAGCATTCCACATCAAAAATTCTGTTTTTATCATTTACCTACTCGAGGATGAGCAGGAATTAAGCTTGGGGATGCTGATACGTCTCCAACGTATCTATAATTTTTGATTGTTCCATGCTGTTATAATATCAATCTTGGATGTTTTTATAATCATTTACAGCAATTTTATATCATTTTTGGAGACAAACCTATTAACCTAGTGCCCAGTGCCAGTTTGCTGTTTTCTGCCCTAATTTTGTTAAACATAAAATCAATATCAAACGAAGTCCAAATACAGTGAAACTTTTTGGAGATTTTTTCTTGGGCAATAAGAATACCAGAAGCTTTGAGGGGAGGCCAGAAGACCTTGGTGGGCCCCACGAGCCACCAGGGCACGCCTGGGGGGCAGGCGCGCCCTGATGCCTCGTGGGCCCCACCAAGCTCCGTTTGACCTAATTCCAGCACTATAAATTCCAGAAAAATCAGAAACCCTCAAGAGAGTCCACGAAATACTTTTTACGCCGCCGCAAGCCTCTGTTCCAGAGAGATCCCATCTGGGGTCCTTCTCCGGTAATCTGCCGGAGGGGGAATCGATCACGGAGGGGCTCTACATCAACCTTGCTGCTTCTCCGATGATGCGTGAGTAGTTTACCACAGACCTTCGGGTCCATAGGCAGTAGCTAGATGGCTTCTTCTCTCTTCTTGATGTTCAATACAATGTTCTCCTTGATGTTCTTGGAGATCTATCCGATGTAATCTTTCTTTGTGGTGTGTTTGTTGGGATCCGATGAATTGTGAGTTTATGATCAGATTATCCATGAATATTATTTGAGTCTTCTCTGATCTCTTTTATGCATGATTATTATAGCCTTGTATTTCTTCTCCGATCTATTGATTTGGTTTGGCCAACTAAGTTGATTTATCTTGCCATGGGAAGAGGTGCTTTGTAGTGGGTTCGATCTTGCGGTGCTCAATCCCAGTGACAGAAAGGGACATGACACGTATGTATCGTTGCTACTAAGGGTAAAAAGATGGGATCTATTCATTGGGTTTATTAATTCGTGATTTTGTCTTGTCTACATCATGTCATCGTTCTTAAGGCATTACTCCGTTCTTATGGACTTAATTCACTAGATGCATGCTGGATAGCCCATCGATGTGTGGAGTAATAGTAGTAGATGCAGGCAGGAGTCGGTCTACTAATCATGGACGTGATGCCTATATACATGATCATTGCCTTGGATATCGTCATGATTATTTGCTTTTCTATCAATTGCCTAACAGTAATTTGTCTACCCACCGTATGCTATTTTCTCGAGAGAAGCCTCTAGTGCAATCTATGGCCCCCGGGTCTATCAAAATCATATTTCTAAAACCCTAAAAATATTGCTGCCATTTTATTTTATTTATTTTATTTAGTATTTTTGCTGCAATCTATCAATCTATCAAATACAATTTAATCTTGCAATCTTACCGCCAAGGGATTGACAACCCCTTGTTTGCGTTGGGTGCAAGGATTTGTTGTTTGTGTGCAGGTACTGCTTACTAGGTGTTGTGTGATTCTCCTACTGGTTCGATAACCTTGGTTTCATAATTGAGGGAAATACTTATCTCTATTGTGCTGCATCATCCCTTCCTCTTCGGGGAAATACCAACGCAAGCTACAAGTAGCAACCACCGAGGCCACTGATGCTACTGACAATGATGAAGATCTTGCCTTCCAGGAGATCGTGGTCATCGGGTTCAGAGGTGTCCAAGAAAGGTACAGCCAAAGGTGGGGTAGGGTCCAAGAAGAACGCAAATCTGCGGATCTGGTTGACCAAAAACTGAAAGAGAAAGCAAACGAGCTGCGTACATGGTACAACCAGCAGTATCGCATCCTCAGAGATCAGGAAGAAAGGCTTGCCGCCTCTAAGAAAGAAGTGGCAACCTTGGACGGCAAGCTGACAGAGCTTGCAGTGCAGCTCGATGCCAGAGAAAAGGAACTTGCCGCCCGCGAAGAGGCCCTTGCTGCCAAACTCCACGGCAAGGACGAAGAAATTGAAAAACTCCTTGAGCAAAGGACGCAAGAGCTGGAAAAGACTCATAAAGACACTATTGAAACCCAAGCTCGAGATAGTGCCGCCAAGCTCAAGAAGGCTTCCGACAAACTTACTGCTGCCGCCAAGATAGAATTGGAATCCTGAATGACCAAGTTAAAGGAAGACCTTACCGGTAGCAGCAAAGAAGTCGAGACTATTAAGAACGAAGCACTGAAAGCAGCCCACACTCTAGAGGACCTGCAAACGCAGCTGTCGTCTAAAAATCAAGATCTTGATGCTGCCGCCAAGACAATTGAAGATCTGAAATCCCAATCGGCCACCTTAGTAACAGACTTGGAATCCGCCAAGGAAAGGGAGAGAGTCTTGACGGAGAAACTAGAAAAGGAAGAGGCCTTGAAGAAGGATGCTGAGAACAACTACACCCAACTGCATGATAACCTTTCCCTCTGGACTGGCAGGCTTGTCAATGCTGATGAGCGCATCACTTCCCAGATTGCCGTTATGAACATGAAGAGCCGGGGTTTCACCATCAACGACAAGGAGGCCACCATTGTTAGGCTGACCAAGTTCTTCGAGGGCCTCATTGATGCCTTGAAGACATATCACGAAGATAGGTCTGCCGTGTTTGCTGATGAATCCCGAAAGTTTGCGCGCAACGTCCTTTATAAGGTACTGCTCAAGCTCGCTCATCGCAATCCCAGCCTTGATCTCTCCGGGATCTTCAGGAAGCTGCCGGAGAACAGTGATGTTACTGCCGCCGACAAGATTGCTGCTCCTCTTGCCGATAAGGTCCTCCAAGTTCCCAGGATCCAAGGCGATCGCCGGGATTAAGCTTGTCGTTATATCCACTTTTGTGATGTCATGTAAAAGATACATTTGATCTTATGTTAGATCTGCACTGCTTTTGTGATGTAATATAACTTTAAGTCGATGGATGAATGAATGCCGTTTCCCCTGTATTATTTTGTCTTTGCATATTTTTATACCCTACGCTTGCCAGAAGTCTTGCTGGTGTGCACACTTGCCGCGGGCGCTTGAGGAACGGATCCTTAGCAGCCTGCTGGAAGTGCCGCTACCGGCAAGTTTTCCTTTGACATTTTCAATGCAGCTACTTAAATTGTTGAGCGGACTCGAAACAAAGTAAGAGCGCAACTGATCACGACAAGGTTCCTTCGCGTGCAGGTTTTTCATACAAAGACTAAATCATTCAAGGGAAATTGCAAATATAACAAGGAATTTGTTTCAAAGTTTTTCAACTTAGCTTTTCCTTGCACTGTCTTTCTTGTCGCACAAAATGATCACTTGAACATCATTCAATGGTATCCCCATCATCACTCCCCCCGGGAAACTTGCACACGAGGGATCCTTCTGTCCTTTGAGAAAAAGAAAGAAGAGAAAAGAGTGGTTTGGGAACCTTGACAGTTCATCAGTCATTTCATACATACTAAAGTGTAACCACAACATCACATAAATTCATACACAAGTGAATGTATACAAAAAGTTGCGAAACACTTAGCTTTATTTCAGTTATGCACAGGGTTTGCGCCTGGCTTTGTAGAAAGGGTTACAAGTCTTGATGACAAAGCTTGTGCAAAAGGGGTTGCCGGGGACAAGGCTCGGCAACTGCGCCTTATGGGTAGAACTTGCGAAGATGCTCAATATTCCATGAGTTCTGCACTTGAATGCCATCTTCGGTCTCCAGACGGACTGCGCCAGGTCTGGTGACTTGCGCAACCCGATAAGGGCCTTCCCACTTCGGCGTCAACTTGTTTGATCCCTTGGCGGACTGAATGCGCCGAGGAACAAGGTCGCCTTCCTCAAGGCTTCGGGCATGCACTTTGCGGCTGTGATAGCGGCGCAAGGCTTGCTGGTAGCGTGCAGCTCGCACAGCCACCCGAAGACGATCTTCCTCAAGGAGCGTTGCATCATTGCTACTCGTGAGCTGCGTTGGGATTTCCCCGAAGAGGAGGGGATGATGTAGTATAGTAGAGATAAGTATTTCCCTTAGTTATGAAACCAAGGTTATCAATCCAGTAGGAGAAGCACGCAACAACTCGTTAGCAGCAACTGCACACAAAATAACAAATCCTCGCACCCAACGTGAACAAGGGGTTGTCAATCCCTTGGCGGTTAATTGCAATATTAAATTGTATGGTGATAGATATATAGATCGAACAAAAATACAAAATAAAATAAATAAAGTAAAATTGCAGCAAGGTATTTTTAGGATTTTCAATATATGATAAAGGTAGACCCGGGGGCCATAGTTTTCACTAGAGGCTTCTCTCTTGAAAATAGCAAACGGTGGGTGAACAAATTACTGTTGGGCAATTGATAGAAAAGCAAATAATCATGATGATATCCAAGGCAATGATCATGTATATAGGCATCACGTCCGAGACAAGTAGACCGAAATGATTCTGCATCTACTACTATTACTCCACACATCGACCGCTATCCAACATGCATCTAGAGTATTAAGTTCATAAAGAACGGAGTAACGCATTACGCAAGATGACATGATGTAGACAAAGTAAACTCACGCATGAATAAACCCCATATTTTTACCCTTAATAGCAACGATACATACATGTCATGTCCCTTTCTGTCACTGGGATTGAGCACCGTAAGATCAAACCCATTACAAAGCACCTCTCCCATTGCAAGATAAATCAATCTAGTTGGCCAAACCAAATCAATAGATCGGAGAGAAATACGAAGCTATAACAATCATGCATAGAAGAGTTCAGAGAAAACTCAAATAATATTCATGGATAATCTGATCATAAACTCACAATTCATCGGATCCCAACAAACACACCGCAAAAAGTGATTACATCGGATAGAACTCCAAGAACATCGAGGAGAACATTGTATTGAAGATCAAAAAGAGAGAAGAAGCCATCTAGCTACTAACTATGGACCCAAAGGTATGTGGTAAACTACTCACGCATCATCGGAAGGGTAGCAAGGTTGATGTAGAGCCCCTCCGTGATCGAATCCCCCTCCGGCAGAGTGCCGGAAAAGGCCTCCGGATGGGATCTCTCGAGAACAGAAACTTGCGGCGGCGGAAAAAGTATTTCGTGGACTCCTCTATTGGTTTCCCGATTTGAGAGAATTTATAGAGGTGGAATTAGGTCAAACGGAGCAGAGGTGGGCCCACGAGGCACCAGGGCGTGCCACCCCCCCTAGGGCGCGCCCTGGTGGCTCGTGGCCACCTCCTCTGTCTTCTGGCCCTCTCCCGAAGCTTCTAGTGTCTCTTATGTCCAGAAAAAAATCTCCAAAAAGTTTCATGGCATTTGGACTTCATTTGGTAATGATATTCTGAAAAACCAAAAACAGGCAAAAAACAGCAATGGCACTGGGCACTAACTTAATAGGTTAGTCCCAAAAAATGATATATAATTGCTTGTAAGTGTATATAAAACATCCAAGATTGATATTATAATAGCATGGAACAATCAAAAATTATAGATACGTTGGGGATGTATCAAGCATCCCCAAGCTTAATTCCTGCTCGTTCTCGAGTAGGTAAATGATAAAAACAGAATTTTTGATGTGGAATGCTACCTATCATATTCATCATATACTCTTTTCTTTTGTAGCATGGACGTTTGGACTTGAATGATTCAAAGCAATAGTCTATAGTTTGACATGAAGACATAAATACTCAAGCATACTAACAAGCAACCATGTCTTTCAAAATATCAATGCTAAAGAAAGTTATCCCTAGCCCATTATGCTCAATCATTGATCCATTCATGAAACACAATCAATATTAGCTACACACAATGCACAAGTATGACAATAATGCTCTCTAGTTGGTGCTTTGTAAGAGAAGATGGAGACTCAAAATAAAAATAAAAATTGCATAAAAGTAAATAGATAGGCCCTTCGCAGAGGGAAGCAGAGATTTGCAAAAGAGCTCAAGGCTTAAATTAGAGAGATAAAATTATTTTGAGAGGCATGCTTTTCCTGTCAACGAAAACGACCGAGAATTCCCAATATCTTCCATGCTAGACACATTATAGGCGGTTCCCAAATAGAAAATAAAGTTTATTTCCTTTCCACCATTCTTTCACAATCCATGGCTAGCCGTATCCATGGGTGCCCTCCATACCAACACTTTCCAAGGAATTTATTATTATCATCATATTAAAAAAAATTCATTTCGGGAATGGGCATCCCTATTACCTGCCACTCTCTCATGCAATGACAAGTGAATAAACACCCATCATGAGAATAACACACCTAGCATGGAAAATATTGGCCACCCCCTGCCGCTTCATGAGCGGTACGGGCACACAAAACGAAAAATCATTTTGAAAATTTAGAGTTGGCACATGCAAATTTACTTGGAACGACATGGACATACCGCATATAGGTAGGTATGGTGGACTCATTTGGCACAACTTTGGTTTAAGGGGTTGGATGCACAAGCAGTATTCTCGCTTAGTACAAATGAAGGCTAGCAAATAGATTGAGAAGCAACCAACCAAAAAGCGAAAACGGTCATAAACATGCATTGAACATAACTAACACTGAATAATGCACCATAAGTAGGATATAATTTCGTTGCATAACTATTGACTTTATGTGCATGCATAGGGAATCACAAACCTTAACACCAATATTCTTACTAAATCACAATTTCTCACTAACATGACTCATATATTATCATCTTCATATCACAAAACTATTGCAAGGAATCAAACTTATCATATCCAATGATCTTTCATGAAAGTTTTTATTATATCCCTCTTGAATATTCATCACTTTGGGACCAAATTCATATCTTGTGCAAATTACCATTACTATTATCAACTCTCAAAAAGATATAAGTGAAGCATGAGAGTGCAAATATTTCTTCAAAATATAGCCACCGCCGTGCTCAAAAAGATTTAAGTGAAGCACTAGAGCAACTGCCTAGCTCAAAAGATTTAAGTGAAGCACATAGAGTATTCTAACAAATCATGATAAACGTGTGGCTCTCTCAAATAGCCGTGTCTAGCAAAGATGATTGTGACAAACTAAAAAGCAAACAAAGCAAAGACTCATATAATACATGACGCTCCAAGTAAAACACATATCATGTGATGAATAAAAATATAGCTCCAAGTAAAATTACCGATAGTTGGTAGAAGAAAGAGGGGATGCCTTCCGGGGCATCCCCAAGCTTAGACGCTTGAGTCTTCCTTGAATATTACCTTGGGGTGCCTTGGGCATCCCCAAGCTTAGGCTCTTGCCACTCCTTATTCCTTCATATATCGTGATCTCACCCAAAACTTGAAAACTTCAATCACACAAAACTCAACAAAACCTTCGTGAGATCCGTTAGTATAACAAAATAAATATTTAACTTTAAGTACTGTAGTAAATTGATTCATATTTAATATTGGCATAATGCTACTGCACTCTAACTTCTCCATGACTCATACCCCCCGATACGATCCATAGATTCATCAAAATAAGCAAACTATGCAACAAAAACAGAATCTGTCTAAAACAGAATAGTCTGTAAAGATCTATTTAAAAGCTATACTTCTGTAACTCCAAAAAATTCTGAAAAATTAGGACAACGTGGTCAATTCATATACCAATACTGTGTAAAAAGTTCAGATTTTTCTGACGCTCCAGTACAGAACTAAATTCTAGCACTGGATGCAAAACTTTCTGTTTTCCAAACAGCATCAATTATACTATCTTCCAAATCATCCCAAAGGCATTACTTGGCACAAACACTAATTAAAACATAAAAACACAATCATAACAGTAGCATAATTGTGTAAACACACAAGAATAGAAATAAAAAGCAAAAATTTATTTTATTCATTGGGTTGCCTCCCAACAAGCGCTATTGTTTTATGCCCCTAGCGAGGCATAATGCATAGTTTCAACTGTTATCATCTATGGTTTCCAATTCCTCAATCACACATCCATTTTTCCTAGTGGATTTAATGTAGGTGTTTCTCATCATCACACTTCTAGGCACAAAATCAAGAATTTTACTTTTATGAATAGGTTCCTTAATCGCATCAATGAAATTGGGGTGCAAGCTAATCATTTTAAGATCCTCATTTCCCTTGCTAGAGGTAGCACCATTGGTTTTAGGAACATACATAAACTTGCAATTTTTATCGGGAGGAGTTCTATCAATATTCTTAACGGAGGAAAAAGCCGAGCCCAAATTATTAATAATTTCTTCTATCTTATCGATTCTAGCGGGGCTTTGTTCTATTCTTTCACTAATTACCGGTTCCTTTTCCTTTAAGGTTTTCAATGTGATTCCTACCTTAGAACCAAATTGAGTGATATGATTATGAATTTTTTTATCTACATTCTCAAGATGTTCAATAGTAGGTATTTTATTTTCAATAGCTTCAAACCTTTGCATAACATGTTCCAAGGTCAAAGTTGTTTCATTAACAGTGATAGGTGGTGATCCCACTAAATTTCCCATAGCATTGAAAGCATCCATAGAGGGACGCATCAAGAAATTCCCTCCGGTAATAGTATCAAGTACAAATCTATACCAAGTAGTGATGCCCACACAAAAATTGCGAAGAAGGATGGTGGTGGATTGCTTACGATTTGATCTATTATGAGCATCGCAAATCCTATACCAAGCATCTTTTAAATTCTCTCCTCCCCTTTGTTTAAAATTGAGTACTTCATTTTCAGGGGTAATAGTAACGAGCGAAGAACTAGCCATAATGGTAAAGCAAGCAAGCAAACAAGCAAACAAGAACAAGCAAACGGAAAATATTTTTGTAAAAACTTTTTAGAACTAGGGGAGATGAAAACGAGAGGCAAAGGCAAATAAAATAAATGCAAGGAGATGAAAGTTTATGCGTAGGTACTTGATAGATGTTGATGATGTCTCCCTGGCAACGGCGCCAGAAATTCTTCCTGCTACTTGTGAGCTGCGTTGGGATTTCCCCGAAGAGGAGGGGATGATGCAGTATAGTAGAGATAAGTATTTCCCTCAGTTATGAAACCAAGGTTATCAATCCAGTAGGAGAATCATGCAACAACTCGTTAGCAGCACCTACACACAAAATAACAAATCCTCGCACCCAACGCGAACAAGGGGTTGTCAATCCCTTGGCGGTTAATTGCAAGATTAAATTGTATGGTGATAGATAGATAGATCGAACAGAAATACAAAATAAAATAAATAAATTAAATTGCAGCAAGGTATTTTTAGGATTTTCAATATATGATAAAGGTAGACCCGGGGGCCATAGTTTTCACTAGAGGCTTCTCCCTTGAAAATAACATACGGTGGGTGAACAAATTACTGTTGGGCAATTGATAGAAAAGCAAATAATCATGACGATATCCAAGGCAATGATCATGTATATAGGCATCATGTCCGAGACAAGTAGACCGAAACGATTCTGCATCTACTACTATTACTCCACACATCGACCACTATCCAGCATGCATCTAGAGTATTAAGTTCATAAAGAACGGAGTAACGCCTTAAGCAAGATGACATGATGTAGACAAAGTAAACTCATGCATGAATAAACCCCATCTTTTTACCCTTAATAGCAATGATACGTACGTGTCATGTCCCTTTCTGTCACTGGGATTGAGCACCGCAAGATCGAACCCATTACAAAGCACCTCTCCCATTGCAAGATAAATCAACCTAGTTGGCCAAACCAAATCAATAGATCGGAGAGAAATACGAAGCTATAACAATCATGAATAAAAGAGTTCAGAGAAAACTCAAATAATATTCATGGATAATCTGATCATAAACTCACAATTCACGGATCCCAACAAACACACCGCAATCGGTTAGAACTCCAAGAACATCGAGGAGAACATTGTATTGAAGATCAAAAAGAGAGAAGAAACCATCTAGCTACTAACTATGGACCCGAAGGTCTGTGGTAAAATACTCATGCATCATCGGAAGGGCAGCAAGGTTGATGTAGAGCCCCTCCGTGATCGAATCCCCCTCCGGCAGAGTGCCGGAAAAGGCCTCCAGATGGGATCCCTTGAGAACAGAAACTCGCGGCGGCAGAAAAAGTATTTCGTGGACTCCTCTGTTGGTTTCCCGATTTTAGAGAATTTATAGAGGTGGAATTAGGTCAAACGGAGCAGAGGTGGGCCCACGAAGCACCAGGGCGCGCCACCCCCCCGGGGCGCGCCCTGGTGGCTCGTGGCCACCTCCTCTGTCTTCTGGCCCTCTCCCAAAGCTTCTAGTGTCTCTTATGTCCAGAAAAAAATCTCCAAAAAGTTTTGTGGCATTTGGACTTTGTTTGGTACTGATATTCTGGAAAACCAAAAACAGGCAGAAAACAGCAACTGGCACTGGGCACTAAGTTAATAGGTTAGTCCCAAAAAATGATATATAATTGCTTGTAAGTGTATATAAAACATCTAAGATTGATACTATAATAGCATGGAACAATCAAAAATTATAGATACGTTGGAGACTTATCAATCATCTTGCCACAACTGCTCTTGCTCTGCCTCATCATAGGCGAGCACTCGAGGCGACCCGTATATGAGTTCTATGGGGAGCACCGCTTCTGCACCATAGACTAGGGAGAAGGGTGTTTGGCCGGTAGCTCGATTTGGTGTCGTCCTGAGTGACCAAAGAACTGCCGGCAACTCATCAATCCAGCATTTTCCACACTTGCGCAGCCTGTCAAAGGTTCTTGTCTTGAGACCACGCAGTACTTCAGCATTCATCCGTTCTGCTTGTCCGTTGCTTCTTGGGTGAGCGACAGAGGCAAAACAGATCTAGCTTCCAAGGTCTTGGATGTACTGCATGAAGGTGCGGCTCGTGAACTGAGTGCCATTGTTGGTGATGATTCTGTTAGGAACCCTGAATCGGCAAACTAGTCCTTTGAAGAACTTGACGGCTGACTGTGCTGTCACCTTCCTCACTGGCTCCACTTCAGGCCACTTTGTGAACTTGTCGGTGGTGACGTACAAGAACTCAAAGCCCCCGGTAGCACGGGGGAAGGGGCCCAAAATATCAAGCCCCCAGACCGAAAAAGGCCAGGAGAGAGGGATTGTTTGAAGAGCTTGAGCTGGCTGATGTATGTTTTTCGAATGGAACTGGCATGCTTCACACTTGGTTACTAGCTCAGTTGCATCCTGGAGGGCAGTGGGCCAATAGAAGCCTTGCCGGAAAGCCTTGCCGACAAGCGCTCTTGATCCTATGTGAGAGCCACATATGCCTCCATGTATCTCTGCTAACAACTTTAGTCCATCTTCCCGGCAAATGCACTTCAATTTCACACCGTTTGGTCTTTTTCTGTGCAGAATGTTATACACAAACATATACATACTTGATTGACGGGCTACTTTCTCAACTTCTTCTTGCTCATCGGTAAGTTCTCCTGTTTGAAGGAAATGAACTATGTGTTGTGCCCATGCCGGAGCTTGCGGCTCGACGACAAGGATTAAAGGCATCTCTTCGACCGTGGGAGCGCTTGCCTCAGTGGCAAGAACCTGAGGCTCTGCGCGAAGCTGCTGCTCACGGACAGTCATGTCGTTGTTCCCGGCAACTTCCTTGCCGGCAGCTTCTAGGAGCTCTACCGGAAAATACTTGCCGATGTTCAACTTTCTTCTTTTACTGGTCTACGTTGATGGAGTGACTGATGGTTAATTCAAATGGAGTACAAAAGTTCCCGGTTCCACAGGAAGCTTTTGAGCAGCACACTTTGACAGTTGATCAGCAATGCTGTTTTTCGCACGAGGAATGTGCTCTGTTTGCAATCCGTCAAAGTGTTCTTCCAATTTCCTCACTTCTTCTACATACGCTTCCATCAACGGGCTCTGGTAATCTTTGTTCACTTGCTTCACAACAAGCTGTGAGTCTCCACGGACAATCAACTTTCTGATTCCTAAATCCACTGTGATCCTGAGACCGGCAAGGAGTCCTTCATACTCAGCAGTGTTGTTCATTGCTTTCTCCCTGGGAAAGTGCATTTGAATTACATACTTGAGGTGCTCTCTGGTGGGTGCGACAAGCAGCACTCCAGCACCGACGCCTTGCAGCGAGAGGCACCGTCAAAGTACATGATCCATTCTTTGGCTGTCTCTTTGCCGGGGAGAGCTGTTTCTTGGATTTCCTCGTCTTGCGTTGGCGTCCATTTTGCAATGAACTCCGCCAAGGCCCTTCTCTGAATAGTTGATGTGCTTTCAAACTTGAGTGCAATGCTCGACAGTTCCAATGCCCACTCCACTATCCTGCCAGTTGCATCTGGATTCCTCAAAATACGTTGTAACGGAAAGCGAGTGACGACAATGATCTCATGTGCTTGGAAGTAGTGATGCAGCTTCCTCGAGGCCATAAGAAGACCGAAAAGCAACTTCTGCACACCAGAATATCTTGACCTAGCCCCCCTGCAAGAGGGAACTAACAAAAAAAATGGCCGCTGCACCACCTTCTTCTTCGGCACCACTTGCTGGTTAGCTTCATTTGCTTGCGCTGTTTCTGATTTGTCAGCACCAGACCTTGCCAGAGAAGATTCTAGCTTGTCGTTGGATGGGCTTGCCACTGTTGCTTCTTCATCATCGACTTCCCTCTGCGCCACTAATGCAGCACTAACCACTTGATTTGTTGCCGCCAGATATAGCAACAACGGCTCTTGTGGTTTAGGCGCAACTAGCATTGGCGTAGAAGAGAGGTATCTTTTCAAATCCTGCAGCACGGCCTCTGCTTTTGGAGTCCATTTCATTGGACCTATCTTTTTCAAAATCTTGAAAAAAGGCAGGGCGTGCTCAGCAGACTTTGAAATGAACCTACTTAAGGCAGCAACACAGCCGGCAAGACGCCACACATCCTTGACGCTTTTTGGTGCTTGAATCTGCTCAATTGGTTTGATCTTGTCGGGATTTGCTTTGATTCCATGCTGAGATACAAAGAACCCGAGAAGTTTGCCGGATGGAACGCCAAACACACACTTCTCGGGGTTGAGCTTCAAACTGATCTTGCGCAAGTTTGCAAATGTTTCTTCTAAGTCTTGAATAAGGGTTGATTTGTCCTTGGTTTTGACCACTATATCATCCATATATGCTTCCACATTCCTGCGCAGCTGGGGCTCAAAACCAATCTGGACTGCTCTTGCAAATGTTGAACCAACACTCTTTAATCCGAAAGGCATACGCACAAAGTAGTACGTGCCACATGGAGTAATGAATGCTGTTTTCTCCTCATCCTCCTTGGCCATGAATATCTGATGGTACCCAGAATATGCATCAAGGAATGAGAGTAAATCACAGCCGGCAGTAGAGTCTACAATTTGATCAATGCACGGCAAAGGGAAAGGATCCTTTGGACATGCTTTGTTAATATTAATGTAGTCGATACAAAGTCTCCACTTTCCATTTGCTTTACGCACTACAACTGGATTTGCCAACCAAGTTGGATGTAGTACACCTCTAACTAAACCTGCTGCTTCAAGTTTCTTGATTTCTTCCGCAATGAACTGTTGCCACTCCAAAGCCTGCTTCCTGACCTTCCGCTTGACGGGCCGAGCGTGAGGACAGACATCAAGGTGGTGCTCAATTACCTCCCTGGGAACGCCGGGGATGTCAGATGGTTGCCATGCAAACACATCGACATTCGCCTGCAGGAAGGCAATGAGCGCGCTTTCCTATTTGCTATCAAGGGTGGAACCGACGATGAAGGTACCGCCAGTGCCATCCTCTTTCGCCGACACCTTCTTCATTGCCGGTGGAGCGGCCTTGGATTTCTTGCCGGTAGAGCACTCCGGCAAGTCTTCAACAGGTGCGCAGTACTCCGAAGAGGTGCGCTTCCCGGAATTCTTGTCAGAGGTCTTGCCGGACTTCTTGCTTTTCTTTTCCTTGGCGGGAGCTGGCGCCTTGGCGGCCTCTGCTGCAACCGCATCTCTGTAGAATTTGGCGACGCATATGACTGCATCCTTCTTATCAGAATTGATGGAAATGACACCCATCGGCCCTGGCATCTTCAACGTGTTATAGGCATAGTGGGACGCTGCCATAAACTTAGCCAAAGCTGGGCGGCCAAGAATTCCATTATACGGCAAGGGAATCTTGACAACATCAAACACAATCTTCTCTGTTCTATAGTTCAATTCCCCACCAAACATTACCGGCAATGTGATCTTCCCCTTGGGTTGGCTTCTTCCCGGGTTGACTCCTTGGAATGTACCAGTCTGGTCGAGCTATTCGTCGGGATCTGCAGCCTCTTGATTACTTCTGGAGAAATCAAATTTAGGCCAGCCCCACCGTCAACTAACATTTTCATGACCTGGAGGTTGCGAATTGTTGGTGAAACCAACAACGGCAAACACCCGACCGCAGTTGTGCGATCAGGGTGATCCTCGGCATCGAAAATGATAGGCGTGTGTGACCACTTGAGTGGCTTTTGGGCACCTATTGCCGGCTCTGCTGCGTTGACCTTACGCGCCCACTGCTTGGGTTGACGGTGAGAGGAATGCAAAGATGCACCCCCATCAATACACATGGCCTCGGTTGCCTTTTGGAATTCCTGTTCACTGGACTCTCCGTCGTCATCTTCACTTCCATCATCTTCCTCTTTCTTTTCACGGCCTCTAGCAGGCTTCTCTTTTGGCTGCTTGGCCTTGTCGCGATGGCCTCCTCGACCACCACGACTCCTTTTGCCAGATCCGCCAGCACCATCATGGCCCTTATCCTTGTCGCACTTTTCATATTTAGCTTTCTGCTTCTCCGCAAGGTGCTCAACTTGTCGGCACTCTTGGAGATCATGGCCCTTGGTGCAGTGAATCTTGCAGTATGGCCCATCAGATTTGCTGGCCTTCTCATCTACCGCCGCCTCCTGACAAGCGGCGCATACAGCAGCCTCCTTGCCGGAGTCTTCCATTTTGGCTTTCTTGGCGGTGTTGGAGTTGCCAGACCCTTCGACAGCCATCACAGTTTTGCCTTTGCGCTTCCTGTTGTGCTTTCGACCCTTCTTCTTCGGGGTGGCAACATCATCGTCCTCGGAGTCCACCTCGGCACCAGCGTCCTCCCCGAGAAGTCTCCTTCCTTCCTCAGCGCGCGCCCACTTATCTGCCAACGTGTAGAGCTCGTTGATGGTCTTCGGCAGCTTGACGTTCATCTTCTCCCGCATCCTTTGATTGCGCACGTTCATGTGGAAGGTGGCAATCATGGCTGCGGGGTGCACATCTGGGATATTGCGGTGCACGCGGCTGAATCTCTGGATGTACTTGCGCAAATTTTCACCATCTCCTTGCGGGATCACTTGTAGATCGCTGGGCTGTCCAGGGGCCTTGTGGCCTCCGGTAAAGGCACCAACAAACTCATTGCAGAGATCTAACCACGAAGAAATGGAGTTCTCCGGCAAGTTCATCAGCCAAGATCTCACGTTGGGCTTCAGCACCAACGGAAAGTAGTTGGTGAGAATCTTCTTGTCTCTTCCCCCGGCAGCTTGCACGACAATCGTGTAGATGCCCAGAAACTCTGCCGGGTTCAGCTTGCCGTCGTACTTTTCTGGTACTTCCGGCTTGAAGGCCCAGACGGACGGCCAGCGGACTTGCCGCAGCTCACGAGTGAAGGCTGGACATCCAACCTCGTAAGGTCGATATCCGCCAACCTCGGTGAGGGTGTCCCGGACTAGGGGGTACTCGGGCTGCCGGCCTATCTCTCATAGGCCGGGCTGGCGGGCCGCCCTCTACTCGTTGATGGAAGACCGGATTGTGGGCAACCCCGCGTATCAGAAGGAAACCTCCAAAGACTTGGCGTCTCCTCCAAGGAACAATTGGCGTAACCGGCATGCTTGTCCCCTGATGGTAACCGACCTTGTGTAACCCTAGGACCTCCTGGTGTCTATATAAACCTGAAGGCCTAGTCCATAGAGGAGGATGATATCCATCACCTAGGGTTTAGCCCAATCGATCTCGAGGTAGATCAACCTTGTAACCTTCATACAATCACATCAATACAGTCAAGCAGGACGTAGGGTATTACCTCCTTGAGGGGGCCCAAACCTGGGTAACTTGATGTCTCTACGTTCCCTGTTACCATCGACTCCTTGACTCATAGTTCGGACCCTCTACCCGAGATCTGCCGGTTTTGGTACCGACATTGGTGCTTTCATTGAGAGCTCCGCCGTGGGTCATCAAGGATCAATGGCTCGCCTAATCGTCAGCAACAGCGCTAGCCGCAGGGACACTTTTGTTCCCGGCCAGCTCTTCGCGTTCGGAAGCATCGTGCTACACGCCGATCCGGCCGGTCACCTTGGCCGGGTCGATAACTTCACCCCCGACCAGGAGATCAGGTTTGGAAACTTAGAATTCGTCGCCGACTCCCGGGGAGATCTTATCCTCACAGGGTCCTCAGCTTCGCCTGACAGACCCACGAATCCTGAAGCGCCGACTTCGAGTACGGCCAACCCCACTGCCGAGACGGCAGCCGCTGCACATCCAACCTTGAGCCCGGATCTGACCTCCACGCTCGGTGGCCGAACTCCAGCCTCGGCCGAACATAACTTCGGGGCAAATTCTGACACCCCCGTCATGGCCATACCTCGGGTTGACCCCGCAAATTTTCCGAACCTGGAATCAACCGATCTCTCGTCATTAAACGGGATACTAGATCGGATCCAAGCTCTGGGAATCGCCGATGGCCGGTCCTCGGTATACGATCAGATCGGGCTTAAAACCGACGATAGGGAAATTTATGCCCCCGCCACTACTCACTTGGTCGCCACTATCGAAGGCCCCTCAGAGGCCTCACCCGTTACCTCCGAACCAAAAATTCATGAGGTGCAGGTTTCCGACCAGCAGGCTTCGCCTTCCAGCTCGGCAGCCGAATTCCGCTTCGGAGAGGGTTTAGAGCCAGAGTCCGGCTCAACATGCAAGTCCGGATCCGCTCACCCTCGCCCGGTCAATTATCCAGAGCTCGGCGCACCGGATTCGATGACAATCCAGGACGCGGCCCCCAAAACTCCGGACTCACACTCCGTTGGGATCAAGTTTTTTATCCCGCCCACCCCCCACATTGAGTATTGTCCGGATAACACAGGACGTCCCGACATATGGGACCTGATGTACGTTAAGCAGCAGCCCGGAGAGACAGTCCGGCACTTCTGGGCCAGATTCCTTATCGTCAAAAATAAGATGACGGACGGCTGCGACAAGGACATTTTAGAGATCTTCCGACAGAACTGCAGAGACGAGGGCGTCTTAAACGCCCTTGCCCGCCACCACATCCAAAATTTCTCTGATTTATCGGATCTGGTGTCCAAATATTGCACCATGGAGTACGCTTGGCAGGCCCAGCTCGAGCAAACGGAGTCAACCTACACAGAGGAACTAAACCGAGCTTGGGCGAAACGCGCGCTCCCTCACCGGACACGCCAATATGAGCCGTCCGAGAAAAAGATGAAACCCCTGACGAGATCCAGAATGGTCCTTGATGGAATACTGGATAAACCATGCCCCATACATTCCACAAATCCAACCCACAGCCTTTGAGCTTGCTGGGTGGTCAGGCAAGTCGCCAAGAGCGGCGAGGTCATTCTCGGAGGCCCGTACTCCACTAAAAGTCCAGTAATGCCCCTTGATGACGACGCCGAAATCTTAACAATCTACGAGACTTACTCTTCGAAGAATCAGAGGAAGAGAGCCCTGCGAGAGCTCGCTCACATTCACCACGTGGCAGAGACAGACTCCTGGACAGACACACCCATCACTTTTAGTGAACAAGACCAGCCAAGGTCCTGCCCTACCCGAGCCGCTGCCGCCCTTGTCCTTGATCCCATGGTGGATGGATTCCGACTCCAAAGGGTGTTGATGGACGGTGGTAGCGGGCTAAACCTCATTTACGAGGACACCTTGGATAAAATGCAGTTTGACAGATCCCGCATAGAGCAAAGTCACACTACCCTTTGTGGGATCATCCCCGGAAAGGAGGCGCGCGCTAGTGGCCGCGTGACTCTTGATGTGGTCTTCGGAACTCCCGAGAACTACCGATCCGAAGAACTGCTTTTCCACATCATGCCCTTCCGCAGCGGCTATCATGCCTTACTAGGGTGCGATGCCTTCGCACGATTCCATGCTGTACCACATTACGGGTACATGAAGCTTAAAATGCCAGGGCCAAATGGTATAATCACGGTAATAAGTGATCCGGACAGAGCCCTGCGAGCCGAGAATAAAACGGCATCGCTCGCCCTTGAAGCGTTGTCCGAAGCCCTCGCGGCCGAAGAATTAACCGCGCTCCGCTCAACGGTGGACAAGGACGACGTCATCCTTGATAAAAGGCAAAAATCCACGTCCTTTAAACCAGCAGATGAAATCATCAAATTCCAAGTACACCCAACAGATCCCAACAAGACGGCGTCCATCGGAGCTCAGCTGGACCCCGCAGTCGATGAAGAATTGCGCCAATTTCTGCGTGCAAACTGGGATATCTTCGCCTGGCACCCTTCAGACATGCCAGAGATCCCGCGTAGATTAGCCGAGCACAGCTTGAACATAATCAAAGGTTTCAAGCCAGTTAAACAGACTCTCCGTCGGTTTTCCGAACCCAAGCGTCAAGCCATGGGTGAGGAACTGGCCAAGTTGCTCGAAGCCGGATTCATCCGGGACATCAAACATCCTGAGTGGTTGGCCAACCTGGTCATGCTGCCGAAGAAGGATAAGTCCTGGCGTTTGTGCGTCGATTTCAAGGATTTGAACAAAGCCTGCCCTAAGGATCCTTTCCCCTTGCCCCACATCGACCAGATCATCGACGCCACCGCCGGACACGACTCGCTGTGTTTCCTCGACGCTTACTCCGGATACCATCAAATCAAAATGAAGGAGTCCGACCAAGCGGCCACATCATTCATCACCCCCTATGGACCATTCTGTTTCAACACAATGCCCTTCGGATTAAAGAACGCAGGGGCTACATACCAACGCATGATTCAAACATGTTTGGAAAAACAAATTGGCAAAACGGTCGAAGCATACATGGACGATGTGGTCGTTAAGACCAAACACGTCAGTCAGCTGGTGGACGATCTCCGGCAAACCTTCGATAATCTTCGGATCTTCGATATACGGCTCAATCCGGAAAAGTGCGTTTTCGGAGTGCCGGCCGGTAAGCTGCTCGGGTTCATAGTTTCCCATAGAGGAATAGAGGCCAACCCAGCGAAAATACGGGCACTGTCCGAGCTGGCGATCCCCACTGAGCTAAAGCACGTTCAGAAACTGGCCGGCTGCGTCGCAGCCTTGAGCCGCTTCATCTCACGCCTCGGAGAAAAAGCCTTACCGATCTACAAATTGCTCAAACGAACGAAGAACTTCGACTGGACCAGCGAGGCGGCAGAAGCACTTGAGGAAATAAAAACTCTACTGGCCAGCAACCCGATCTTAACAGCACCCAGCCCGAGCGAGCCAATGCTGCTATATATCTCGGCCACGAATCAGGTGGTCAGCGCGGTTCTCGTCGTCGAACGAGAGACAGAGGGTCACAAGCTCCAGGTGCAGAAACATGTGTACTACGTATCCGAAGTGCTCACCCCGTGTAAAACGAGGTACCCGCACTATCAAAAGATCGCCTACGCAGTTTTCATGGCATCCCGCAAGCTCTGCCACTATTTTCAAGAGTGCTCGGTCACGGTTGCATCCGAAGTACCGCTCAATGACATAATTAACAATCGAGATGCTACCGGCCGCATAGCCAAATGGGCTATAGAACTCCTTCCCTTCGAAATCATATATCGACCGCGCCGAGCTATTAAATCTCAGGTTTTCGCTGATTTCGTCGCGGAATGGACGGAAGCCGAACTCCCTAGGGAGTACAGTACATACTCACATTGGACGATGTACTTCGATGGCTCCAAAATGCTCGCCGGGCTGGGGGCTGGCGTGGTCCTCACATCACCCACTGGCGATAATATTCGGTACATACTCCAGATCATGTACACCGATTCCAACAACGCAGCCGAATACGAAGCTCTGCTACATGGACTTTGGATTGCGGTGTTAATTGGCATACAGCGGCTCGAGGTACGGGGAGATTCTAATCTCGCCATCTCTCAAGTCAACGGCGAATTCGACGCAAAAGACCCAAAAATGACAGCATACTGCAACGCCGTCCTGAAAATCTCCGCCCGCTTTGAAGGACTGGAGTTTAACCATATACCTCGTGACAGCAATCAAGCAGCGGATATCCTTGCTCGAATGGGCGCTAAGCGCCACCGCGTCCCCGAGAACACCTTTTTGGAATGACTTTTCAAGCCGTCCGTGGTGTGGTAGGAGGAAGCCCAGGGCTCGGAAACCAATACCTCAGGAGAGCTCGCCCCCCCGCCTATTGAACCAGATAATGGAATTATCGGGGGCTCGGCCATCGAAATGACATCTTCGGCTCACGAAGTCATGGCGGTAATCGCGCCATGGACCGAGCCCTTCCTCGCCTACCTCCTCCGCCAAGAACTACCGGCTGACCAGACTGAGGCCAGGCGTATCATTCGACGATCTAAAGCCTATAAAGTCCACGAGGGAGAGCTATATAAGAAAAGCACTACTGGCGTCCTCCAGAGATGTATATCCGAAGAGGAGGGAAGGCAGCTTCTGGCCGAGATTCACGCTGGCATGGGCGGTCACCACGTGGCAGCTCGGGCCCTGGTCAGCAAGGCTTTCCGAGCAGGGTTCTTTTGGCCCACTGCCCGAACAGACGCCCAGACATTGGTCCAACATTGCGTTGGATGCCAGCTCTTTGCCAATTAGAGTCATATGCCCCCCACGGCCCTTCGGACGATCCCAATTACTTGGCCTTTCGCGGTCTGGGGGCTGGACATGGTTAGACCACTTAAAGGGGGGACCAGGAACAAGAAATATCTACTCGTCATGGTAGATAAATTCACTAAATGGATTGAGGCAAAACCGGTAACTTCGGCCAAGTCTAAGCCGGTCATCGATTTTATATCCGGCGTCGTACACCGTTATGGTGTCCCCCATAGCATAATAACGGATAATGGATCCAATTTTACTGCCCAGAAAGTCAAAGACTGGTGCGCTAATTTAGGCATTAAGCTCGATTATGCATCGGTATATCACCCACAGTCCAATGGACAGGTCAAGCGAGCTAATGGACTGATCTTGAGTGGCATCAAGCCCCGTTTGGTCCGATCCTTAAAAGAATCCGACTGCCATTGGGTCGAGGAGCTCGACTCCGTATTGTGGGGATTGCGCACCACTCCTAATCGCTCCACGGGCTATACACCGTTCTTCATGGTGTATGGGGCAGAGGCTGTCCTCCCCAGCGATCTTATTCATGACGCACCTCGCGTGCGTATGTATGAAGAAAGGGAGGCCGAGTTGGATCGGCAGGATGACCTGGACGCCCTAGAGGGCGAGCGCGACATAGCTCGGGCTCGTTCTGCTTTTTATCAGCAGCAGGCCAGACATTATCAAAGCAGGGAGGTACGGGCCAAGGCCTACAACGTCGGCGACCTAGTCCTGCGCCTCCCGAAGAAGCAGAAGCACAAGCTGTCGCCCAAGTGGGAAGGGCCCTTCATAATCGACCAAGTACTCACGGGCGGGGCGTACCGCCTCCGCGACCCAACGGACGATCGCCTCGAACCAAACCCATGGAATGCAGCTCGGCTACGACGTTTCTACGGCTAGTCCCGCAAACTTACCTTCTTCGATTTATCCTTTTAGGATCTTTATCTTTCTAGTCAATAGTCTCTCCAGGGTTGTGTTCGGAAATGCCGAATTACGTTAAGTTCTTCTTCGGCAAACATCTTTGGATGTACCACACTTTGTTACCTGGGGGCTTCTTTTACGAAGCTCGTCAAATTTCATTTATGCAATCATCCGTTTTTACGTGTTTGCAACCTTCCTGTGTCGTTCAAAAGCCACTATATGCATCAATTTGACTTAAGATTTGGCCAAGCTGGGTTGCCTCGCTCCTGTGTTTACCCCCTACGTTCCCGATTGTTCAGCTAGGGAGTAAAGGGAGCACCTCTGTGATTGATACGTCCGGATTACCCGGGTGTGTACCTCAGACGGGTGAAGCTGAAAGCTAGCGTTCTTAAGAATACAATTGGTCGGCCGCGGGGGAAGTGAAAATAATTGGTAACTACCACCAAAATTTCCGGGGGTATTTTCCCGAAGTAACCATCCCCGCTTACCTTGGGTATTCGGTTATCCATCCACGGTTCAACGTGGTAACCTGATGAAAGGGACCCATCGAGGACCTATTTTCGTCGGAAGATGTTTCTTACGTTATACATTAATATAACATAACTCCCTGAGCACGTTTTTGTCTGTTCGCACCAAATGGCCGGATTGCCTGGTTCTCCGAATTATTTTTCCGATATCCTCGGATCACATAGTAGGAAACACTCCTCGGCCTCTGGTCGAGGAGGCGGAAGCCGATGGCCAGTTAAGACAACGTTTTAGCGCGGTTTGGAGACTATTTGATGTAAAGTACATAGATACATAGAATCAGACTGTTACATCTTGATCAAGACCATCTATTATGGTCTCCAGAGCACAATCTGCTTGGGACAGCCGAGCTGCGGGCATAACCTGGTCATACACTAGAAGCACGGGCACTTCCTGCCCATCTGGCCCTACCGCCCCAACTCTCGCTAGATGCTCCGGTTCCAGCTTGGTGAAGCGGGTCTTGATCATTGCCCACGCTTCCCGTGCTCCCTCATGACAAGATGACATCTTCCATAACTCAAAGCGGCGCCGAGCTCCTTTGAAGCGATTCGCGAGTTCGGCCATCCCTTCCGGAGCCACTTCGTCGGGCCACAGTGCTTTGAACATGCTCTTCATGGCTCTCTGGGCCCGCTCATGTACAGCGGATAGCTCCTTCAGCAGGTCCCGCCCGAAGGAACCGGCTTCCTCTTCGGGACGCCCGGTCAGCAGAACTACAATGAGACGTGGCGTTGTTCATATTGCTGCCTAATACGTTCAGTTATTGAACGGACAAATCAGATTGCACTTACCGAACATGCCCTCTTTCAGTCTCTGGTTCTCCTCTTGGGTTACAGTCAGTTGAGCTTTCAAGCTTTTGATTTCTTGGACCTGTTGTTCGCCTTCTGCCTTAAGCTTATCCCTCTCCTCATGACTTCGGGACAGCACCCGGTAGCCAGCCTCTTGCTGTGACTCCGCATATCTTTGAGCTTTCCTAGCCATATCCAGGTCCTTCTGCAGCTAATTTCTCGACTTGGCTGCTATGGAATCATTTTTCATTAGTGGAGGTGTTCCACCACATTTTCTCTTTAATGAACTTTAAGTTCGGCACTTACCATGTGCCTCTCTGGTGAATTTCTTCACCCCCTCTAGCTCGGCTTTCACAGACTCTAACTCTGTTTGCGCCAGCTTGAGGTCCTCGAACATCTTTTTGTTTTGCTCCCGAACAGTCTGCACAAAAACAGGGCAGCATGGATATCAGACCCTTAACTCGGCTGTCCCGCCCAAATTAAGGCTCGGGGGCTACTGGGTTAGATACTAGTTGTCAAAACTATTACTATACCTGCACATTCGTAGACATGAGCCTCACTGCGCCTTCAAGTCCCGTTCGGGCAGCGCCGAGGTATGCATCTACCGAGCTAAGAGCATTGAACTCCTGATTAGACAACGCAGAGTGCCGAAGTAACGCCTTGCGCTGCCGATGATTCATCACACTTTCAACTTCAGAATTAGTGACCGAGACGCCTCCCTAGTCCTCGGGATTTTGGTCCTTGGCAGGGGTTCCCGAAGTAACTCTGGTTACAGCTGGCGACCTCGGGTTTGAGTCACCCCTTGGCACCTCTTCAACATCCTCGGCCGCGGGCGGTTCCACACATCGTCTACAGAACACCATGGCGCAAATTATTGGCATATGCGGTGGATGTTGAAGATAGAGGCCATAACAGTACGGTGAATGCATTACCTCTTCGGGCGAGGCGCCGATGATGTAACTCCCGTTGAGGCCGCTCGTGGGGTCACCCCACGACTACTTGTCGTCGGGGCCGCTGGTGCCGCTCTTGCGGCTGTTCGGCGCGTCGTGCGGCGGCCCTTGGGAGTAGGTGTCAGTGTGTTCGGGCCTGCAGCGGCTGAGCATTTCTTTCGAGAGGAAGCCCGTTTGGCCACTTACCGCGGAGGAGGGAAGCGCCCCGGGATGATCGACCAACAGGGCCACCTTGGAGCCATCGAGGCTCTCCTGGTAGAAGACTCCGTCCTCAAAATTAATCAATGTTTCAGAGTCGTCATGGAACCCAGGATCGTCATCGCGAGAGTAATTCTCCGGTTGAGGAGCCGGGAAACTCACCGTCTCGATCCATCGCCTCCAACTCTGTTCGGACAAGGTGAAGATCTGACTATGAAAAATCTGGAGCGATATCCGAACTATAAAGAGTGGTCGAACTCACCATTTCGATGGGCTTATACATCGAGAAGCCTTTCTTGAGCTTTAGCCGAGCGAACTCTTGCTCTTCCCCCTTGAACAGATCGGCTAGTATGGCGGCTATCGCCGCCTGGTTGGCGGGCCCCTTCTTGGTGTACTGGGCTGCATCGTCCTCCCCGTTGTAGTTCCATAGCGGATGAATTCTCTGTTGGAGAGGCTGGACACATCTGGCGATGGCTATTGCCATCACGTCAACAATGGTTAGTCCGTTATGGGCTAACCACCTCACTTGAGCAGCCAGTCGAGCTACTTCGGCACTTTCCTCTTGGGAAGGACTCTTCGGGCGCCAGTTGAACCGCTTCGTTGGAGAAGCCAATGAAAATTCCGGTAGACCCCTTCGAACTGGATCGAATAAAGGGACGTCTTTGATATAAAACCATTCCAAAGTCCACTCTTCGGCATCCTTCTTCGGAGTCCCAATGGGGTATCCGGTCCCGGCGATGCGCCATACTTCCGCTCCGCCGACCTCGTAGATAACCCCTTCCCGGGTGTGGGGGACTAGGCAGAAGAATTTCCTCCACAACTCGAACTGTGCCTCGCAGCCCAGGAACATCTCGCATAAAGCGACGAAGCCCGAAATATGGAGGATCGATCCGGGGGTAAGGTGGTAGAGTTGAATCCCGTAGAACTCTAGTAAACCCCTCAAGAAGGGATGGATGGGAAAACCCAGGCCTCGCAGAATGAAGGGCACGAAGCAAACCCTCTCCTCCCCGTGAGGGGAAGGAAAATTCTCCGCAAGGGCCTTTTCGTCCGCGGAAGTTAATCCGGGGCGGGTGAATGTGAGAGCTGAAGCGGGCAGATACCCCTGCGCCTCAAGCCTACGTAGTCGCATGCAAGATACGGAGCAACTCGCCCAATCACCTTGACGGGGGCCATGAGGACGTGAGGAAGAGCCTGGGACGCTCGCCATTGTTTGTTGACTATGGCTTTGCGGGGATGAGGAGAAGAATGGCAGGGGGTGGGAGGCGTTAACCTCCACGCCCTTGGCTTATTAAAGGGGCATTATCTCCCCCCAGGGAGGGATATTTTTGTAAAAACCCATCGGGCCACTCGCATTCCGTGGGTGCGCAGAGATCGAGGGTCCTCATTTAATTCTACGCAAAGAAAAGCGGTATGGCGGGCCCCACAGGGCCTCTCTGAGGATACCTCGGTAACCGATCTATTGGTGGCCGGATTATTGTTAATTCGAATACAGGTAACGGGAGGAACTCGCCACCCAAGCCGAAGACCTTTGAAGCATGAAGCTGCCGAAGACCGTAGACCTCGGCATTGGAGGCTAGTTCGGGGGCTACTGAGGGTGTCCCGGACTAGGGGGTACTCGGGCTGCCGGCCTATCTCTCATAGGCCGGGCTGGCGGGCCGCCCTCTACTCGTTGATGGAAGACCGGATTGTGGGCGACCCCGCGTATCAGAAGGAAACCTCCGAAGACTTGGCGTCTCCTCCAAGGAACAATTGGCGTAACCGGCATGCTTGTCCCCTGATGGTAATCGACCTTGTGTAACCATAGGACCGCCTGGTGTCTATATAAACCTGAAGGCCTAGTCCGTAGAGGAGGATGATATCCATCACCTAGGGTTTAGCCCAGTCGATCTCGAGGTAGATCAACCTTGTAACCTTCATACAATCACATCAATACAATCAAGCAGGACGTAGGGTATTACCTCCTTGAGGGGGCCCGAACCTGGGTAACTCGTTGTCTCTACGTTCCCTGTTACCATCGACTCCTTGACTCATAGTTCGGACCCTCTACCCGAGATCTGCCAGTTTTGGTACCGACACTCGGGCGCAGGCTCATCAACGACTGGGCTGTTGCGCGCGTCGGATTGACGGCACGCCTCCTGGCACCATTCAATGGTGGTGCGGGCATCTTCTACCCGCCTGTCTTGCAGCACTTGCCACTGATCTCGCCGTGCCCGTGGATCTGAAGAGGCCATTGACATCTCGTCGGGCTCTATAGTTCGCTGGGTTTGCCGTGGCTGCTGACGTTGCTGCTGTTGAAGTTGTTGCCGTGGAGGTGATTGCACTGTTGGTGCAGCGCCATCAACACGGCCACCAGTTGGAGCTACTGGTGCTGTTTGCGGACGCCGAGATGGCTCCGCTTGCCGTGACCTGCTCGTCTCGGCAAATCCAATCAGGCTCTGGATGGTGGCTCTCCACTCATCCATCTTTTCTGCTGCCGAAGGAAAGTTCAGCAGCATCTGGGCTCGCGCCATCGCCTCTGCTGCTGTGGCTGGCATGGCCAGAAGCGAAGAATGCGACATCGCTCTACTCCTGGTAGAGCCAGTAGGAGCGCCATTGCGATCTTGCTGTCGTGGCACATGGTCAGCAATGGGCTATCGTGGCGGAGGTGGAGCCTGAGGATCTGTAACTTGATCAACAGGAGTTTTGCCATGTGGTCGCCGCCGCCCTGAGTCGTCGACGCCGTTCGGAGTTGCGCTGCGCCCATTGTGTGAGGGGCGCGGCGTTTGTCCTGACGTAGCATCTCTAGACGCTGCCGCGGTGGGATCTTGGCTCGCGCCGGCCCGGGCATTGTTAATCCGGTGGCTGTGCTCATCGACGTGGCGAGGAGGAGGAAGACGTCCATCCGCTCCGCCCACGCCATCATGGCTTTGCTCGCCAGAGGGTCGAGGAGGTTGACCGCCTCCAGCGCCTCCGCCTCCTGCTCGTGCCAACCGTGAAACTGCCCGTGTTGGCTGCGCCGCCTGTGGATACGTGCGAAGGAACCTCGGAAGTGGAAGGAGCCGTCATCATGATGCCCTTCTTCTTGGGGGCCATCGACGACGAGGAAGATGCTGATGAAGCTGATGAAACTAATGAAACTGACGCGCGATCTGCTGATTCAGGTTCGCGCAAGCGATCCCCCTACCTGGCGCGCCAAAGATGTCATGCGTACGACCATTTATGGGGCCATCTAGCCCCTTTGCGGTTCGACTAGGGAGATCGACAAGCACAAAGAGCAAAACCAGCAGAAACGCAAAGAGTTTACCCAGGTTTGGGCCACCGTGAAGTGTAAAACCCTACTCCTGCTTTGATGTATTGGATGAGTATGAACACAAGTACAAGGAGCGCTTCCCCGGTAAGGTGCGGAAGGAGCAGCTACGCATGCAAGTTGTGCAAAGGATCGATCCCCGTAAATGTTGCCCTGGCCCTCCTTTTATAGCTCAAGGGGTTACCACAGTGGCAAAACAGTCATTTTGTATTGATTATATAGCAAATAGTGCTATCATACCTAACTCTGCCTGTTTAGGACAAAAGCAATAAATGCTCCATTAGGTGTCATGTGGAGGAGGAGCCCCGACAAGGATTCTGCACCGCTCGCCCAGCTACCTCCTATTATCTTGACATGCCTTCTGGACGGGTGTCATTAAAGGCAAATCTCCTTCTAGCGTGCTGACACGTGCCTGACAAATCTCACCTAACTACCTGCAGGATCGACACCTCATCGATTAGTGACTAGCTGCATGATGAGGTGGAGTGCTAACAGCTAGCGAGAGCTTGCCGGCAGGGAGCTTGCCGGGCCTTCACCTTGCCGGCTCGGCCTTGCCGGCAAAGGTTATCTTTGGTGTAGAACTTGATGCTTCGTCTTGATCTTCTCCCTAGTAGCATATGCAACCGAGTCTTGAATCTTGTTCATGGTGATCTCCGGCAAGCCTGGCCATCAAGAAGGCTGCTACTGTCTGTGCATAAGTCAAGGTATAAAATACCCATGTTTTATACACCGACATGTATGCCACGTATCGCACACGCGTCTCTAATCTGAATCGTGCTTGATGTCTCCACCATCGTACACAGTTCGTCTTATTGGTAACTGATACGTCTCCAACATATCTATAATTTATGAAGTATTCATGCCATGTTGTTTTGGTGCACTTTTATATGATTTTTATGGACTAACTTATTGATCCAGTGCCCAGTGCCAGTTCCTGTTTTTTTTGCATGTTTTTTGTTTCGCAGAAAATCCATATCAAACGAAGTCCAAACGCGATAAAATTGTACGGAGATTTTTTCTGGAATATATGTGCTTTTTGGGAAAAAGAATCAACGCCAGACGGTGCCCGAGGGCTCCATAAGGCAACAGGGCGCGGCCTACCCCCTGGCCGTGCCCCTTGCCTTGTGGGCACCTCGTAGGTTAGTTGGAGCCCTTCTTTCGCCGCAAGAAAGATAATTTCCGGATAAAAATCCCCTCAAAATTTCAGCCCAATCGGAGTTACGGATCTCCGGGAATATAAGAAACGGTGAAGGGCTCCGAAAATAGTAGCGAGAAACAGAAGACAACAAAGAGATCCAATCTAGGGGAGAGCCTCCTCTCCCCCCAGAGGGCCAAGGAAGAAGAAGAAGGAGGGGGGCCCTTCCCCTTCTCCTCCGGTGGCGCCGAAATGCCGCCGGGGACATCTCCTCCATCACCATCACCACCAACTTCTCCTCCGTTCTCATGGTGATATGTGAGTAGTTCATCCTCGAGGCTGAGGGTATGTACTAGTAGCTATGTGTTTGATCTCTCCCTCTCTCTCTCTCTCGTGTTCTTGATTTGACATGACCTTGATGTACCGCGAGCTTTGCTAATATAGTTGGATCATATGGTGTTCTACCCTCTCTATCTTGTTGTGATGAATTGAGTCTTTCCCTTTGAGGATTCATTGTTATCGGATTGAATATTTTGGATTTGAGAACACTTGATGTATGTCTTGCATGTGGGTACCCACGGTGACAATGGGGTATTCTATTGAGTCACTTGATGTATGTTTTGGTCATCAACTTGCGGATTCCCGAGGTGACATTGGGGTAATCTAGGCATAGAGGTTGATGCACGTTTTTGTCCTACTTTCTCCGATAGAAACTTTGGGGTACTCTTTGAAGTTCTTTGTGTTGGATTGAATATTATGAATCTGAAATTGTTTGATGCATGTCTAATAATTAACTCACTGATATTTGTGATGACATTGGAGTATCTAGGTGACATTAGAGTTAATTGATGCGTATCATATGGTGTTATTTTAGTACGAACTCTAGGGCTGTTTGTGATACTTATAGGGATGGCTCAATAGATTTATCGGAAAGGATAACTTTGAGGTGGTTTTGCTACCTACAACAATTTCTTCTTATGTTCTCCGTTTGCTAGGAACTTTGGAGTGATTCTTTGTTGCATGTTGAGGGATTGTTATATGATTCAATTATGTTAGCATTGTTGAGAGATTGCACTAGTGAAGGTATGAACCCTAGGCCTTGTTTTCAAGCATTGCAATGCCGTTTGTGCTCACTTTTGTTACTTGCTACCTTGCTGTTTTTATTATTTCAGATTAGAAAAACCTATATCTACTATCCATACTACACTTGTATCACCATCTCTTCGCCGAACTAGTGCACCTATACAATTTACCATTGTATTGGGTGTGTTGGGGACACAAGAGATTTCTTGTATTTGATTGCAGGGTTGTTCGAGAGAGACCATCTTCATCCTACACCTCCCACGGATTGATAAGCCTTAGGTCATCCACTTGAGGGAAATTTGCTGCTGTCCTACAAAACTCTGCGCTTGGAGGCCCAACAGAGTCCACAAGAATAAAGTTGCATAGTAGACATCAGTGACGGTTTTATTACGATATCGTTTGTGATTCATGCATCGCACACAGTTTGGTCGAAGGGTCTCTGAAACATGTGTCACGTTAGCAGCATCCTACAGTAGTGATACTTCATAACAAAGAAGCAAAAAAATCAATTCAGGACATACAAACTTCAAAGCCACAACCATTTGCTCATTGATAGATGCATCTCGAGCCTCATCAACAAGGACAACGAATTTTTTATCCCCAATATCCTTCACAATGGCTTTACTAGTTGTGACACCCTAGTTTTCGCTCCTTGTTTTTTTTCCTTCGCGGGATTTGACTCCCGTCTTTTTTTATGTTATTGGATTTTCTCTCGCTCTTGGGTATATGAAGATGGTCATTAGCCTTGCCTTTCCTATCCAACCAGAGATTCTCTCCAACCCAACTTGGCCACCCAAGCTATGTTCTCAGGGTTTTGCTGCCGAAACCATACCTTCTGAGTTACCGGAAGGGAAACCCTAATTCTGGCAGTTACAAAAGAAACCCAATTTCCTTTGATCTATTGCCTCCCAAACTTTTCCCAGAGACTTTCCTATATCTATCAACCCTGGATATGCAAAAATATTGCCAAGTTATTTGCAATATTTTTCATTTAAAGTTAATTCCTTTTTCTGCCAGTTAAAGGAATTAAATCCAGGAAAATATCTATCCATCTCCAAAGTTCATGAAAACTTGTGGAGATATTCTTTGTGATCATATTGAGCTCTCGTAAAAATATTGGCTATAATTAAATAAGGGAAATTGCATTTTCCTATTTAAAGTCAATATTGCATTTTGGGCACTTTCCAAAGGAACTACCATTTTGGTAGCCAGGAAAAATCCCAAATAATTTGTGGAGATTCTCCTATCCATATCTTCACCATTTCCATCAATAACCCAAGTTCCACAGTTCAAAGTTTGAGAGCATCATCCAATTCTTGTTTCTGGACCCATTTTGAGGTTGTGAAGCAACTATATTTTAGATTGCTCCATAGTTCTTGAAATTAATCCAGGACCTCACTCTCCTCATATTATGAGACCATGCAAAAATTCATATCATTTTATCTAGCCATTTTCTCCTAAAAATCCCATCTGATTTCTGTCCAGAGCAAAGCACTGTGAAGGAAATACCATTTAGGAGCATCCAAATGGTATGAAATTTTACCAGTACATTCTTACACCCAAATAACCTTCCTCCACCAAATTTCAGCCCAATCTATTCAGCCATTTGAGCACAGCTTCAAATTCCAGTTTCTGGACCAAATTTTGCATTGTGAAGGAAGTACATGCAAACAAGGTCCAAATGACTTCAAAAAATTTCCAGCATCTACACCTTCCTACTACATTTCAGTATGGCAATAGCTCAGCTCCATTTATCAAACCATTTTACCCCAGTATTCTCCCCAAGATCCTGTCCAGAAACTGTTTTGGATCCCCTCGATCAACCTAGACCTTTCCTGGTCTATCCAGTGCCATGTCTTACCCATTTGAGCAGCGAGCCACCTGTTGGACAAGGTGTGACGGCCAGACTGGCACCAGAGCGTGCTATGCACGTGGTGACCATGCGGACGGCGTGCAGAAGCGCGCGCTCTGCGCACGGGACCCCTCGGGAGGTCACCTCCAGGCGGCCTCCGCTTGTCCGAGCGTGTCTAACGGTCTCGCGGAGTCCACATACTCCCTCTCCCGTAGCTTCCCCCTCCTCCTTCTTCCTCCTCACGCCACGGCGAGTGCCGCCGCGGTACTGCTCTGCCCGTGAACGCCGTCGTCTTCCCCTCCCGTTGGCTTCTTCCTCCCTGAGCCGTCCCCTCCCTCTGACGATCGTCAGGTCGGCACCGCTCCTCGCGCGCCACCTCGCCGGAGCTCCAGGGCATCGATAAGGACGCCACGGTGGCCGTCCTTACCACCTTGCCTCGGCCGGCTATAAAAGTCGCGGCCCGAGCCCTCCCCGAGCATCCCAAACCCCCTCAGCCTCTTCCCCACTTCCTCTAGTTCACCCCCACGCCCTCGCCCGGCCAAGCCCCTCGCTCGAGCGCCGCAATTTAGCCGCGGCTGCCGCCCACGGCCACCACCACAGCCACACACCTAGCCCTCCCTGGTGCTCGTGTAGGTGTCTGCTGGATGCGGTGCTCACCGGCGACCTCGCCTGTACCCTCGCCCGCTTCTGAGGACCCCAGATTGCCAGAACCCCACCGAAGCAGAGCCTCGTCCGCCGCGACAGAAGCCGCCCTCACCTCAGCCCTCCCCTATGCCTGTGGCCTGGCTGCCTGGATGCGCCTCACCACGGTGAGTATTCCGGTGGCCAGAGCTCCGCAAGGGACGGCATGTGCCGCTGGAGAACGCCGCGCACGCGGTCGGCCTCGCCTCTGCCTCTGTTGTCACGGGGAAGAAGGTGGAGGTCGGGAGGAGAGAGAGGAGGTGGAGCGGGACCCATCAGTCAGCGGCAGGAGCCAGGCCCCGCCCCCGCCACGCTGGATAAGTGGAGACGTATTCCTCGGAATACGTCTTCGCCTTACCAAAGGAGTACTGGGGTGTGTACGCTTTCGATTACCGAAAGCGCACCAGGCCGAGAGTACATTTTCTTTTCTGTAAAACGTATTTGCCCGAAGACGCCACCAGCCGCATGGCCCAGGGACCCGGATGCAAATATTTATTTTGCAGATACACCCCTGGCACTCAAACCTCTCTAACTTTTTGCTCGTAACTCCGATTCAGGTGAATCCAAAGCCCACCTTCATGTTTTTTCGAGGCCGTTCTGTTGACACCGTTTTCATGATGTTGTCACACTCTGAAAATGACCATTTTGCCCCTGCCCTCTATTGAGCCCCTCCGAAAGGGAATCTTCTCCGGCGAATTCTGCCACGAGGTGATCGCCCCTCTCTCCGGTGAATCCATCGACCCCCAGGCAAGCCGACCATCTGATATGTGCCCTAACGCATTGCTTCTATGTTATTCTTGTATGTTTAATTAATGAATATGTTTATGTTCGAGTGCATAGTAGTAGGCGGTATATGATTCTGATGAACCCTTGCTCACTTTCTCTGGTGACGGCACCACGCCCGTGTTCTGAGCTGCTTTCAGCCGTCCAGGGTGGATGCCAACTTTATATTTCTCTTTTCAACAACTGTCCTGTGTTCTGAGCTGCTTTTCGGCTGTCTCGGGCAGCTGTTGAGTTTCTTTTTGTAGCGGTGACCCCATGCTCTGAGCTGTTCTTCGGCCGTCTTAGGGAACCGCTACATTTTTTTATCAACACTGTCTCATGCTCTGAGCTGCTTTTCAGCCGTTTTGAGCAGTGGTTGAGTTATTCCAGTAACGTCCCAGATCTGAGTTGTAAAGACCGTTCTGGTGGCTACAAGTTTATTTGCCGGTTTCATGCAAGGGTTCAAATGGTCGTAACTTACAGCTAGAACTTGTAAAGTGATAAACTTGCCATTCAAACATTGTTTCACTAATGACTCATTGTGATATTATATGGAGATAGGTTGTTACGTTTCCATAGTTGTTACATCATGCATTGTTACTGTTATTACAATGGTAAAGAATGTGACTTAATAATGACAACCTCCTCCGACGGCTGGATCGAGTCATAATGCCACTGAACCGAGCTTATCAGTGCAGCCACATTTGCCTTTATGGGAAGGCCCTAACTTGGTCTATTGTCTTGCCTCTTATCGGTACCACCAAAGAAGGAAGGTTATGCGTGCATGCTACCCTGGCCCAGTAGGCGGCGATAGCCTTGTGAGCCCAAGTTGTTTAGCCGGCGTCCCCGTTTGGGACAGTTTAGTTTGGCCACGACGGTGGCAGGTGTCAGGAGTGACCCGAAAGGGGTATGATTGTCGGTGGGACCGTAAGAGTGCCGGGCAATAGACAAGTTTTGTTGGAGCAGCACTGGTCCACCCGAATGGGAACATGTACTAAAGTACGAGGCCGGGAACTCCATGGTGTGGGTAAAGTGTGCAACCTCTACAGAGTGTAAGAATCTATTCGAATAGTCGCGTCCTCGGTCATGGGACACAGTTCGTACTAGGTCACACTATTTGGTCTGTGTCGGGTCCGGAGGAATAAACTATATAGTGTTAAGGCCAAGAATGAACCAGAGAAAGGTAAGGTTTGTCAGACTTGCAGTGCGGATGCATGGACATCAGATGATGTCAGGGATATGAATATTAGCCGTGCAATGGCTATGAGATGAGTGGTCGGATGACCGCAAGAGTTAGATTGGATTTGGTTATGGTTTGGACTGGATCATGAGAATATTCGGAGTGTGGATTATTTACTTGATATGCTTTACTTTACTTTAGTAGTTAACATGCTAGAGAATCCTGTTATGACATGATAATTAATATTGCTAGATAGGTATGTTGTGCCATGATAATTAATGTTGCTCTAATAACAAGTGCATGCTTGAATGCCATGGATTGCTTTGCTTGGTGTATATGTTATTTGGTTTGCTTGCGAGTACATTCAAAAGTACTCAGCGGCCTTCAATGTGGCCAGGTTCACCTAAGGATCCGACGTCCACTAGCGAGGAGCCGGAGTGTTCGTGGGCTAGAAGAGTAACCCAGTCAGATCCATGTAGATTGGAGACGCACCAAGACCAAGCTGCCTTAGATAGAGCTTTTCCGCTGCCATCACCCTTGTAAAATATCAGGTAAGACTTGTATATCCATTAATAGAAATGCCTGTGTTCATGATACTTGTTGTAAACCCGCATGCCAGAGTGATTTCCTGGGCTGGTGTGTGCGGCGACCGTCTGGCTACAGTGGTATTCAGGCGGGGCGCCACACTAGTCTTCTCCACAAGCTTTGCACAAATGCTTTTGTATTTCTCCAGGAGTCAACAAATTATTTCCGGGAGCACAATCTAACAACTTGGCAGCATTTGCATCCTTTTTTTATACCACTACACCATCTCCAAGAAATTCCATCTATTCTTTGAGTTAGCAGACTCATCATTGATACGTCTCCATCGTATCTATAATTTTTGATTGTTTCATGCCAATATTCTACAACTTTCACATACTTTTGGCAACATTTTATATTATTTTTGGGACTAACATATTGATCCAGTGCCTAGTGCCAGTTCCTGTTTTTTGCATGTTTTTTGTTTCGCAGAAAATCCATATCAAACGAAGTCCAAACGCAATAAAATTTTACGGAGATTTATTTTGGAATATATGTGATTTTTTGGAAGAAGAATTAAAGCAAGACGGTGCCCAAGGTGGCCACAAGGCAACAGGGCGTGGCCAGGGGGTGGTCGCGCCGTGTTGCCTTGTGACTCCCTCGTAACTCGGTTTGAGCCCTTCTTTCGCCGCAAGAAGATAATATCAGGAAAAAATTGTGTTAAAATTTTAGCCCGGTCAGAGTTACAGATCTCTGGATATTTAAGAAACGGTTTTCGGCCAGAAACAAGACGCAGAAACAGAAGAGAAACAGAGAGAAAGATCCAATCTCAGAGGGGCTCCTGCCCTCCTGGAGCCATGGCGGCCATGGACCTGAGGGGAAACTCTCCTCCCATCTAGGGGGGAGGCCAAGCAAGAAGAAGAAGGAGGGGGGGCTCTCTCCCCTTCTCTTCCGGTCGCGCCGGAGCGCCACTGGGGGAACCATCATGATGGCGATCTACACCAACAACTTCGCCGCCATCATTGCTACTTGTAAACTGCGTTGGCATTTCCCCGAAGAGGAGAGGATGATGCAGTATAGTAGAGATAAGTATTTCCCTCAGTTGAGAACCAAGTTTATCAATCTAGTAGGAGAACCACACAGAACCTCGTTAGCAGCACCTACACACACAAAAGCAAACATTTGCACCCAACGCAAATAAGAGGGTTGTCAATCCCCTTAGCGGTTATTTGCAAGGATTAATTATGATAGTGATAGATAGATAAAGTAAATTGCTAAAGGAAATAAAAGTAAATAAATTGCAGCAAGGTATTTTTGGATTTTAATATGTGATAAAAGTAGACCCGGGGGCCATAGTTTTCACTAGAGGCTTCTCTCTCGAACACATAGCATACGGTGGGTAAACAAATTACTGTTGGGCAATCGATAGAAAAGCAAATAATTATGACAGATCCATGGCAATGATCATGTATATAGGCATCACGTCCGAGACATGTAGACCGACTCCTGCCTGCATCTACTACTATTACTCCACTCATCGACCGCTATCCAGCATGCATCTAGAGTATTAAGTATAAAACAGAGTAACGCCTTAAGCAAGATGACATGATGTGGACAAAGTAAACTCAAGCAATATGATTAAACCCCATATTTTTATCCTTAATGGCAACAATACAAATACGTGTCATGTCCCCTACTTTGTCACTGGGATTGAGCACTGCAAGATTGAATCCATCACAAAGCACCTCTCCCATTGCAAGATAAATCAATCTAGTTGGCCAAACCAAACGGATAGATCGGAGAGAAATACAAAGCTATAAAAATCATGCATAAAAGAGTTCAGAGAAGACTCAAATATTTCTCATGAATAATCTGATCATAAACTCACAATTCATCGGATCCCAACAAACACACCGCAAAAGAAGATTACATCGGATAGAACTCCAAGAACATCGAGGAGAACATGGTGTCGGGGTTGTGGAACCCGGGGTACCACGACCCGTCTGCCCGCGGCCCAGGGCGCGGCGCCTGGCGGAGGCCCAGATAGGCGGCCCACCAACGGGCGCCCCAGATCAAAGTCACCTCGTGAGGCTCCGGCCTCCCGATGGCCCCCTCACGAGGCCCTGGCCTCCTGAGGCCCCCTCCTCAGGGAGTAGCAGGCAACGCTCAGCACCACCATAAACGGCCTCGCGAGATCCCCTCACGAGGCGGCTTCCCGAGTCCCCTCACGAGGCGGGTTCCCGAGTGGCCCCACGAGGCGGCTTCCCGGGGTGGCCTTCCGAGGCCCCCTCCCGCAGGCGCTCGAGGAGAAGACCGTTCGGCGTGTCGCGCGGACTGGAGCCCATCACGTGGGTGACGCGCGCGGCGACGAGCGACAGCTGAGGCACCGCCAGCAGGCGCGGATGAAGATGGTTTCCTATTTCGTGTTAAGGGAGCAGGGTCAGCTATCTACTCTCCAAAGCAACCCCAAAGGTTGCCCGATCGGCGAAGAAAGACCAAGACGGCGGGCGCGCAGGGCGGAGGTCATCACCGAGCCCACCGGCGCGTCATGGATCATGCTTTGGCAGGTGAAGACCACCTTTAGTCAGGATAGCCTGAGCGCCTGTCCCCTTTCAAAACCACCAAGTGTGGCAACCCTTCCCGCCTAAGTTTCGAGGGGGAAGAGGACCAAGGCGGCATAAAAGGGGCAGTGCAGCCACCGTAGAGAGGGATGGTCTTCAAGAGAGAGAGGGAGGGGAGATCCATCATCTTCAACCTTGTACGCAAGAACTCTCTCATCCACGATAATCTCAACCACAAAGCAGGAGTAGGGTCTTACACCGCAAGGTGGCCCGAACCTGGGTAAACCGCTGTGCCTTTGCCCGTCCTACGCTAGCGCGCTCTCGCCGTATTCTCGCCGTAGCACTGCCGTGGTAGGGGAAGAAGTAGTAGAACGAGCTCACCCCAGTGTTCGAACCTTTGGGTCCCCGGAGCCCCACTTCCGACATTTGGCGCGCCAGGTAGGGGTGCGCCACTGTTCCTCTGCTCGACCTTCAGCTCCACTAGTCCCATGGCGGACGCACGTCGCGAGCGCGCTGAGCGCAGGGCTAGCCACGTGGCCTAGACGGAGCCGGTGGCCCGCGGCAATCGACGCCGCCCCGAAGCCGAAGCTGCCGCCGCCACCGACCCCGCTGCCTGCGAGCAGCAGGCCTCCTCCCTGCACCCCTCCGTGCGGGCGGACGGCCACACCGCCACGGCCTCCTCCCTCGCCAACCGTGGGCCGCCGAACCCGCAGACCGCGCTGCTCATGGCGCACGAGCTACTCCGCTACCGTCCGGCTGACGCCGCCTACGACGCCTGGCTCGGTCGCATCGCCGAGCTCGTCAACGTCGTCGGGGACGCTACGGCGCCTTCTCACTCGCTCCGCCCTCCACCGTCTCGTGCTGGGGACCCGGCGTACGGCGCCCCCCCCCCCCGCCGTCTCCTCTGCGTGACGAGCACGCCGGGCCCCAGCATAGCGCGCGGGCTCGTGAGCCGTCCCGCGGCGCGTCTTCTCCGGACCACTGCGAGCCCAGCTGCCAGATCATCCGCCGCGCGC
Organism: Elymus sibiricus; assembly: GCA_039707655.1. Classification (NCBI taxonomy): domain Eukaryota; kingdom Viridiplantae; phylum Streptophyta; class Magnoliopsida; order Poales; family Poaceae; genus Elymus; species Elymus sibiricus. The sequence goes on from CM077674.1 coordinate 316,803,881, forward strand.
CCCCCGACGCGCGAGTGCTCCTCGAGCGCCAGCGCCAGTGCCAGGACCAGGCCGTTCAAGACGTTGCAGCGGCCGGGCGTCAAAACCGCGTCGCCCTCGCTGGCAGCGTCCCCTCGAGCGGCGTGGGCTGCCGTGCCTTCACCCGCGAGCTGCGTCGCGTGGTCTGGCCCGCGAAGTTCAAGCCTGAGCTGCCTCCGCGCTACGACGGCACCCCCAACCCCACGGAGTTCCTCCAGCTCTACGCGCTGAGCGTCGAGGCGGCGAACGGCGACGACAAGGTCATGGCGAATTGGTTCCCCATGGCCCTCAAGGACGGCCCGCGCTCCTGGCTCATGAACCTCCCCGAGGCTTCCATCTCGTCGTGGGCCGAGCTTTGCAGCTAGTTCATCGCCAACTTCAAGGGCACACAGGACCGCTCCCTCACCATCAACGACCTGCAGCGCGTTCGACAGCGCCCAGACGAGACCCTCCGTAAGTACATCCAGCGCTTCAGCCAGGTGCGCAACAAGATCCCGCGCGCTTCCGACGCGGCCGTCATCTCCGCGTTCTCCACCGGCGTCACGGACATCAAGATGCGCGAGAAGCTCGCCATCAACGGTGAGCTCGACTCTGTGCTCGAGCTGCTCGACCTCGCCGACAAGTGTGCCAAGGCTGAAGAAGGCCGCCTCTTCATCCACAACGACCCCGACGTGGCGCTCGACGGCACCAAGGCCAAGAGCAAGGACGTCAAGCGCAAAGGCCCTGCCGTGCTTGCGGCGGAGCCCGAGCAGAAGCGCGGCCGCGACCTCGACGAACCCAGGAAGGACAACTGGCCACTCTGCGCCTTTCACAATGTCCGCTCCCACAGCACCGAAGACTGTCATGAGCTCAAGCTGCTCCGCGAAGAGCGCCAGAGCCGCCGAGACGACCGCAACGGCCGTGGCGCCGGCCGCGGAGGTGGCCGCAGCGGCAACCGCTGGGACAGCCGCAACAATAACAGCAACTACCGCCAGGGCTGGCGCGATCAGCCTCGTGAGGCGAATCCTTAGGCTAATGCCGCTCTCCCGCCGCTGCCTCCGCCTCCTCGGAGGAACGACGTCAACCAACCTGACGAGAGCGCTGGGGGCTACCGGGAGCCTCGCGCGGTCGCCTGCATCCTTGGCGGGTCCCAAGCCCCCGTGTCCGTCCGCCACTTCAAGCAACTCTCTCGCGAGGTGTACGCCGCCCTCCCGAGGCATGAGGTCACGCGGCCCCTCAAGTGGTCGCAGTACGCCATCACCTTCGACTCCAAGGACCACCCCAAGTCCACGGCCTCCACAGGCGCGCTCCCCATGCTGTGCACTCCCACCATCAGCAACGTCGCGGTCACCAAGACCCTCATCGACGGGGGTGCCGGCCTCAACGTGCTCTCCATCGAAACCTTCGAGACGCTCCAGGTGCCCTACGACTAGCTGATGCCGACCAGGCCTTTCTCCGGAGTGACCGATGGCTCCACCATTCCGCTGGGGCAGGTGCGCCTCCCCGTCACCTTCGGCACCCGCAAGAACTACCACACCGAGCTCATCGACTTTGACGTGTTGCACATCGACCTGCCCTACAATGCCATCTTGGGCTACCCAGCTCTCACCAAGTTCATGGCGGCCACTCATCACGACTACAACGTCCTCAAGGTGCCCGGCTGCAGCGGCATCATCACCGTTGCCTGCGACGAAAAGGACGCGGCCAGCACCCTCGAGCGCGCCTACAAGGCTGCCGCTGTCGCTCACCCAGCCGACGAGGACGCGCCCGAGCCTTTCGAGGCCGCGCCGGCGAAGAAGAAGCAGCTGTTTTCTCAGGACCGTGCCGAGACGAAGAAGGTGTCGGTGGACGGCAGCGGCTCCGGCCCCGCCTTCACCATCGGCACAGGCCTCCCTCCTGCATAGGAAAGCGCGCTCGTCACCTTCCTTCGGGCAAACTCGGATGTTTTCGCCTGGAAAGCATCCAACTTGTCCGGTGTGCCGAGGGAGGTGATCGAGCACCACTTCGCGGTGTGCCCCAAGGCACGCCCGGTCAAGCAGAAAGCGCGGCGCCAGGCGCCAGAGAAGCAAGAGTTCATCGTCAGTGAAGTTCAGAAGCTCCAAGAAGCCGGAGTTGTTCATGAGGTGCGCCATCCTGAATGGCTCGCCAGCCCAGTCGTCGTCCCCAAGAAAGGCGGCAAGGAGCGCGTGTGCGTCGACTTCACCAGCCTCAACAAGTCCTGCCCTCGTGACCCCTTCCAGCTGCCGCGAGGCGGTCAGGGCATCGGTCCCACCGTCGGCGACACGTGCATGCCCTTCGGGCTGAGGAACGCCGGCGCCTCTTTCCAGAGGCTGGCGCCCTTCGCACCAGGGCCTCGTGATCCTCCCGCTCCTCGCGAGCTCCCAGCGCCTCGTGAGCCCCCTGGCTCCGAAGGAGCAGACTCCCTTGGCGCGCCGCGCCGAGTGGTCTGACGTCACTACAGTGCGGTCATGCCGGGCGCGCCCGGCGCGTCGCCCCGCGCGACCCGCACTCCTTCCCGCCGCGCCTCTCGAGCTTCGCTCCCGGAACCTTATCCTTTTGGTCGTTTAATGGATTTTACTGACTTTTACTTTGATGAATTATATTACCTACTCAATTGCCTGCTAATTTCTATGATAAATTCAACGCCGCCGAGAGCGCCTCACGCTCGCGACCCCTCCCCTGACCAATTCCGTGAGCGGGGGCTAGGCACGGTGCCTGTGCTCAGGTCCGTCCCTGCAGCGCTGCCAAATCCATGTGACTGAGCTCTGGCTCGCGGGCCTGCTCCCGCGCACGTCACCTCACCAAGGTCCTTGGTGCCTTATCTCCTCACGCAACGGCCACGGGTGAGTTAGCAAGCGCGTGCCGCTCCCCCTATCGTGAGATTTTTCGACATACAGCCCTTCAGGAGTCGAGCTGCGCGAAGGCCTCATGGGCAGCCTCTCACGAGCCGGCCTCGCGAGGCGAAGACGCTTCGAACACCGGGCCTCGCGAGCTCGCCTCGCAAGCTGCGTGAGCCCCTCATGAGCCGTGGCTCACCCAACACCGCTATCCGCCAAAAGCTAAGTGTGACTGCCTCATGAGGCGCCCTTACCATCACTCAAGCTCTCTCCCCTCCCGATTCCATGGGTGCCGGCGTTTTCTTCTGCGTAAGCCGCTTGCACGCCAAAGGGGGGCTCCCTGAGCATCGCGCCTCAGGAGCCTTCACTAGCTCACGGTGCCCCTCACCTCCTGGCCTTGTCCCGGCATCGCGACCGGACATACCAGCGACGGCTGAGGCCCGCTCGGCGGCTGGGTCCTGACGGCGTAGAGCGCTGAGGCGAGCAAAGAAAAAAAAAACCAGCCTCACGGGAGGACTTCGGGAGAGAATGCATGCAACCCCACGTCACAAAAGTATTAAGTTCAACACAGGAAGATACTGTTTCACGCCCCCGCGGGGTTTACATCGGTTCAATGCAGGAGAACGAAAAGAAAGAAAGGCCTAGGCGAGTGCGGCCCCGTCACCGTGCGCACGGTGCCCCGGCTCCGGAGTCGTCGTCGCGCGCGCCTAGTCGGAGTCCTCGTCCTCGCTCTTGACGCGGGGGGAGCCGCCGTCGCCTCCGCCCCCGCCGGAGGGGGCGACACCGTCGGGGGAGTCGTCCGCCCTCGCATCCTCGAGGTCGGTGACCTCGTCCTGCGCAGGACCCTCTCCGGAGAGGGACCACACAAACTCTCACCTATGTGGGAAGGCCCTTTCAGGGTTACTCATGTCTCCAGGCCCGTCTCAGCCCGGCTGGAGACGGAGGACGGAGTTCCTGTGCCTATCGCCTGGAACATCCAACACCTCCGCAAGTTCTACGCGTGACCCTCACGCGTACGAGCGAAACGGGGTTGTACACGCCCCGGAGTCTCTCTTTGCGTTCGCCAGATGGGCCCGCGAGAGCTCCCGCCCACGTCTCAGTGGAAGCCCCATGCTCCGCGCTGGCGGAACGATCGAACCGCGATCATGCCCACGCCCAAGTGGAATCCCCATGCTCCGCGCTGGGGACGGAGGAAGGACTTTCAGCGTATGACGCGCGGAACGTCCGACCCCTCCGTAAGTTCTGCTCGTGGCCCCCACGAGTACGAACGAAACAAGGCTATACACGCCCTGGAGACTCTCATTGCGTAAGCCTGATGGACCCGCGAGAGCTCCAGCCCATGCCCAAGTGGAAGCCACATGCTCCGCGCTGGCGGAACGATCGAGCCATGATCATGCCCACACCCAAGTGGAAGCCCCATGCTCCGCACTGGCGGAACAATCAACTGAGGGCGCCCCACGGGCTGCACCAACCTCAAGCTGACCCGTGCCGGACACGGCAGCCGCACCTCCTTCTGGTTGTGTAATCAACCTTATTATTTCGTCAGTTCTTTGATGGCGAGCCTTGCGCGCTCATGGCGTCCCTCCTGAGCTTCACGCGAACAGGGGATGGACACGGTGCCTGTGCTCGGGTCAGTCCCAGCAGCGCTGAAAAACCCAAGTGATCGAGCTCTAGCTCGCGGGCCTGCTCCCGTGCACGTCACCTCACCAAGGTCCTTGGTGTCTCATCTTCTCGCATGATAGGCACGGTGCCTGTGCCCGGGTCCGTCCCTGCAGCGCCGCTAAACCCAAGTGATCGAGCTCTGGCTCGCGGGCCTGCTCCCATGCACGCCACCTCTCCAAGGTCCTTGGTGCCTTATCTTCTCGCGTGACGCCCATGAGTGGGTCAGCTAGCGCGCGCGGCTCCCCCGTCATGAAACCTTGCGCCTTGCAATTGTCTCAGGAGCAGGTCACACGGAAGGCCTCGCGAGCGTGCCTCGCGGAGTAACCCGGCGGCAGGATGCCCCCCGAAGCCTCAGGAGGCCTCAGGAGCATGGCTTCCGGAGCCAAGCCCGACAGAGCCACGCCAGCCGGAGGCCTCACGAGCGGAGACCTCGCGAGGCACACCCTACAAGTGGCGGCTCGCCCGACGCCGCCCTCCGAAAAAGCTAAGTATCATAAACACCTCACGAGATATTCCCTCAAGCTCTCCTCTCACCGCTGCCGCGCTGAGCGCTGAGTTTCCTTCTTCTGCGCGAGCTGCTTGCACGTCAAAGGGGGGCTTCTTGAGCATCGCGCCTCAGGAGCTCTTACCCCCTCGCAGTGCCCTACACCTCCTGGCCTTGTCCAGGCATCGCGACCGGACATACCAGCGACGGCTATAGCCCGCCCGGGGGCTGGGTCCTGACGACGTAGAGCGACAAGGCAAGCAAAGAAAGGGAGATAAGCCTCACGAGGAGGTCTCGTGAGCCGCTCTCATCGTTTTTCAAGCTCTCTCTTTCTTTTTACGATCTCACCGAGCGCCCACGTTTTCTCTTTTGCGCGGGCCGCTTGCACGCCAAAGGGGGGCTTCCTGGGCATCGCGCCCCAGGAGCCCTTACTAGCTACCGGGCCCCTCACCTCTTGGCCTTGTCCAGGCATCGCGACCGGACATACCAGCGACGGCTGTAGGCCCGCTCGGGGGCTGGGTCCTGATGGCGTAGAGCACCAAGGCAAACAAGAAAGAAAAGCGAGGCCTCACGAGAGGACTTCAAGAGGAAATAAGCATGCATTACAGCAAGTCATAAGATACTTAATGCAAAGGACATCGTTTTTACTCACGCCATCAGGGGCTACGTTGACTTGTTACAGGGATAAAAGGAAGAAGGGTGCCCCCGGCGCCGCCTCGCCTTCAATACACACAAGGAATCAAGGCAGAACACACGGGTGAGGCAATGATGGCCCCGCGCCGAGCGCGAACAGGCTTTATGTCAGCCTGGGCAGTTGCCGAGGCGTCGCAAGGAAGTGGAGGCGCCTTCCGTCGCATCGTGCGCCACGCGTCGCGCCTGGCCCGCAGGCGGTTAGGGCCCGTGCCGTTTCGCCCCCTTAGGCGGGAACGTGCGCGCCACGGGCCCGGGGGCTACTGTCGGGGTTGTGGAACCCGGGGTACCACGACCCGTCTGCCCGCGGCCCAGGGCACGGCGCCTGGCGGAGGCCCAGATAGGCGGCCCACCAACGGGCGCCCCAGATCAAAGTCACGTCGTGAGGCTCCGGCCTCCCGACGGCCCCCTCACGAGGCCCTGGCCTCCTGAGGCCCCCTCCTCAGGGAGTAGCAGGCAATGCTCAGCACCACCATAAACGGCCTCATGAGGTCCCCTCACGAGGCGGCTTCCCGAGTCCCCTCACGAGGCAGCTTCCCGAGTGGCCCCACGAGGCGGCTTCCCGGGGTGGCCTTCCGAGGCCCCCTCCCGCAGGCGCTCGAGGAGAAGACCGTTCGGCATGTCGCGCGGACTGGAGCCCATCACGTGGGTGACGCGCGCGGCGACGAGCGACAGCTGAGGCCGCGCCAGCAGGCGCGGATGAAGATGGTTTCCTCTTTCGTGTTAAGGGAGCAGGGCCAGCTATCTACTCTCCAAAGCAACCCCAAAGGTTGCCCGATCGGCGAAGAAAGACCAAGACGGCGGGCGCGCAGGGCGGAGGTCATCACCGAAGAAAGACCAAGACGGCGGGCGCGCAGGGCGGAGGTCATCACCGAGCCCACCGGCGTGTCATGGATCATGCTTTGGCAGGCGAAGACCACCTTTAGTCAGGATAGCCTGAGCGCCTGTCCCCTTTCAAAACCACCAAGTGTGGCAACCCTTCCCGCCTAAGTTTCGAGGGGGAAGAGGACCAAGGCGGCATAAAAGGGGCAGTGCAGCCACCGTAGAGAGGGATGGTCTTCAAGAGAGAGAGGGAGGGGAGATCCATCATCTTCAACCTTGTACGCAAGAACTCTCTCATCCACGATAATCTCAACCACAAAGCAGGAGTAGGGTCTTACACCGCAAGGTGGCCCGAACCTAGGTAAACCGTTGTGCCTTTGCCCGTCCTACGCTAGCGCGCTCTCGCCGTAGTCTCGCCGTAGCACTGCCGTGGTAGGGGAAGTAGTAGAACGAGCTCACCCCAGTGTTCGAACCTTTGGGTCCCCGGAGCCCCACTTCCGACACATGGTATTGAAGATCAAAGAGAGAGAAGAAGCCATCTAGCTACTAGCTATGGACCCATAGGTTTGTGGTAAACTACTCACACATCATTGGAAGGGCGGCAAGGTTCATGTAGAAGCCTTCCGTGATCAATTCCCCCTCCGGCAGAGTACCGGAAAAGGCCTCCAGATGGGATGGCAGAAGAACAGAAGCTTTCGGTGACGGAAAGGTTTTCTCTTCTATCTCTCTGGTATATTGGGAATATTTTGGAATTTATAGCACTGGAATTAGGTCAGGAGGTGCCACGAGGGGCCCACAAGCCTGGGGGGCACGCCTACCCCCTTGGGGCGCGCCCCCTGGACTTGTCGCTTCCTCGTGACTCCTCTGGTCTTCTCCCGAAGCTTACAGGGTCTCTTCTGGTCCAGAAAAAATTAATCCAAAGTTTTTTCTCCGTTTGGACTCTTTTTGATAATGATTTCCTGAAAAGGCAAAAACAAGCAAAAACAGCAACTGGCACTGAGCACTAGGTTACTAGGTTAGTCCCAAAAAATGATATATAATGGCATATAATTGCATATAAAACATCCAAGATTGATACTATAATATCATGGAACAATAAAAAATTATAGATACATTGGAGACATATCAAGCATCCCCAAGCTTAATTCCTGCTCGTCCTTGAGTAGGTAAATCATAAAAACAGAATTTTTGATGTGGAATGCTACCTAACATGTTTCATCATGTAATTCTCTTCTACGGTATGAATATTAAGATCCGAATGATTGAAAGCAATAGTCTATAGTTTGATATAAAGACATCAATACTCAGGCATACTAACAAACAATCATGCCTTTCAAAATAAAAATGCTAAAGAAAGTTTTCCCTACAAAATCATATAATCCTGTCATGCTCCATCTTCTTAACACAAAGTATTTATCATGCACTACCCCGATGACAAGCCGAGCAATTGGTTCATACTTTTTAACGTGCTTCAGCTTTTTCAACCCCCACGCAATACATGAGCGCAAGCCATGGATATAGCACTATGGGTGGAATAGAATGTGGTGGTAGAGATTAATAAGGGGGAGTCAAAAAGAAGAAGATAGTCTCACATCGACACAGCTAATCAGCGGGCTATGGAGATGCCCATCAATTGATGTCAATGCAAGGAGTAGGGATTGCCATGCAACGGATGCACTAAGAGCTATAAGTGTATGAAAGTTCAACATGAAAACTAAGTGGGTGTGCATCCAACTTGCTAGCTCATGAAGACCTCGGGCATTTGAGGAAACCCATCATTGGAATATACAAGCCAAGTTCTATAATGAAAAATTCCCACTAGTATATGAAAGTGACAAAATAGGAGACTCTCTATATGAAAAACATGGTGCTACTTTGAAGCACAAGCATGGAAAAAGATAGTAGCACTGCCCCTTCCCTCTTTTTCTCACATTTTTTTCTTTTTTTTCTTTTTTTCCGTGGGCTCTTTTTGGCCTCTTTTTTTATTTTATTTTTTATTTTCCTCAGTGGGACAATGCTCTAATAATGATGATCATCATACTTCTATTTACTTACAACTCAAAATTACAACTCGAAACTAGAACAAATATGACTCTGTATGAATGCCTCTGGCAGTGTACCAGGATGTGCAATGATACTAGCGTAACATCTATGAAAAATGATGAACGATGGCTGAGCCACAAATACTATGTCAGTTATATGATCATGCAAAGCAATATGATAATGATGATGTGTGTCATATAAAAAGAACGGTGGAAGTTACATGGCAATATATCTCGGAATGGCTATGGAAATGCCATAATAGGTACGTATGGTGGCTGTTTTGAGGAAGATATAAGGAGGCTTATGTGTGATAGAGCGTATCATATCATGGGGTTTGGATGCACCGGCGAAGTTTGCACCAACTCTCGATGTGAGAAAGGGCAATGCACGGTACCGAAGAGGCTAGCAAATTGCGGAAAGGTAAGAGTGCGTATAATCCATGGACCCACATTAGTCATAAAGAACTCACATACTTATTGCGAAAGTTTATTAGCCCTCGAAGCAAAGTACTACTACGCATGCCCCTAGGGGGATAGATTGGTAGGAAAAGACCATCGCTCGTCCCCGACCGCCACTCATAAGGTAGACAATCAATAATAAATCATGCTCCAACTTCTTAGCATAACGACAAACCATACGTGCATGCTTCGGGAATCACAAACCTTAACACCAATATTCTTACTAAACCACAATTATCTACTAGTACCTCCCCCATATTACCATCTTAATATTGCAAAACTATTGCAAGGAATCAAACTTATCATATTCAGCCATCTACATGAAAGTTTTTATTATATCCTCTTGAATACCTATCATATTAGGACCAAATTCATAACCCATGCATATTACCATTGCTACTTACTAGACTCTCAAAAATATATAAGTGAAGCATGAGAGTGCAACTATTTCTTTAAAATATAACCACCGCCGTGCTCTAGCAGATATAAGTGAAGCACTAGAGCAACTGCCTAGCTCAAAAGATATAAGTGAAGCACATAGAGTATTCTAACAAATCACGAATAATTTGTGTCCCTCTCAAAAAGGTGTGTTCAGCAAAGATGATTGTGACAAACTAAAAGCAAACAAAAGCAAGCAAACTATAGCACAAGACGCTCCAAGTAAAACACATATCATGTGATGAATAAAAATATAGCTCCAAGTGATATACCGATAGATTGTAGACGAAAGAGGGGATGCCATCCGGGGCATCCCCAAGCTTAGATGCTTGAGTATTCCTTGAATATTACATTGGGGTGCCTTGGGCATCCCCAAGCTTAGGCTCTTGCTGCTCCTTATTCCTTTATCCATCGTAGTCTCACCCAAAACTTGAAAACTTCAGCACACAAAACTCAACAGAAACCTCGTGAGATCCGTTAGTATAACAAACAAATATTAAACTTTTAGTACTATTGTAAATTGATTCATATTTAATATTGGCATAATGCTACTATACTCCAACTTCCCCATGGCTCATACCCCCTGATACGATCCATAGATTCATCAAAATAAGCAAACTATGCAACACAAACGGAATCTGTCTAAAACAGAATAGTCTGTAAAGATCTGAATAATAGTCATACTTATGTAACTCCAAAAATTCTGAAAAACTAGGACAACGTGGGAAATTCATATATAAATAATGTGTAAAAAATTCAGAATTTTATCACGCTCCAGTACAGAATGAAAATTCCAGAACCCAGCGCAAAAGTTTTTGTTTTCAGACAACATCAATTATACTATCTTCCAAATCATCCCAAAGGCATTACTTGGCACAAACACTAATTAAAACATAAAAAACAATCATAACAGAGGCTACAATTGTGTAAACACACAAGAACAGAAAATGAAACAAAAATTTATTTTATTTATTGGGTTGCCTCCCAACAAGCGCTATTGTTTTATGCTTGTAGCTAGACATAATGCATAGTTTCAAGTATTGTCATCCTTCGTTTCCAAATCCTCAATTACACACCCACTCTTTCTAGGAGTTTTAACATAGGGGTTTCTTATCATCACGCTCCTAGGCACAAAATTAAGAATTTATTCTCACAGATAGGTTCCTTTATTATATCAATGAAATTGGGGTGCACACTAATCATTTTAAGAGCCTCATTTCTCTTACTAGATGTAGCACCCTTAGTCTTAGGAACATACATAAACTTGCAATTTTTATTAGGAGAGGTCCTATGAAATTGGGTAAACAAATTACTGTTGGGCAATTGATAGAAAAGCAAATAATTACGACAGATTCATGGCAATGGTCATGGATATAGGCATCACGTCCGAGACAAGTAGACCGACTCCTGCCTGCATCTACTACTATTACTCCACTCATCGACCGCTATCCAGCATGCATCTAGAGTATTAAGTATAAAACAGAGTAACGCCTTAAGCAAGATGACATGATGTAGACAAAGTAAACTCAAGCAATATGATTAAACCCCATATTTTTATCCTTAATGGCAACAATACAAATACGTGTCATGTCCCCTACTTTGTCACTGGGATTGAGCACCGCAAGATTGAACCCATCACAAAGCACCTCTCCCATTGCAAGATAAATCAATCTAGTTGGCCAAACCAAACGGATAGATCGGAGAGAAATACAAAGCTATAAAAATCATGCATAAAAGAGTTCAGAGAAGACTCAAATATTTCTCATGAATAATCTGATCATAAACTCACAATTCATCGGATCCCAACAAACACACCGCAAAAGAAGATTACATCGGATAGAACTCCAAGAACATCGAGGAGAACATGGTATTGAAGATCAAAGAGAGAGAAGAAGCCATCTAGCTACTTGCTATGGACCCGTAGGTCTATGGTAAACTAATCACACATCATCGGAAGGGCGGCAAGGTTGATGTAGAAGCCCTCCGTTATCGATTCCCCCTCCGGCAGAGTACCGAAAAAAGCCTCCAGATGGGATCATGGAAAAATAGAGGCTTGCGGCGGTGGAAAGGTTTTCTCTTCTATCTCTCTGGTATATTGGGAATATTTTGGAATTTATAGCACTGGAATTAGGTCAGGAGGTGCCACGAGGGGCCCACAAGCCTGGAGGGCGCGCCTACCCCCTTGGGGCGCGCCCCCTGGACTTGTCGCTTCCTCGTGACTCCTCTGGTCTTCTTCCGAAGCTTTCAGGGTCTCTTCTGGTCCAGAAAAAATTAATCCAAAGTTTTTTCTCCGTTTGGACTCTTTTTGATAATGATTTCCTGAAAAGGCAAAAACAAGCAAAAAAACAGCAACTGGCACTAGGCCCTAGGTTAATAGGTTAGTCCCAAAAAATGATATATAATGGCATATAATTGCATATAAAACATACAAGATTGATACTATAATAGCATGGAACAATAAAAAATTATAGATATGTTGGAGACGTATCAGTCATCACCAACTCTCTCGCCCTCTATGCAGCAGTGTAACCTCTCTATTCCCGCTGTAATTCTCTACTTGAACATGGTGCTTAATGCTACATATTATTATCCAATGATGTGTTTTCCATCCTATGATGTTTGAGTAGATTTCTTTTGTCCTACGGGTTAATTGTGCTATGGTGTGATTGATATGAGTTGTATGTTAAATTGGTGTTGTCCTATGGTGCCCTCCGTGTCGCGCAAGCGTGTGCGATTCCCGCTATAGGGTTTTGCAATATGTTCATGATTCGCTTATAGTGGGTGGCTAGAGTGACAGAAGCTTACACCCGAGTAAGGGGGTTGTTGCGTATGGGAGTAAAGAGGACTTGTTACTTAATGCTATGGTTGGGTTTTACCTTAATGATCTTTAGTAGTTGCGGATGCTTGCTAGAGTTCCAATCATAAGTGCATATGATCCAAGTACAGAAAGTGTGTTAGTGTATGCCTCTCCCTCATTGCATATGATAAGTATCTACCATGTTATACTCAATTGCCTATGGACAATCTTTCTCTTTGTGTTACATAAAGCTCTCTACTAAACAACTAACTTTTATTATCTTGCAAATTACTCCTAGTTTTATTCCTACTAAGGACTCCTAGTTTTATTCTTGCAAAGTAGTTCTAGCATTACACCTACAAAGTACTTCTAGTTTCATACTTGTTCTAGGCAAAGCAAACGTTAAGTATGCGTAGAGTTGTATCGTTGGTCGATCGAACTTGAAGAGAATATAAATTCTACCTTTAGCTCCTCGTTGGGTTCGACACTCTTATTTATCGAAAAAGCTACAATTGATCCCCTACACTTGTGGGTTATCAAGACCCTTTTCTGGCGCCATTGCCGGGGAGCAATAGCGTAGGGGGAATATTATCGTGTGTGCTTGTTTGCTTTATCTCTAAGTAGTTTTTATTTTGTGCTCTTGTTTTCTATCTTTAGTTATGGGTAGGAAACGTAAAATACCAAAAAAAATAGTTGTACTTGCTAACCCAATGGTTGAAGAACCACCCAAAATCTTTCATACTGCTAAAGCTTTCTACTTGGATCATATTCGATCCCTTTGTGCTCGTGCTGAAAACTCAACTAGCTTAGTTGAGGGAAAATCATTAGATGAGCATGCTTATTTTGTGCGACACCGCTTGTCTCAAAAAGGAAAACTCTTAAGGTATCAAATTAATTGTTTGCAATGCTATGATTGGAGTTTATGCGAAATATATGATTTTACTTGTTGTTCTGAAGACCCTAAAAAACACCTTCCCTACCAGTGTGAGTTTAATGATAATGGAATCTTATCTTCTTATGCCAAAGGTGTTTATAGTTACTATGATATTGAACAAATTGAAGAATTTGTTTCCTCTAAGGGTGCCTATGAAATTGCTTCTTTGATTGAAAAGTATGATGCTACTCTTTACAAATATGAAAAATTTGCCATACTTAAATATTGCTATGAAAACTATGCTTCTAATTCTTATGTTAAAGAATATATTGAGGACGCCTCCACTGTCCAAGAAGAGATTAATATTTTGCAAGAATCTATGGAAGAAGAAATTGATGAAACTGTGAGCTCATTAGATGAAAAAGATGACGAGGAGAGCGAAGAACAAAAGGAGGAAGAGCGGATTAGCTACCCGTGCCCACCTTCTAATGAGAGTAACTCTTCAACTCATACATTATTTAATTTCCCTTTGTGCTTACCGAAGGATGATTGCTATGATCCCTATGATTCGTTTGAAATATCCCTTTTGATGAAATTGATGCTTGCTATGCTTGTGGCCATGATGCCAATATGAATGATGCTTATGGAGATGAACTTGCTATAGTTCCTTATGTTAAACATGAAATTGTTGTTGTTGCACCCACACATGATAGTCCTATTATCTTTTTGAATTCTCCTAACTACACTATATTGGAGAAGTTTGCACTTATTAAGGATTATATTGATGGGTTGCGTTTTACTATTACACATGATGATTTTGATGGATATAATTTGCATGTGCTTGCTGCTCCTAATTGCAATTATCATGAGAGAGGAACTACATCTCCACCTCTCTATGTTTCCAATACGATAAAATTGCAAGAAACTATTTATACTATGCATTGGCCTTTACTTGATGTGCATGAATTGTTCTTTTATGGCATGCCAATGCATAGGAAGAGAGTTAGACTCCGTTGTTATGTGATATTTATTGCTTTGTGCTCACTACTAAATTAGAAATCATTGTTAATTAAAATTGGCTATGATATACCTTGGGATCCGGGTGGATCAATTACTCGAGCACTTTATGCCTAGCTTAATGGCTTTAAAGAAAGCACTGCCTGGGAGACAACCCGGAAGTTTTAGAGAGTCATTTTATTCTGTTGTGTGCTTTTAAAAAGTTCAAAAACAAAAAAATATAGAGGGGAACCTAAAAAACTTTTTCAAAAAGAGAAGCGATTGGAAGGTTATGCATTGAAGAAGTGAGGGTCGACCTTGAACACTTGTGTTCATGCTCATGGAAATAATGTAGAATTTTTCATGGAAGTTTCTCAAAAAAATAATTATCCCCTTGTACAAATCCATTGTATTATAAAAATAATGTGCCAAGATTTACCTTTAGGATGTTTAAATTGCTTGTTTGGTGTGTGCTGTGCAAAAACAGAAACTTTTGCTGTAGTGTTTGAATTTCTATATTTTACTGGAACATGCAAAATTCTGAAATTTTTACACAGTACTGCTATGCAATTTTTTTTAATTTTGTCATATTTTTTCAGGATTTTCTGAGTTACAGAAGTATATATTTCATCTGCATCTTTACAGACTGTCCTGTTTTTATAGATTGCTGTTATAGTTTCTTTATTTGCTTATGTTTGAAATCTTGCTGAGCCCCATTGACTTGGGAGCCATAGAATTGTGATAGCATACAGTGGCTAATGTTTTATTATAATTATACAATAATGTTACAGCAGGACATGATGGGATTTGATGTTATATGTACTAACCCTTCTAACAAAAAGTTCGGTTAAGTTTTGTGTGGATGAAGTGTTCGAAGATCGAGGAGGTATCGATATGAGATGAATAAGGAGAGGCAAGAGTTAAAGCTTGGGGATGGACAAGGCACCCCAAGTAAATATTCAAGGAGACTCAAGCGTCTAAGCTTGGGGATGCCCCGGAAGGCATCCCATCTTTCTTCTTCGACAATTATCGGTATGTCTCAGTTTTTTTTGTTCACATGATATGCGTAAATTCTTGGAGCGTCTTTTGTGTTTAGTTTTCCCTTTTGTTTTATGCACCATTCTGGTATGAGATAGTCCTTGGTTGATTTATATAATGCTTCATGCACTTCACTTATATCTTTTGAGTATGGCTTTATAGAATGCTTCATGTGCTTCACTTATATCATTTGAAGTTTGGATGCTTGTTTCTCTACATAGGAAAACCGTTATTTGTAGAATGCTCTTTTGCCTCACTTATATTTATTAGAGCACGGTCTTTTGTAGAAAGAATTAAACTCTCATGCTTCACTTATATCTATTTAGAGAGTCAACAGGAATTGGTCATTCACATGGTTAGTCAAAAAATCCTACATAAAACTTGTAGATCACTGAATATGATATGTTTGATTCCTTGCAATAGTTTTGCGATATTGAGGTGATAATATTGGGGCATGCTAGTAAAATAATTAAAGTTGAGTATTAATAATGGTGTTAAGGGAAGTAGGTCTTTACGCAAGTAAATCCTCACGCATGTAAAGTGGTGGCCGCTGACATTAGCAGTGAGGTCGGAGCATATTTTTATCATTGATTGATCCCTATGAGTGGCAATCGGGGACGAGCGACGGTCTTTTCCTCCCAATCTATCCCCCTAGGTGCATGCGAGTAGTACTTTCCTTCGAGGGCTAATAAACTTTCAAAATAAGTATGTGAGTTCTTTATGACTAATGTGAGTCCATGGATTATACGTGCTCTTACCTTTCCGCAATTTGCTAGCCTCTTCGGTACCGTGCATTGCCCTTTCTCACCTCGAGAGTTGGTGCAAACTTCGCCGGTGCATCCAAACCCCGTGATATGATACGCTCTATCACACATAAGCCTCCTTATATCTTCCTCAAAACAGCCACCATACCTACCTATTATGGCATTTCCATAGTCATTCCGAGATATATTGCCATGCAACTTCCATCATCATCATATACATGACTTGAGCATTCATTGTCATATTGCTTTGCATGATCGTAAGATAGTTAGCATGATATTTTCATGGCTTGTCCGTTTTTTGATATCTTTGCTACGCTAGATCATTGCACATCCTGGTACACTGTGATACGTCTCCAACGTATCTATAATTTTTGATTGTTCCATGCTGTTATATTATCAATCTTGGATGTTTTTATATACATTTATAGCAATTATATATCATTTTTTGGGACTAACCTATTAACTTAGTGCCCAGTGCCAGTTGCTGTTTTCTGCCCTATTTTTGTTTTACAGAAAATCAATACCAAACAAAGTCCAAATGCCACGAAACTTTTTGGAGATTTTTCCTGGACAAGATAAACACTAGAAGCTTCGGGAGGAGGCCAGAAGCCCCAGGGGGTGCCCACGAGGCACCAGTGTGCGCCTGGGGGGGGGGGGGCAGGCGCGCCCTGGTATCTCGTGGGGCCCACAGAGCTCCGTTTGACCTAATTCCACCACTATAAATTCCAGAAAAATCTGAAACCCTCAGGGGAGTCCACGAAATACTTTTTCCGCCGCCGCAAGTTTCTGTTCTCGAGAGATCCCATCTGGAGGCCTTCTCCGGTACTCCGCCGGAGGGGGAATCGATCACGGAGGGGCTCTACATCAACCTTGCTGCCCTTCCGATGATGCGTGAGTAGTTTACCACAGACCTTCGGGTCCATGGTTAGTAGCTAGATGGCTTCTTCTCTCTTTTTGATCTTCAATACAATGTTCTCCTCGATGTTCTTGGAGTTCTATCCGATGTAATCACTTTTTGCGGTGTGTTTGTTGGGATCCGATGAATTGTGAGTTTATGATCAGATTATCCATGAATATTATTTGAGTTTTCTCTGATCTCTTTTATGCATGATTATTATAGCTTCGTATTTCTTCTCTGATCTATTGATTTGGTTTGGCCAACTAGATTGATTTATCTTGCCATGGGAAGAGGTGCTTTGTAATGGGTTCGATCTTGCGGTGCTCAATCCCAGTGACAGAAAGGGACATGACACGTATGTATCGTTGCTATTAAGGGTAAAAAGATGGGGTTTATTCATACGTGAGTTTATCTTGTCTACATCATGTCATTGTTCTTAAGGCGTTACTCCGTTCTTTATGGACTTAATACACTAGATGCATGCTGGATAGCGGTCGATGTGTGGAGTAATAGTAGTAGATGCAGGCAGGAGTCGGTCTACTTGTCTCGGACGTGATGCCTATATACATGATCATTGCCTTGGATATCGTCATGATTATTTGCTTTTCTATCAATTACCCAACAATAATTTGTCTACCCACCGTATGCTATTTTCTCGAGAGAAGCCTCTAGTGAAAACTATGGCCCCCGGGTCTATCTAAATCAAATTACTAAAACCCTAAAAATATTGCTGCACTTTTTTTTTGTATTTTTGTTTCAATCTATCTATCTATCACATACAATTTAATCTTGCAATTTACCGCCGAGGGATTGACAACCCCTCGTTTGCGTTGGGTGCAAGGATTTGTTGTTTGTGTGCATGTGCTGCTAACAAGATGTTACGTGATTCTCCTACTGGTTCGATAACCTTGGTTTCATAACTGAGGGAAATACTTATCTCTACTGTGCTGCATCATCCATTCCTCTTCGGGGAAAATACCAACGCAAGCTACAAGTAGCACACTGCCAGAGGCATTCATATAGAGTCATCTTGTATAGTTTTTATCGAGTTGTAAGTAAATAAGTGTGATGATCATCATTATTAGAGCATTGCCCCAGTGAGGAAAGAATGGTGGAGACTAATGAGTCCTCAAAAAAGTGGGGATGAGGTCCATGAGACTGTTCTAACAAAAAAGAGGCCAAAAGAGCCCATAAAAAAGAGAAAACAAAAAAATGAGAGAAAAAGAGAGAAGGGGCAATGTTACTATCCTTTTACCACACTTGTGCTTCAGAGTAGCACCATGTTCTTCATATAGAGAGTCTCCAGAGTTGTCACTTTCATATACTAGTGGGAATTTTACATTATAGAACTTGGCTTGTATATTCCGATGACGGGCTTCCTCGCCCGAGGTCTTCATGAGCAAGCAAGTTGGATGCACACCCACTTAGTTTCAGTCAAGCTTTCATACACTTACAGCTCTTAGTGCATCCGTTGCATGGCAATCCCTACTCCTCGCATTGATATCGATTGATGGACATCTCCATAGTCCGTTAATCCGCCGAGTTGATGCAAGACTATCTTCCTTTTTGACTTCCCCTTATTGATCTCTATCACTGCATTCTATTCCACCCATAGTGCTATATCCATGGCTCACGCTCATGTATTGCGTGGGAGTTGAAAATGCTGAAGCACGTTAAAAAGTATGATCCAATTGCTTGGCTTGTCATCGGCGTACTCTTGATTTGATATATCTATGCAGGGAAGAACAAGCGTGTCATGCTTACCACAACTAAGTGTATAGAGGTTGTTTCCTTTAGCTCCATTATTATGAAGGGATTTCTATTTTCGTGCCCCTGGTTCCTTAGTTCTCCTCAGTTTTGCCCCGCCAACTAAACGTTCCTCACTTTTCCCCTCCTCCCTTGGCCCCAGCCTCTCAAATGCCCAAACGACGCATTCCGTTTGGTCAAAGCCCATCATTGACCGTTACTTGGATGACATCCTGACAAGTGGGACCTTAATAGTGCGCCATCGACCACGTTGCATCCCAGCCCATGGGTTGAGCCCGTGCGGCACGTGGGTCGCCGTTTTCTCAAAAAAAAAGGGTCCTGGTCGGCCTGTTCAACCTGCCTGAACAGTGTCGAAAACCTTGTTCCATTTCTAGTCAAACTTAGAAATTCATAGAACATTCATTTCAAATCCAGATGAGTTGATTCAAGTTCCTAAATTCATCATATATGTAGGCCTATGTAATAGCTAATTTTCGCAATTATACACAAAGCTTTTGTATGTATTTTTGATTTAAAACTATATTTAATATATATAGGACTTCATTACAAATTCCTAATCAATTCTCTGTTGGTCCAACTCCAGTACCAAAATTTCTATAAATCCTTATTTGACCTCATTAATTTGCGTCACAATTTTCAGAGAATTGTATTTAAAAAATAACACTAAAAGGATAGCTTCCAAAAGAGGTAGTTTCCAAATTTTTGTTAAACATTTCTCAACTAAAAGAGGGTTTCTTGTGTGAAGCGAGTGGAACAAATAAGATGCAACAAAATGTACTTGTGCAATTTTTATCATATTTCTATTACTTGCTTCACAGAAAACCATAAAAATAGTGAAGGATTTGGCAATAAAATACAACACAGTTGCAATTTAAATTTGAATTACTTTATGTAATTCTATAGAAATAGTGAATGATTTGGCACAAGTTCAAATTTGGCCATCATTTAAATTTTATATTGTTCTTTTTTTTCTTTTTCTTTTCTTTTTTTGCTTTCCAATATTTGTTGCAACATTTAAATGTTATGGTTCAAATGAACGCCAGATATTCTAAAAAAAAAATAAGTTTTGATTATTTTTCAAACGGATCATGTTTTGGTGTGGGATTTATTAATTACTGGATTGGTTTGGTTTGACCTAAACAAATCGGTCTCAAACCCTTTTTGTTCAAGACAAAAATGGAGACGCTCGAGCAGTCGCTATCCTAATGTTTGCAAGCAATAGAACACACACATTACGTAGATAGATATATTAATATTAAGCATATTGCACGAACAGAACATCCATTGATATATTCCCTTATATATAGGGAAGACACACATTACATAGATATATATTAATATTAAATATTAGGGCTTATAGTAGCGCCCTTATAGATAGCTTAGCCCTGCATTGGGCAGCACTTAACATCTCCTGCCTCCGCCACCATGTTCACTCCTCGTCCTCGGTGTTGTAGGCAAGAGTGTGCATGTCGTCGGTGGTGGGGAAGATGTGGTCGAAGTTGGTGAAGATGTTGTATGTGGTGAAGGCGATGAACTCGCACCCACACCAGAAGACCTTGCCGAGGAGGAAGTAGGCATCAAAGCGGTTGGTGAAGCGAGCAGTGAGGCCAATCACAAGGCCTCCGTTGGCCCGAACCTCTTCCACGCGAAACATGACCGGAGAGCCACGTGGGAGGTGGCGGTAGCCGGCATCGAGGAAGAAGTTCGCCAGCTCCTTCGGGCCTCTCCACCTTGAGATGGCCCAGACGCGCAGGGTGTCCTCCATGACGACCTCGGCAGGGTACTGCATCTCCGGCACGGTAGCCGGCAGACGGTAGGTAGGGCCGTAGTACTGCATCTTGTCTTGGGCGGGATCTGGCTTTTGGAGAAGAAGAAGAAGGGGGCGCAGATGGATGTGAGATCGAGTTGAGACGAGGATGTAGACGGGGGGGTGTTTAAATAGCTGCAGTGTGACGCGCCCGTTTGAATGCGTTCACCGGTGTGATGCGCCCGTTTGAATGCGGTCATCGGAGCACGACCTCCGCTAATAATGGCAATAATAGCGCACCGGAGCCCTATGCATTTTTCACACTGAATCGAGGCGTGTCGATCGGTAAAGCTGCGTCCCTAGGCGGCACTAATTGCCCTGGTGCGACGTAGCTGTGTCGGGTGGTTGCGTGCGCATGCATGCCAACGGGGTGGCTGCACGCATGCATGGCAGGCTGAGACTTCGGCCTTCCTATGACGGCCCATCGGTCCGACGAGCGTGCCGCCACGAATGAATGCGTTTCAGAAAAGGTGTCCAGCCCGCGGCCCGTGGCCGCTGTCGCTTGTCCCTGTGCTGCCGCTGCCAGGTGGGCCACTCATGTCTGCTTCAGCCCGTGGCCGCTGTCGCTTGTCCCTGTGCTGCCGCTGCCAGGTGGGCCACTCATTTCTGCTCCAACACGTGGCCACTGTCGCTTGTCCCTGTGCTGCCGCTGCCAGGTGGGCCACTCACGTCCGCTCCAGCCCATGGTCGCTGTCGCTTGTCCCTGTGCTGCCGCTGCCAGGTGGGCCACTCATGTCCGCTCCAGCCCGTGGCCACTGTCGCTTGTCCCTATGATGCCGCTGCCAGGTGGGCCACTCACGTCCGCTCTAGCCAATCAGGCCTCCTCTCGCGGATTGACCATGGCATACCCTAGCGCCTTATCTAGACCCTCCCCGAACAGCGATCCAACGGCCCTGATGGTGCGGGGTTTTGAGAGGGTTTTGAGGGGTTTTGAGAGGGGTTTGAGGGGTTTTGAGAGGGTTTCAGAGGTTAGGGTTGAGCATAACTAATTCAAAAAAAATTCAAAAAATATGAAACCTCCGCAAATCATCGTTTTATGTTACTAAGTTGCTAGGAAAAATAAGAAATCATGACTACGGATATTTTCATGAAATTCCCTTCACATAACTTAGCTATCACGGACAAGGTTGTATGGTTTTCAAGGGGGATGATCTAGGGTTTAGGGTTAACCATGGCATAGTTTGTCCAAACGATCCCATATTGGGCATGGGCCCTATATTTGCACACTAGATGGTAAGGATTTTTTTTAGCTCATTTGGAGATGTTAAAAAAAAGCTTAGAAATAGGGCTGTTTACCCTAGATTTGGAGCTCATTTCGAGCTCATTTTTCATGAATATGTGTTCTACTTCACAAAAGTGCTCGGATTAATCACCTAACGTGCATAAAAGTTAAGAATGCACTGAAACATCAATACACATCAAAGTTCAAATTTGAAATGTGCCTCAAATTTGAAAGTCGGTTCAAATTTGAAATCTGGCTCAAATTTGGAACATGGCACGTAGTTTTCAAAGTACAGCACAAATCAAAATACAAGTAGCATTACATCACATAAAATGAGACTCATCGACCAATAGTTTTCACTTCTTCTTACGACAGCTTGCTTTTGATTTCACAGCAAAAAGCTCAGTAATGCTCTTGGTTTTCTTCACTGGACTAGCTGTAATAGGTTCAGTTTCCAGCACAACAGCTGGATTAGCTTCAGTTTGCAATGTTTCAGCAACCAGGGGCTGGTCTGCACACTTCCTCCTGACAAACAAAGCATGTTAGTTGGTTAGTAATTGAAAAAAAAACAAATCAAAAAACATCACAAACATGAACATACTTTGGCCTTTCAGGAGTGTAACGGCAATTTGGAGATCCTTTTCGGTGCCCAAGTTCCTGGCACAGCTTGCATCTATTTTTGTTACCATTTTGGGACCTTTTAGGCTTTGGATCTTTCTCTCCCTTCTTAGTACTATCACCTTTCTCAAACGATGCCTTGAATGTACTCTCCATAGGCCTGCCAGCCTTTCTTTTCGTTAAGGGAGGACACATGGAAAATTTGATTTCCACTTCAGGCCACTGAGACTGATCTGTAAGTGCTGGAATTGGAGCTGCATATGAAGCCTTGAATCTTGCCACTGAGTAATATTCATGGAAATATTGGTGCATGTTTATATTCGGGCGGGAGGCCAAGAAAAGCATGGCATGCTCACATGGTTTCCCAGTGTGTTGCCACTCTAGGCAAGTGCAGTCATGCATTTCAGTGTTAACAACATGCCGCCTTCCAGACTTTGTATCCCTAACTTCAGCACCCCACACTGTAGATTTTTCAACAGAAAAATGTGTAACATTTCTGCTCCTGTTGACCACCTGTTGTACCACTACAGGAAGCTTATCCCCTTGCAGACAATCACCAATCCTTCTTCTCAATTCCCACAAACGCATGATCATGATCCTTATTTGGTCAACCATGTCATGCACAGGCAAGTTCATAAACTACTTCACCTTGTTGTTAAAACTCTCTGCCAAGTTGTTGTTGACATAATAACACTTGATGTCAGTGTTAAATCCTGACTTGTACCATAATAGAGAATGGTAGGTGTTCATCCATGGAACAAACTCACTGCATGCTACCATTATCTTACCAAGATGTTATGAATGTGTGTGAGTAGTGTAAGATCTTGCTGCTGGCCACATGTGCTCAAATTCTTCCCCATTGAATTTTTTGATCAAATTCATCCACATATGGCCAAAGCACTCCCTCTGCTCAGCATGGGGAAAAATATTCTTGACTGCAATTTCTAGCTCTTTACATGCATATGTGTGGAATGCCAAAGGTGACACTGGCCCTATGCATCTTTTCAACTGCATCATGAACCATGTCCATGAAACCTCTGTCTTTGACTGAAACAAGCCAATAGCAATAGGGAACATCCAATTGTGGCCATCTAGAGCATTGCATGCTGCCAATTGACCATTCCACTTGCCAGTTAAAGAAGAAGAGCCTATGCTCAAATATGGATGGCACCCTGCTTTGAAGCCATCGATGCAAGGCTTTAAAGCCATAAAGAACTTAGCGAAAACGACTTTGCCATCCTCTGTTACCTCTGTATCTATCTCAACAACACTGCCAGGTGACCTCTTCTCCACCTCTGCTTTGAAGTTATAAAGCATCCTAAAGGTATTTGCCCAATCACCATATAACGGTTTCATTGCCCTTTGTTTTGCCTTCCACACTATGGTATATTTTAGCTTAATGGGGTACTGATTTTCTAAGTCTACTAAAAGTTTCTTTGTAGTAGTGCTTGGTTTCTTGGCTAAAATAGGAGTGATCTTTTCTGCAACCCAAATGTATGATGTCATGGTTGATACTCTCTGTGAACTTGTAATACAAGTATGTTGATGTGGAATTTGATTAACCGTGATGGTACTTCCATCAGGTTGGTGTCTAGCAGATATGTACCACTTGCAAGGCTTGGCGTTTTCATCAAAACCTCTGCACATTGCATAAAACTTCTTTCTATTAGTCCACTTAGTCTTGGCATCAAACTTATGCTTGACCGCATAAGTCTTGAAACACATCCTAAACTCATCCATGTTTGGCCACAACTTCCCCACTTCAATAACAGGGTTTTCTTTGTCATAGACATTTACCATCTCATCATCATGTGCATCATCAACACCATCTGCAGCATCTTCCATCAACTGTCCATCCACATCTTCCGATGAATCTCTGTTAGCATCAGCAGGCAAACTAGATTCACCCCTCTCCTCATTATCTCTATCATCTACTGGAATGCCAAAAAAATTGCCATCTCAGTGTCGGCCATTGGTACAGTGAACAAATCTGTAGGGTCTTCTAATTCTACTGAATTCCAATCAACGGTAGCAACCCTTGCAGCACCATCCCCCCTGTTTGTCAATGTCGGTTCCATCTCGTTCAGCCCACCTGCGCCCCCCACAATCTATATTACCAAGCATCCGAAAATAGAGGCGCCGCGGTCAGATCTAAATCGACATGGAGTAGGGTTCCGAATTCACTCACCTCATCCGCCGCAGCCGAGAACGATAGCTCCAAAGCCCGCCGCCCGCCACCCGCCGCCGAGAAAGAACAGGGGAGCAGGGAGGGTTCGGTCGGGCACGGGGGACCCACCTGCCTTAACATAAGCTCATTCCATTGACGACCGTTTATCGCCTCGTCGTTACTTAGTTATTTCTGCCTTAAAACGTCGCAGAACATCTTTTTTATTACCAACTGTGTCTCTCTCCTCCTATTACGCGTTAAAAATGTCGCGTAGGACGTACGTTGCCCCACCTGTCAGGATATCACCCCGGCCCACTAGTCAGGAGGTAACGGTCAATGCCATTGACTGGACGACAGTGCTCCGTTTGGTCTTCTGTGAGCAGGTGGTGGAGTGGGGAGGGGAAAAGTGAGCAAAATTACTTGCCTTGGACAAAACTGAGCACAACTAAGGAACCAGGGGCACGAAAATAGAAATCCCTATTATGAAAGGCAATGATGAAATACATGCATGTTTTGTATTAATGTTTCAATATCAAATTGATAGACTATTGCCTTAAATCACTCGTATCCTAATATTCATGCCATGATTAGATTATATGATCAAGATTATGCTAGGTAGCATTCCGCATCAAAAATTATCTTTTTATAATTTACGTACTCGAGGACGAGCAGGAATTAAGCTTGGGGATGCTGATACGTCTCCATCGTATCTACAATTTTTTATTGTTTCATGCCAATATTCTACAACTTTCACATACTTTTGGCAACATTTTATATTATTTTTGGGACTAACATATTGATCCAATGCCCAGTGCCAGTTCCTATTTTTGCATGTTTTTGTTTCGCAGAAAATCCATATCAAACGAAGTCCAAACGCGATAAAATTTTACGGAGATTTATTTTGGAATATATGTGATTTTTGGGTAGAAGAATCAACGCAAGACGTTGCCCGAGGTGGCCACAAGGCAACAGGGCGTGGCCAGGGGGTGGCCGCGCCGTGTTGCCTTGTGACGCCCTCATAAGTCGGTTGGATCCCTTCTTTCGCTGCAAGAAAGATAATATCGAGAAAAAAATCATGTTAAAATTTCAGCCCGATAGAAGTTACGGATCTCCGGATATTTAAGAAACGGTTTTCGGCTAGAAACAAGACGCAGAAACAGAGAGAGAGATCCAATCTCGGAGGGGCTCCTGCCCTCCGAGAGCCATGGCGGCCATGGGCCAGAGGGGAAACTCTCCTCCCATCTAGGGGGAGGCCAAGGAAGAATAAGAAGGAGGGGGGCTCTTCCCCCCTCTCTTTCGGTGGCGCCGGAGCGCCGCCGGGGGAACCATCGTGACGGTGATCTACACCAACAACTTCGCCGCCGTTATCACCAACTCTCTCCCCCTCTATGCAGCGGTGTAACCTCTCTATTCCCGCTGTAATTCTCTACTTGAACATGGTGCTTAATGCTACATATTATTATCCAATGATGTGTTGCCATCCTATGATGTTTGAGTAGATTTCTTTTGTCCTAGGGTTAATTGTGGTATGGTGTGATTGATATTTGGTGCTGTCCTATGGTGCCCTCCGTGTCGCGCAAGTGTGTGGGATTCCCGCTATGTGGTTTTGCAATACGTTCATGATTCGCTTATAGTGGGTGGCTGGAATGACAGAAGCTTACACCCGAGTAAGGGGGTTGTTGCGTATGGGAGTAAAGAGGACTTGTTACTTAATGCTATGGTTGGGTTTTACCTTAATGATCTTTAGTAGTTGCGGATGCTTGCTAGAGTTCCAATCATAAGTGCATATGATCCAAGTATGGAAAGTGTGTTAGCGTATGCCTCTCCCTCATTGCATATGATAAGTATCTACCATGTTATACTCAATTGCCTATGGACAATCTTTCTCTTTGTGTTACAAAAATCTCTCTACTAAACAACTAACTTTTATTATCTTGCAAATTACTCCTAGGTTTATTCCTACTAAGTACTCCTAGTTTTATTCTTGCAAAGTAGTTCTAGCATTACACCTATAAAGTATTTTTAGTTTCATACTTGTTCTAGGTAAATCAAACGTTAAGTGTGCGTAGAGTTGTATCGGTGGTCGATAGAACTTGAAGAGAATATAAATTCTACCTGTAGCTCCTCGTTGGGTTCAACACTCTTATTTATCGAAAAAGCTACAATTGATCCCCTACACTTGTGGGTTATCAATCATGTCCACGAAAAGCAAGAGCTTGCAATAAAAGAAACCTCATAACACCTAACATTATAGTGAGACGACCCACATACTCTTCCTCCTTCTTGTCTGAACCAGCCCATACTTGTTCCACATTTTGCCTCGGGTTTTGAAAAGCTTGACATTGTCTTCTTGCTCTATTATGAGCACTGTTAACATTACCAACATGAGTATCAAAAGATGTAGTAGTGTTTTTCCAGTTACTAAAATCTTTCTTTGTATATGCTTCTATTCCATTGTTTTCAGCTCTTGGTTGCTTAAAGAGAAAACAATGAAAATAGAAGGCGGCCTTTTTAGCAACACTATATTCCAACCAATCATGCGATTTGTACCACTCTTCACAAAAGCCTCTCATCTGCTTCCCAATTCTTTCCTATTCATAAACATGGCATGTTGGTCGGCATGCTCCCATGGCCAAATACTCTCTTCTAGCGGCATCCCTAACATCCGGATGCAACTCTTCAATTGGTTTTCGGAGGCTGGGATCAGGATTAATGTAATCCGGATTAAGCTCCACATGTGGTTCACTTTCTTTTGCATTACTAGCTCCCACTGGTACTGATTCTGTAGGTGATATATCAGTGTTGGAATTGTTGGCTGCAGTCTGGCTGGATGTTGACTGAAAGAAAGATTTAATTGTACGGGTCCTCCTCATCTTGTATTTCTAATTTCCTGACAACAATGAAACAAAATTAACTAAGTAAATATAACTCACTGAGTTTGACTGATATAAAGGAATTGGGGAAAACAAAATTAGATGATACATATTACTACATATTACCTGTGCGGCACAGTGTGCGTTGGCCGGGGTGCATGCACTCAATTCAGAAACAGATGGAGAAGAACAAAAGACGGGTGGTCAATCACGGGTTGACGAGGGCGGCGGTGCAGTGCTTGGGCGCTCCGTTCGAGCGAGGCGAGGGTTTCTCTGTTGTCGCGATCAGGCGAGGGATGTTTTTTTCTCTTTCTTGATTGACTTGATTGACGAACGATCGGGCTACAGATCACAGAGGCACCATCACAGATCGAAGCGTCAACCGTCTACTGGGCGATTGGTTCTCTGTTCTGATCGATCGGTGGAGTTAGGCTAATGGGCTGAAGGCTTGTACGTCTATGTGAAGCCTGGGGCTGGGCTTCTATGTATCCCAAATTCTGAATTTTTTTCTACTATGTGTATAGGTGCTAGTTGGGCCAGGCCTGGGGCTACAGCCCCAGTTGCCACAGGCCCAATTTCGCCCCTGATCACAAGGATCTGAAGAACAGTAGCGGCAGGAAGAGTGGAAGAAGAAGCAACGGCAATAGTAGAGGAAGAAAGATGGACTCTGCCCTATTTCGGCATCGATGAACTTTCCCTTATTGAGCCATATGGCTCTTAACTTGTAGTGCTATTTGTTAGTAGCTAGGTTGAACTGCTATTTGATTGCAAGCATGTTTAATTCATACTTCATATGTCGTGTGATGTTCTATAGTGTAGTGTACATCATGTGGTAAGGTCATCAATAGTGTAATGTGTAGTGAGAAGAGGCGAGCACATCATAGGACGTGCACAACCAAGCGCCAAGTTTTACATGTTCACAGCCTTAAACCCAAATGCTAGGCATAAAGTTGCTTAGTGATGCAATGTAGGGTGCCAAACGATGTGCAGAACATGTTTTTGCCCGACATTAGCTCAGCCTGTCCCAAATCGGCCACAGATGCAAATAGCCAAAAATCGATGCAACTAACCAAACAGGCCCGAAGTAAACTCCGGGACGTTTCTTTCTTTCATGTGAAACTAAATCTAAGTGGCTCATCGACCCAATTACAAATGGT
This sequence comes from Elymus sibiricus, assembly GCA_039707655.1. Classification (NCBI taxonomy): domain Eukaryota; kingdom Viridiplantae; phylum Streptophyta; class Magnoliopsida; order Poales; family Poaceae; genus Elymus; species Elymus sibiricus. The sequence continues at coordinate 316,832,290 of CM077674.1, forward strand.
TCCATGGCGACCAACTCCTGGATCCGATTACAAAGTATTTTTTATGAAGGGTGATCTTTATTGCCTGATAATATAGCATCGAAGGATACATAATGAGCACAAACCCAACCTCTACATAACTAAGATGTGCACAGTCACACTAACGCGCGCGCACACAAGGATCGTTGACAAAGAGCTAGGTCATATAAGACCGAAACTATGTCAAGGCGGAGAGAGAAAAGACAAAGTGATCAAAAAGACGATCGATGATATACAACAATGAACATCGACACCAACCATCTTTTGACAACATAAGGACTACTAGAAAGATTTTTCAAAAGCAACAGCTTCGGGAAGGGAATGACGCACAAGTGTCACCACAGCCGGTCCCAACCACCGAAGGCCATTCGTGGGTTTTCACCCTAAAGATCAAGTTTGAGCAAACTCCGAGCAATACTTTGAAGAGGGCAACGATGCAAAAATGCCATCATTGTCAGGTATAACCAATTAGGGTCTGGCATAGCATTCTCATATAGGCATTACGTTCGTGATAAGTAGACCATTAATCCAACTGCATCTACTACTAATAATCCACCCCAAAACTGCTATTCAGCATGCATCTCAAGGTATTAAGTTTGCAAGAAACAGAGTATCGCGATAAGCAAGATGACATAATGTAGACAGAACGAAGTTAATCAATATGACAAAACCCCATCGTTTTACCCTTAGTGGTAATAATACAATACTTGCCTTAGCCCTTATAGCCAGTGGGCTAGATCACCGCAAGATTAAACCCACTACAAAGCACCACTCCCTCCCAAGAAAACCTTCAAACTTGGCCAAAGAAGACAGATAGATCGGAGAGCATGCAAAGCTATTTAGTTATACAACAAATAAAACCTCAAAAGATTTAATTGATTTCAATGAACAATCTTATCATAAAGTGACAATTTATCATGTCCCAACAAACACATCAGTGATTACATCAAATTGATTCCGATCATGTGAGAAAGCTCACGGGAACATGGTATTGAAGATCCAAATAGAGGGAGTCATCTAGATACTACTATGGACCCATAGGTCCTGATGGGACTACTCACACATCATCATGGAGGGAGCAAGATTGATGAAGAAGACTCCGGCAATTGCTTCCCCCTCCGGCGAAGCTCCGGAAAAGGCCTCCAGATGGGATCTTCGTGGAACAGAGGCTTACGGCGGCGATAAAATTCTTCTGGAGGCACAATGAATTGTTTCGGTATTTATAGGGATTTATGGCGGTGGAATCAGGTCAAGGCGGTGCCGGGGGCCCCACACGGGCAGGTGGCGCCCCACTAGGCTGCGCCGGGCACCTGTGTGGGCCCTGGCACTCTTGAGGTGCCCCGAAGCTTCATGTGTTTCTTTTGTCCAAACAAAATCGTATTAAATCGGCAACTTATTTTGACCTCCGTAGATATTCATTTCCCGTGAAACCCAAAACAAGTAAAAAATAGAAGCTGGCACTGAGCACTAAATTAATTGGTTAGTCCATAAAAATAATATAAATTACTATAAAAAGTATATAAAAATGATAATATAATAGCATGAAACAATCAAAAATTATAGATATGTTTAAGATGTATCACCATCCCCAAGCTTAATTCCTGCTCATCCTCGAGTAGGTAAATGATAAACAAAGATAATTTTTGATGTTGAATGCTACTCAGCATAATCTTGATCAAATGATGTAACAATGGTGGAAACTCAAGACAAAAGTGATGCAAGACAATAATCTATAAATAACAAGCAAGTAACATCAAAATGTGTAAACACAATTACTATTGCCTTTCGTGAATTAATGTTTTCATATAATACCAATCAATACTCATATGTATCACATTCATGTCCCCAATCGCTCAAGGTTTTAGTCATATTCAAACATCTTATCATAACACAACCCAGACCATCGATCAAGTAACCGAATCCATGACGAGCCCTTCTAAAAAATACTTGGGTCCTCACCTCCATCTCAGAAAAAAAAAAATCTAACCTCCATCTGAAAAAGAAAAAACATCTCAGGAAAAAACCCCTCATCTCCATCTAAAAAATTTGTTCCTACCGCAACCAACAAGCGGGCGCCACTTGACATAGCCCAGCGTGGGCCCCTTCTTTCTCTCTTAATGGGTTTAATTACTTGTGTAGTTGTGTGCACGAGCCTATTCATTTAACGAAATTGCTCCACCTATGGACGAAGTTTACGGAAGTTGTCCTACGGACAGACGTGCTAGTGTCAAATTCATCTCCCCATGAATTTCAGGGATGGGCCCCTCCTCCCGCTAATCATTCCACCTCTGTCCATAGGTTTTAATCCGTAAAAAAAAAGTGTAGCATTGCTCTTTATTTAATCAAGCCTCTCTCTCTTGTCGGCCCATGCAGTCATAGAGGCACAACGGGTTTTTAAAATTTTATTTTCTTCCAGCTCATAACAGCTGGATTTTTTATCTTTCTTTTAATTTTAACTAGCAAACGAGCCCGTGCGTTGCAACGGTATAGAAGTAATAAATGTGTGGTTTAAAATCGGACCATTCAACAAACTTGATGAGCAAGATTGTCTAACTACCATAAAAAGTTTTACTACAATGTAGTAATGTCATACTACAGAACAATCATCTGTGTATGCATAGTCAGATAAGCTTTTACTTCTCCAACTTAGAAATAACAAACATATTCTATATACCAAGTAAAGTTGCTACACTAAGAGCAATCCTAATGTGAATATATTGGCTTTTACCAACAGGTATGCACCGTGGTGAAGGGCCAGATCCTAGTTGTGTTTGTAACTCATACTACTACTACTAAAGAGAAGCATTTTGTATTTGTAGTTTATTTTTGCTAAAGTAACCTTTTTATTGACCGGCTACTGATCAAGTTCTAGTTGGCAGCAAGCTACCTATTGCTGGAATAATCTGTAGTAAATAGGTATCCGTAAACATAAGCAGTTCTGGAAACAAATTGTATGAATAGATCAAAATATACACATGTCAACGTAGCTCTATGCATGTTCCATGAGAGTAACAATATAGTATTGCATTTGTTTCTTGGAGTAAATAAATAGCAAGAAGTTTTGCATATATGTAACCCACATCTATACCCTAGTGAAGCTGCTTCTACCTAATCGCTAAAAAGGAAATACAATAAGAAAAGGAGAAGCAAAAAGAGATGAACAGAAAGATTGAAACTGATCACTTAATATCTTTGGCGTGGTGGTTGCATGCGACGGTGACCTCGTCCACGTTCTCATGCTGGAGATTGTCCAACAACTGCGTGGTGTGTGCATGAAATCCTTGCACGGTACGTGCCCATGTTGTGCAACCGCTTTGTAGTTTAGGTTTAAACCTGACATGCTATCTACTCTTACACGCTTAACGACCACAACGGCGGGGACTGGCCATGAGATGCGACCCACTCAGTTTTTTTATTCCGGAGCCAGCCTATTTGATATCTCAAAAAACTTAAAAACGTATATAAGTTACATGAATTGAGTGTAAGGGAGCAAGGTGGGACTATTCAATAGGTATATTGACCCTATTTGAGAGCAATATTTTTGCACTGTAATCGGGCCGCATGTGTCACTTAAATGGGCCTACGCACGTACAGCAGCCGGACGTTGTTTTCTCTTTGTATAAATAGTTCGCAGAAGGTATAAGTACATAAAACTTGTTTCTGTTCGCATCAGGTAGCTAGCTTAGCTGGTTGTTGCGTGTGGGATGTTACGCGAGGTTTTGAGTTCAAGTCCCATTGGTGCCAACCTTTTTGTGCGAATGAAACGAACGTAAAAAAAAAAGAGGATGACGGTGAACGGGCAGAAGCAATAGCCCTTTTATTAAAATTTAAAAAAAAACGAAACGTTCCGGATCGACTAAAATAGGGACTGCGGGTTCAATAAAGAAAAAACATAAGGACTTTTTTGCAAAAAAGGGGCGACGACGGTGAACCGACAGAAGCACTCCGTGCTTTATATATATATATAATATATATATATATATATATATATATATATATATATATATATATATATATATATATTATAGGTAAAGATTAGGTAAAGATTCCTTACAGGGACTGCACCACAGGTCAAAAGTTCGATCCCCCATGGCAAATCCTAACCGGCGCCTTAAGCGCCCGTTCCTTCAATTTTGGCAAACGGGCGCACACCCTTCCCTCCGCGCTGGGCCGGCCCATCTTCGTTTTTTTCTGATTTTAACAGCAAAAAACAGTGTGACCGGTGAGTTTCGAACACGAGATCTGCTGCTCTACAATAAGCTGCGCTAACCACCCCACCACAAACACCTGACTTGTTCAGTTTCATATTTTTACTACTTTTCTTCTTTCCTATTTCCCTTTATCTTATTTCGTGTTCCTCTTTTTATTGGAACGTTTTTGTTCATTTTTTTTCTAAATTGAATGAACTTTCTTCAAAATTGATGAACCTTTTTCAAATCGAACGAACATTTTTTCAAAATCAATGAACTTTTTTTAAAAATCGATGAACTTTTTTTCAATATCAATGAACTTTTTTTGAAAAACTATGATTTTTTTTTGAAAATTGATGAACTTTTTTTTGAGAATCGATGAACTTTTTTCCAAAGTCAATGAACTTTTTTCAGATTTTGTGAACTTTTTTGAAAATTGATGAACTTTTTTTGAAATCGATGAACTTTTTCAGATTTTGTGAACTTTTTTGAAAATTGATGAACTTTTTTGAAAATTGATGAACTTTATTGAAAATTAATGAACTTTTTTTGAGAATCGATGAACCTTTTTTCAAAGTTGATGAACTTTTTTCAGATTTTGTGAACTTTTTTTCAAATTGATGAACTTTTTTTGAAAATTGATGAACTTTTTTTAGAATCGATGGAATTTCTTTGCAAATTGATGAACTTTTCTTCTAAATCGATGAACATTTTTCAATTTTCATGGACTTTTTTGAATACATGAACATTTCTCTAATTGGTGATTCTTTTTTAAATCTGTGGACTTTCAAATTTCGTTCACATTTTTAAAAAAAGAAATCATGGTTTTCGAAAATGTTTTCAAATAATTCAAAAATCTATGTGGCATGTACGTGCAATAAATAGCGTGGCTACAGTTTTTTGTTCTTATATTCTGTGGCACTGCAGTATGTCACAAGTGCCGTGTTTGTCTAGTGGTTAGCGAGCCACATACTACAGGTAAGGGGCGCGAGTTCGATTCCACACCAATACTACATTTTTCTTTTTCGCGATTGCACTGCTACGTGTTCGTGGGCCGGCCCAGTAGGGTGCTGCAGTGAGCGCCGTTGCGTCAACCGGCGCATAAGGTGCCAGTTAGGAGCTCCCCATGTGAGCGCCTATTTTTTGCCTCTTCCTGCAAGGACTGTCTAGGCCGGCTACTAGCGCGTGGGGTGAGGCCCAGACGCGTGACGGGGCCCAAAGGAGCGATCTTGGGGGAGGCAGACGAAATTGAGTCTGTTCGCTCAAGAAAAAAATCCCAATGAAACGAACGTTATATTACATCTCTACTCCTAATGTCTCACTTGGTAGGCTGGCCTCCACGGGTTTTTTTCGTCCCCCACTTTCGTCTGGTTTTTTTTTGTCTGGTTTTTTCCGTCTCCCCTCCCACCACCCCCTCTCACTGGTTTATTTTCGCCTCACCTCCTGCATAACAACAAAAATCTGAACGAATCAGAACTTTCCGTGCGGGCGAAAGGTATTTAGTAATGTTTTTATGTGAAAGAATCAATCACTGTCAATCTCTAAATATCAAATCTAAATTAATTAACCTTTCCATAAATCGCTCAATCAAACTTTCCATGTCACACCTCCCGTGCCTAAAAAAACTTCCATACCATGGGATCATTTCCATCTCACACCTCCCGTGCCAAAAAAAAAACCTTCCGTAAACAATAGCAATCAAATCGTCTGGGTTTTTTTCATCCCTCCTCCCGCCATCGTATGGTTTTTTTTTTTGTCTCTCCCCCTCGCACGTAACGAAACCCCCCCCCCTCGATCTGTTTCCTAGGTCAATCGTTAAGGACGCCCGGGCCGCCATCGCTGAGTCCTTCGCCGCCGCCAAGATCCGAGAGGAGCCGCCGCGGACGAGGTCCGAGAGGAGCCACTGCCGCCTTCATTGCGGACCTCCAGGTCGCAGTCGGGACACACCGCCGAGGTCCGCAATCAACGCCTTGGTGCTTCCACATCCGCGCTGTCCTTGAGCCCCAGAGCCACGCACCGGCAGAGGAGGAGGCCTCTACCTTCCACCTCCAGCCGCCATGAAGGTTTCCTGCTGCTGGTCCAACCTCCACAGCGCCGCTGCCTCTCCCCCTCCCTCCCTCCTTGCGCCCGAAACCCTAGCCCGCGGCCATGGTGACCGAGCTGGCGTTGGCGCCGTAGATCACCCTCTGGTCCAAGGCCTCGACCAGGTATGAATCCCTCCTCCACTTCTTCTAGTTTGGTTCATCTCCGCATCTGATTCAGGCGTGTGTCCAGTTTGCTACGATCTGGTGGCGGGGATGCAAGAAAAAATTGCTGCGGGTTCAAGGGCCCGTGAGGATGCCCACCATGAAGGTGCTCAACATCAGTTTCTCGCCACTCTCTCCCTGTGTTTGTTTCGATTTGGTTGGCATGGTTCGCTGATGTTTCGATTTGTTTTCTATGTGCTTCTATTCTGAATAATGCTACTTGCCTCACTGTCTATTTCTCTATTCTGCGTGCAGCTTCTGCGTGCATATATGCAACCAATATTTTTCTCTGGATAAAGTTTCAGAAAGATAACACTGATAACTCTAAGATGCTACGAAGTAATACATTCTCTCAGGATACTCAGGTATACTTCTCGCATTTGAACACAAAACTGCAATTTTGCTTATGTTAATATTTCTGGAAAATGTGGAGTCGATATACCTGGTTGTATACGAGTCCATGTTATGTAGAAGAGCATTCAGACTATGTTAGCAATACTATGAAGAGTACAGATATAGGAGATAACATGTTTCCAGTTGTGAGTAAATGTATTGCTGGACTACAGCAATTCTAAAGCGTTCAACGTATCAAGTGCTGCAGTTTTTGTTAGATCAATGAAGTGTTGCAGTTAAGAGTTAACTACAGAGTACCAAGATATTAAACTCCAATTTCACATGGGCCTCATATATTTGAATTTCTGGTCAGCTCTCCATGTTCCAGCGACTTCCCGAACTTTTATTTGATGATGAGAAGTTTCTATTTTAATTTTTTTTCACATGATCTATAGGTTTAGAGTTAATAATTGGGATCCATGTGTTTAGTCAGAATGTAGTTCCTGCTGTTAGCTACATTTTTTTTCTGATAATACAATTGTGTTTAATAACATGCTGTGATGTTACTTTTGATTTGTATATAATTTTTTGGTAATTTTGCAGCAAGCCTTTCTCGAGAAGCCTGTAGCACTTGGTATATTTCTTTGTCTTTGTGAAGATGTATAAATCTACCTGTACGGGGAACTACTGGATGTTTCACAACGCTTAAAGACAGCGAGTGAAGTTAATTCTACCATTTTACAAGCCATCTATTTTGAGGTATGTACTAAGTTGCAGAGGCATGCATATGAGCTGATACCCTTGTATTTGCTTATTTATCATATGATTCAATGTCACCGAGTCATGAATATATGAAAATCAGTTTGTTCCTATTTTTTTCTGTCATAATAATGTTCCATGGTACTTGGTCAGTATGATTCCAATATTTTTTTTATATGTATATGAAAATTGTAAGGAGAGCAGAAGCATTCGTGCTTCATGCTTTGGTTGTCATACTTGAAAGAACTTCAGATTAATGATCTTTGCATGCAAATCTTTTGTTTGTAATTTTTCATAAGAGGCATAGGACTATAGGAGCATTTTTGTCTCATGCTTTGGTTTTCATATTGAGTTTCTCTACAAATAGTCAAATACAGGGGCTCCGGTTACTGATTCCAGGCTACCATCTTGTGTTTAAATTGGACAGAACATCACAAGTAAGACGAGTCCGATAATGGTGAGTTTCTACGTGCACATCAATGCAAAAAATTCACCATCATTAACCTCTCCTTTAGGCATTGCACCATGTTGTGTCACTAAGTTTTCTACTCAGTTATGGTCTACATATTTTCAGGTTACTAATTTTTAGCCCTCTCATGTAGTATCAGTATGCTTCACAAACTTTTGGGTAGTGCGAAACTGCATAATGCATTAATTTGGAGGGTGGCTTACATATTTATGGCATGTGAAGTTTATGTTGCTTCTTTCACTCTCAACCTACTCTGTCTTCATATAATTGTCATTATTGCTTGACCCATATTAGAACAGAGATAAATTTTTATCATGATAAAAGACTTGGCATCTAATGATAAATCAAATATGGAGCACTGATCACATTTCCTACCAGGCTACCATCAATTTAGTCAGATTTGTTAAGTCCTATCATTCCAGAATTAAGCTATTTTTAAGTAAAAATTCAATCAGATGCTTACATATGAATCACTACCTTATGGTGTGAACGACTTCACAAGCTATGTAGTCCTGCTGATTGCCGAAAATGTCGCCCTTGACTGTTGTAAACAAATTGCAGAACAACGGAAATATCATTGGCCTGATACCATTCTTGTTGCACGTTGGAGAACCAAGCCTCTCACAGAACTTTCTTCTAGAGTTTGTTTTACCAGATTGACTATGCAGTTGGTATGGCCTTTTGTTTTCCAAGAACATGCTTGGTTGTAGGACTGTGCAGGCTGGAGAGCAGACGGTGAGATGTGGCAAACCAAATCAAGAAGCTTCGTCTTAGATGTGTCTTAATTTTGTATTTTGATTGCCTTCTGTTGCTGAAAGGCTTATTTGGAGTATGCAGGTCCTGACTTGTTGTTGATTTGGTCTGCCTTAGCTAGCTCAAATGTTTCAGATATGTTAGTATTGCTTTCCCGTTTTTACTTCAAAAATCAATATAGAAGTTTTGAAGTCATGCCTGTTGTTTTCTTCATTAGAGATCCACACACCAAACAAATAGGCAAGTAAACTCGCTTTTCACCAATTGCAGTTCATCAGCAATCCCTGAAAATTCTAGAGTTTTTTTGTTTATCAGCAACCTTACCTTATTATATTCTAAAAGGCAACAGGAGGGTCTATTAATACCACATTTGTATATAGCTTTTGCTTATTAAGCAACAATTGCATGAGTTCTTATGTAAAGCTTCGATCTGCTTAAGCTAAGGCCTTATCCTCTTTTCAAGTGGGTTCAGCAGCATTTTCTCTTATCTACGTGTACAAGTTGTCCTCTTTTCCTTCTGGCGTGGTATGCCACCATTTTCAATGCTGGGTTGTAAATGAACATAGATACACCAATTTTCCCTTTAATTTGTGTACGATGTTGAGAAGCATGCAAGCCGCTATTTTCATATTCAAGCAAGTAACTGTCTACTTAGTCGAGGGCCGTTCTGCACCTTGTTAATAGCTGTTCAAATATGGTATGGTAGTTTTGTTATTTAATTACTTTCCTGTTTCTTGTATGCAGAAATTCTCCCACATGGGTTTGGAATTGGAGAGGGTCATATAGTGAGGTGTATTTGTGGAAATGCATTGTTGGTAAGGGTGAAAGGTTTTCTTTTATTTACCTGTCATGCTAAATTATTGAGATGGTAACACTTATTTAGTATTCCAAAAACATATGTGCTCAATTTGTTAAGACGACTCGTATGCTCAGAATGAGACTTTTCGTGGAGCTATAGTACACATTTACTTGATTCTTAAGCCACGTGGTAATGTCATTAACAGACATAATATTTTACGCCTACCATACACTATCCTTTCACAACAATTGATTAGTTTTGAAATTTTAATATTCTTTTGATTCACGTTATACAGTTACATGATGATGGCAGATGGATGTGTCCTTCGAAGAATTGTTTAAAAAGATAAAAGAACCACCGAATTATGTTTGCACGATCCATGTGTATCGTATATCTTGTTTTTATTTTATTTTCAGATGAACTAATTATTTTTTGCATATTGGATTTCTTTATATCACTTCAGAGCTGAAGAATGAGAAACTGAAGGTTATTGTGGAGTAAAGAGAGTCAAGGAGAAACTGAAAAACAGACAGATTTCCCGCGGCCGAAGGTCTGTCATGTATGCTTCTATGCACCATAAATTTTCAACCCTCCTTACATTAACTCGTCATGTGACTATAATTGTGCAGAGTGAGGTTGTCGGTAATGACGGGACTGACATCGACATTCCATGCCCTTGTTCTAGAGGACAACATCGTGCTCGCCAACCACAGTGTTTCCAGGGATGTGATCTACAGCGGCGATGAAGCCATGCGGGTGACCTCCGACCATAGGGCAAAGGTAATGCTTCAGAAGCTATTCATTGTATTTTATTTTTTGTTAGGTAATTCTTCAAGTATTTCTGCAAGAATTTTTAGAAGATAATTCATTACATAGTTTCCTTAATTTTTATTTAAAGTAGTTAGTAGTAATATAGTACTTGTGATTATCGTCAATAAAAAGCACATCTACTCTCCTATGGGTATTCACCCGACCTGATACACCGCTGTCTCGAGTCATTGAGGTATCATTAGGTTTTCGGCCAGAGGACCATAGTTTTCTTCCAAAATTCATGTCAACGATGTTGAAAGAACATGATATTCTAGATGGAAGATATATTAGAGTCTCTAATATTTCTTTTGGAAGATGTAACTCAGGGCTACAAAAATTTCATAAAAATACAACTCTGTCTAAAAGGATAAATTTCTTGCTTGTGTTGGCATTGTGGATATATTATTGAAACCACATCATTGACGGCAGGAGCCTGTTGTTGTGGTGGTTGGCGAGCTGAGCGAGCAGTCGGCCACCCCGTCCCTTGCATCAGCCGTGGAAGAGATAGATATCGATGAGGTATAAAGAGCAGAGAAGAACACGGCGGAGGTGCTAGCCTTAGTGGCCGTGAAATATTTATCTCTACTGTTAAAGGGGAGTTGGTAGTCTCGCTTCTCCCCTTTTTTCTCCCCACACCCACCTCCCCCTTTGGTTTCCTGCTGATATGAGGCCCCTTCCACCGATTTTTTTATCTCCCACCGCTCTTCTTCCTCCCATCTATTTTTTCCGCTCCTCTCCTCTCCGTATTACACCCTAGCGTCGTTGCCGCATGGGCCTACTGCCACCCCCCTCCCCTCTTGCCGTCACCCCCCTCTTTCCTGTTAGATCCTTGCCTTCCCTCCCGGTTGCCGCCTTTGGGGTCAGCAAACCTAGCAGCCATGGGATGGGACTCATAATCATCACCCCTGAGAAAAATTTAATAGCAACCGCACTGGAAGGATATGACATGCAGTGGCATTTTTGCTTCAATAAGGCTTAACACAAATTGTATCTACCGCTAAATTATAAGCCAATCCACAATAAGGCTTAAATAGCTATTGAGTTGTTCATTTATTTTTATTTTCTCTTCAGGAAAGAATGTTTGGCTCCCAAGTGGAAGAAGAGGAATGCAATGGCATTTACGCTTTGGCAACATCCACCCGAACTGCTTCAAAGAATTATCAGGACGCCTTCATATTTTGTACCGTGTGCTGGAATTTTGTCTTTCAATAAGGCTTGCATTGATGCTTTTATCTCAAAACATGTTATATTCAGCGGTTTATTTGTAAAACTTATTCAGAAATAAGTGGTGGTAGTGATACAAAAATTAAACTATCACAACTTCTTTCAATTATATTCAGAAATCATTGAGGCTATATAAAGCTTCCTTCTGCTCTAGGATTTCATGCCCTGAATTTATGTGATGATAGCAATATGCGTGAAGCCGTGAACCAATATGACACCGAGGAACTTTTGAGTTTATATGACGGAAGTGTAGGAGAGTATATTTGCCTGCTTATTATTCCGTATTATTTTGTTGCAAAGGTATGCTTGCTCATCTATATATCTCTTCATTTTGCTTGCAGGTGTGCTTCCTTTATTTCTTTTCCTCGTTCAATTTCATTGCTTAGAGTTTGAGCTTGGTCACAAAGATAGGGGTGATACAGAGGCATTCCTCCATTTTTTTTCTAGCTCAGATTCAGACTCTGTAATATATGCAGGAAATTTGATCAACCAATGTCAGAGTAATATAAAGTACAAAATTTGCCAGATATGCATCAGACTGTAACAAAAGCTGCAATCTCCATGTAGCTATTTACTTCATTTGAAGAATTCACTTCATGACAGGATATGGTGCGCTGTAGAAGCTTGTTGTATAATTTATTTACCTTGCTTTGTGGATTGATATATGGTGAACAGTTAATTTAAATAAATAATATTAATCACAAATGAGAAATAAGATTGCTTTTCTTCAACTTAATACAGCCTACAGGTGTCTACTTCCTAATATCAAATTAGACTTGTGTTATTTTATTCCAATGAAGAAACATGGCCCTGCCCCCATTGAACTTCATGCTTCATGTGGACCATCACATGTAGATGAAATTGTAGCATTGTGATATCAAATAATAATTCACTCATTGGTCAATGAAATTGTTGAAGTGTACAATAGATCTGTGATGTGAAGTATGCATTGTAGCCCGTAGCAACGCACGGGCGTTCTACTAGTGATACATTGTTACTTACTGATGTAAACTGATTGGATCAGATTAGTTAATGCGTTTCCATATCCTTTATCATATTTTTTTGTCGGATTCAGAGGTGAACGGATAATGACCAGATGTGGGTTCATATGCGAACTTTATCGGACTACGAATCCTGAGTGGAAACGGAGCGGACTCGGACCAGAAACGGACAAAAATATCGAGTCATGCGTGCAATGAGACATGATTTTATTTTTACCACGCAAACAATATAAACACAAATTTTTATCCAACCACATAACACATAGAGCGACCAAACATTTAAAGGCATAACTCACACTAATATGGCAACAATATATATACGATGATTCTAATTAGTGGGCTAACTTGATATTTGAGCTTGTCGATTGAGCTAAATTTATCAGATAATTATATTTGATAACCTTGGATAATCGGCAAAAGTACCGGATAGTCATCATCCTCCGGATATTATCGATACCATATCCGCCGGATATTCGGTTGACAAAATCCGTATCCGTATTCATATCTGGCGTATTCATCCAAGTGCATACTATATCCTTAGTAACGGATGCGGATGCGGATTCAGAACGAAAATTATCCATACCCTTTAGTACCTCCGCCCTGGTTTACTAGCCCCCTCCCCCCTCGTATTTTGGGCCATATTTTGGCCATGATTTTAACTAATAAAATATAAGTTATACATAAAATAATACCATTAGAAAAAACTTCCAAATACGAATCCAACAATATAATTTTGCTAGTCAAATATGTGGTCAAACTTTGACCAAAAATACAATGAGGGCTAATAAAGCCAGGCAGAGGCATTACATCTTACAGGTGGCAATAGTGGGTAATTTCCTTAAATTCATAGGCAATTATCATGATGGACGGAAAAAAAATCAGAGAAACGCATTGTCCTATATTATTATTAATAATAATAATAATAATAAATAGGTATTAAGTATTAGGTATTAGGTATAGCCATACATGCTAATTCATTTATGACCTCACCAGGGTCTTCCACAATCAGTTGTGTGAAGTATCGGGGTCATGAAGTAGTATCAACCAACTCTATTTGAGATGACTAGTATCCTCACCTAGCGTAACTTATTTTGGTTCAATTTAGATAGTTCACTCTCATCCCTATACTACGATGACCCCAATGGATATGCATTGATCTGCTAAATTTGGATATCCCAAAAAAATAGCATCTGAATGTTTCTGATACCCATGGCAAATATACCCACTAAAAGGATCTTTGAAAGTATATAGTGGCAGCAGCAAAGCATATGCATAATCATTTCGGAAATGATAAATCCCAAACGTTAGGATTTTAAGGAGTTAAATGCACAGAACCATCACTTTCGTGTCACAACTTGCGAAAAATCACCACTTTACAAAATGTGACATTTTGCACCAAACCGAAGAATTGACAGTGGCAAAAGACCCTGAGCCATTTTTTGAGCGCGTTTTGACGTGGCCGATCACGAGCAAGCGGGCAGCGGTGACGACGTGGCGCTAACGGTCGTTAACAGTCATCTTTTTTTTTTGCGCTCGGGACAAAGCTGCTGGGTCGGGCCTGTGACGCCCCCGGCCCGACCGTGCACTAATCATACACGCAAATGCGCACGATCAAGCCCAGGGACTCACGGGAAGATATCACAACACAACTCTAGACACAAAAATAAAATAATACAAGCTTTATATTACAAGACAGGGGCCTCGAGGGCTCGAATACATAGCTCGAGTTACACAAGCATCAGCGGAAGCATTAGTATCTGAGAACAGACATAGTTAGACAAGGCTGCCTTAAGAAGGCTGAGCAAAACAACGACATTTAGATCGAAAAGGCGCAGGCCTCCTACCTGGGAGCCTCCTAAACTACTCCTGGTCGTCGGTCTCCATGTAGTAGCAGGCTCCGCCGGGGTAGTAGTAGTCATCGACGGGATCAGCTGGCTCCAGGGCTCCGTCATCTGATCGCAGCAATCGGGTAGGGGGGAAAGGTAGCAAAGCAACCGTGAGTACTCATCCAAAGTACTCGCAAGACTTACATCAGATCTATGCTAAGTATGCATCGGTATCAAAGGGAAGGGGCTGTATCTGTGGACTAGACTGCAGAAATGCCAGAATAGAGAGAAGGCCTAGCCTATCGAAGACTAGCATCTTGCAGCATTAGAAGAGTGTAGATTAGTAGCATATAATAAAGCAACAAGCATGTAGTAGCAAAGCCCAGAGATCCTTCCTCGACTCCCTGCGAGAAAGCGATCCCGGAGCTAACATATTAATTAATGTAACATGTATCCAGTTCAAGTTGTAGTAGATCGGGATACAACACTGAGCATCCTGTTACCGTGGACACGGCTATTCGAATAGATAATCTTCCCTGCAGGGGTGCACTACTGTTACCCAACACGCTCGATTAACTCTGGCCGGACACACTTTTTCGGGTCATGCCCGACCTCGGCTGATCGACACGACGTAGTCCTACCTAGGCTCAGCAGAGAGGTCCCCGCTGGTCTACATCCTAAGTGCTCAGGGGTCTTGGGCCCATCGCCCTTTGCACTCTGGGTCATTGCGCGCAGGGCGAATCCAGGCGCCACCTCTCTCCTGGATGGCACCGGCCCAGCCGTGCCGCAATGCTGAACTGGACGTCTGACAGAGCTTTCGACTGATACATACGGCGCCGAGGGCCCCAATAAACCATTATCCCGCGTGGTGGTGGTGCGTATAGGCCAGTGGCCAACTCAGATCAAATACCCAAATCCGTTAGTGAATTATTACGAGCTCGCAGACACGAACAGGGCTCAAGGCTCACCTTCGACACCCTGTCGCACTGACTTGGTAACCCGCGGTCCAATGACCAGGGACCAGGCCCACCTCTCTCCTAGGTGGTCTCCACCTGCCCTGTCGTTCCGCCACATTAATCTCTCACGGGTACCCTTGGGTCAACCCAGCTTCAACAAAGGTCTGAGGTGAAGGTCAAAGTACCTGTGTGTCCGTATCATCAAGGGGGAATCTGAGGAATCACCCTCGAGGGATTCCCACTCGATGTAACCGTCAAGGTGAACTTGGAGGAATCACCCTCGATGGGTTCACACTTGAGGGGTTGCACGACAGAGGCATCATCGGAGGTGGTGAAAGAGGAATCACCCTCGGTAACCCACAACCGACTAGCTACGCTATAGAGATATCATCAGGAGTGAGGTAAGAGGTATCACCCTCGGCACTCGATAGTAGCTCTGCAGAGTCGTACAACTAAGGTGGTGTGCGGTGCTGTGTTCGGTCTCTGTGCATCGATCACACTGATCGAGTCACCGGTGGTAAAGCATGGCAACAAGGACAAGGGTGTGGGGCCATTGATGGATCACTAACCAGCCTATGCTAAGCATTTAGGATAACAGGTAATGTATCAACAACAGGTTACAAAATCAGGCTATGCATCAGAATAGGAGCAATCAATTACAGTAGCAAATTCTAATGCAAGCACGAGGAAGAAGGAATAGGTGATATAGGAATGATCAAGGGGGTTTGCTTGCCTGGAAGCTCTGAGGTAAAAGAGGGGTCGTCGGTGGAGTAGCAGTCCTCGGGGGCAACATCGGTCTCGGGGTCTACCGGAGAGAAGAGGGGGAGGAAACAGATAAATACATAGCAAACAAATGCACTCACAGAGCATGACATGGCAATATGCAATGCAGGGGTGACCTAATACATCCCTAAACCATTTTAGTTAATTTAGGAATTAATTTGGAATTATTTACCGGGGGTCAGGCACTATTCATCTATCAGAAACAGGCCTAAAGTTACAGGTTCTCCTACGCAGAGGGTTCTAACATGCATGCGGATGACATATTCGGATACGTTGGATTTTTCTGATCATTTTTCATATATAATTTATTTTCATCCGAGTTACGGTTTATTTTATATGATTTTTCAAAGTTTTAATCATTTTCTGGATTTTCTGGAATTAATTTAAATTCGAAAATTAAATAGCTAAATTGCTATGGGTACACAGAAATGTACCCAGCAAAGTGCTTATTAGGCTGACAGGTGGGTCCCAGTTGACTGCCCAGTCAGCAGTCAACTATGACCGTTGACTGGTCAACTGGACCAGTGGGTCCCACCTGTCATAGACTGATTTATTTAAACATGGGTTTAATTTATCCAATTAAGTTAATTAGCTAGCGGGACCCACATGTCAGTGTAATATTTAGTTAACAGAGTTAATTATTTTAAACTAATCCTAATTAGTGGTAGCGGGCCCACACGTCAGTGACTGGACCCAGTCCAGTCAGCACGTTGACTGGTCAACTGGGTCAACTGGGCCCGTGGGACCCAGCTGCCAGTGACCCAGAGGGGTGCCACGTGGCCGCCCCGTCAGCGCCGGCGCCGGAGAAGCTCCGGCGACCATTCCCGCGGCGGAACTTCGCCGGAGATGGTCGGAAACGCGGCACAAAGCTCCGTTCGCCGCGTGTTTGGTCGCGTTCGAAAGCTGGCGTGGCCGCGCGTCGCATGGTGCTACTGGTTGGTCTCGGGGAGGCCCTAAACGACGACGGCGACCACCGCAGCGGACGCCGGAGCCCGGGCGAATGCGGGGTTAGCGCTAGAGGCCACGGGGAGGAGATCTAGCGGCATGGGTGGTCTCAGGGAGGTGCTCTGAGCACGTTCACGTGGTCAGCTAGGCACGGCAGCGACGACATTGACGACAACGAGCTCTACAGCGGCGGCAAGGACACGGCAGCAACAGCAGCTCAACAGAAGCACGGGGCCGGGGCTAGAAGAAAGGGGAAATGACGAGAAGCTCACCGCGGGGCACAAGGAAGGCCGGCGGACGGTTTAGCAGCTGCAGGGGCGGCGGATCAGAGCGGCGGAGCCCCGGTGTCCCGAGGTGGACGACGACCCCGATCCGGCGTTGGAGTGGCGTAGAGCTCGCGTCCAGGGTTGGGGAGGAAGCAACAGTCGTCGGTGGTCCTAGCGGACACGTTCTTGGCGCTCGGGGACAACGGTGGCCACGACTACGGCAAGCCCACGGCATCGGTGGCGCTCGGCCGAGATGGGAGAGGAGAAGGAGAGGAGCGAGCGGGGTGGATAAGGGATGGCGCGAGTCCCCGAGGTGCCACGGCACCGCTCTTATCCTCCCATGTCCTCCTGTAGCGGCACGGCGACGTGGTTCGGCGGCGACGGCGCCCGGCGTCGGTCGCCACCGACGCGTGGAGGAGGGAGACGGCGACAACTCTGTTGGGCTGGGCCTGCACACTGTGCACTAAGGCCCAACCAACAGTGGCCCTTTTCTTTTTCTTTTATTTCTTTTTCTGTTTTCTTTTGTTCTTTTATGTAGCATTTTATTTTAGCTAGCAAATGAGTTTTGTAAAATGCATGACTTGCCAAATCAAATACTAGATAATGTCTGGCACTACCACAAAAAGTTTGGGAGTTATTTGAAGTGGTTTGAATTTTCCAAAATGAAATGGATTTAATAATGCTGTTTTGGGTACTGTTTTTGGATGTTAGGGTCAATTTGGGAATTCAAATAATGTTGGTTTTATTTTTATAATTGCTTTGGGATTATTTGCAATATTATGAACTATTTTGTTTAATTATTTGAAGAAGTAATTATTTGACTTGCAATTCAAATTTGGATTTTGAGTTTGAATTCTAAGACAAGTGGCACTTGTGCTTTACAAAAGATGCTGACTTGGCTTTGATCATGATGGATCCCTTTAGTACATTACAAGGGGGTGTTACAATTCTCCTCCTTTAAAAGAAATTCTCGTCCCGAGAATTAAGAGGTAGAAGGGAAAAGGTCGGGGTATTCTTCCCGTAGGCGATCTTCGCGTTCCCAAGTGGCTTCATCTTCTGAATGATTCGACCACTGAACTTTAAGTAACTTGATTGCCTTCTGACGGGTTTGACGTTCAGCTTGATCAAGAATACGTATCGGATGCTCCTTATAAGACAGGTCATCCTGCAATTCTAGCACTTCATGATCCACTGCTCGGATCGGATCCTTGAAGCAGCGACGGAGTTGCAACACGTGGAAGACATCATGAACCTGAGGAAGGTTCGATGGCAATTCCAATTGATATGCCACTTCTCCACGTCTTGCGAGAATACGGAATGGACCAATGTATCGAGGAGATAACTTGCCCTTGATTCCGAAACGGTGAATGCCCTTCATCGGGGTAACACGAAGGTATGCATGTTCGCCTGGTTGATAGACCATTACCTTGTGTTTACGGTCATAATTGCTCTTTTGACGAGACTGAGCAGTCTTCAGATGTTCCCGAAAGATACGAACTTGCTCTTCAGCGTGTTGGATAATGTCTGGACCGAAGAGTGGCCGTTCCCCAGTTTCTGACCAATTCAGAGGAGTTCGACACTTACGTCCATAAAGAACTTCAAATGGTGCCATCTTCAGACTAGCTTGATAGCTATTGTTGTAAGAGAATTCAGCATACGGGAGAGATTCCTCCTATTTCTTGCCAAAGGAGATGACACATGCGCGAAGCATATCTTCAAGCACTTGGTTGACTTGTTCAACTTGACCCTGGGACTGGGGGTGAAAAGCGGTGCTAAAGGACAGATGAGTTCCCATAGGTTCTTGGAAACTTTCCCAGAACCTTGAGGTAAAGAGGCTGCCACGGTCTGAACTGATCTCCAACGGAACACCGTGGAGTGACACAATTCTGGAAACATACAAGTCTGCTAACTGACTAGCAGTGATTGTCTCCTTGACTGGTAGAAAGTGAGCAACCTTTGAGAATCGGTCAATGACGACAAGAATAGCATCATGACCCTTCTGCGATCTGGGAAATCCAGTAATGAAATCCATTTCAACTTTGTCCCATTTCCATTCGGGAATAGCAAGTGGTTGTAGAGTACCAGCAGGTCTTTGATGTTCTGCTTTGATGCGACGGCAAACGTCACACTCAGCAACATAACGAGCAATGTCTCGCTTCATATGAGGCCACCAATACCGTTGACGAATGTCTTGGTACATCTTAGTACTACCCGGATGAATAGACAATGGTGTGTCATGTGCTTCTTTCATGACATCCGAGCGCGAGTCCAGATTTTGCTTTCTGGGGACCACTAGGCGGCCTTTGAAGAACAAGGTACCATCATCATCAACAGTGAAGAACGATGAATTTCCTTTGGAGAGATAGCTCTTAATCTTCTCGACTTCGGAATCATACTTCTGCCTTGTCTTGATGTTGTGGATGAGATTTGGTTCAACAACTAAGGTATTTAGATATCCTTGAGGAACTATCTCGATGTTCAGCTTTTGAAGCTCTTCATATAGGAGTGGTTGCTGTAGCTGAACCTCAAGTTCACAGCAATAGGATTTATGGCTCAAGGCATCAGCCATTACATTAGCCTTGCCAGGGGTATAAGAAATACCCAAGTCATAGTTTGTAATGGCCTCCATCCATCTTTGTTGACGGAGGTTCAGAGATGGCTGAGTGAACAAGTACTTCAGACTTTGATGATCCGTGTAGATCTCGCAACGATTACCAAGTAGGTAATGTCGCCATAACTTCAAAGCATAAATAACTGCTGCAAGTTCGAGATCATGCGTTGGATAGTTCTCTTCATGAGGACGCAACTGTCGAGAGCCATAAGCAATCACCTTACACTCTTGCATTAGGACACAGCCTAATCCTTGACGGGACGTGTCACAATAAATCACGAAGTCCTTGCGAGAATCTGGAGGAGCAAGCACTTGGGCAGATGTCAACTTGTCTTTAAGTGTCTGAAAACTTTCCTGACATTTGTCTGTCCACTCAAACTTAACGCCTTTGTGAAGCAGATCAGTCAGAGGCTTGGCAATCTTAGAGAAGTTCTCGACAAAACGGCGGCAATAGCTGGCGAGTCCGAGAAAACTTCTGACTTGCTTGACATTCTTCGGGGGAGTCCATTCAAGAATAGCCTGAACTCGTTCTGGGTTAACAGCAATGCCATCTTTGGAAATCACGTGACCGAGATATGTCACTTCAGATAACCAGAACTCACACTTGGAATATTTGGCATACAGTTGATGTTCACGCAGCTTCTCCAGTACAAGCCGAAGATGTTCGGCATGTTCTTCTTCATTCTTCGAATATACGAGGATATCATCTAGATAAACCAAGACGAATTTGTCTAGGTAATACATGAAGATGTAGTTCATTAACCGAGAGAAGGTTGCTGGAGCGTTGGTTAAGCCAAAAGACATGACAGTGTACTCGTAAGAACCATAGCGAGTAACGAAGGCTGTCTTCGGAATGTCCTCTTTACGAACTCGGATCTGGTGGTATCCCAATCTCAAATCAAGTTTTGAGAATACTAAGGAACCAGCAAGTTGATCGTACAGATCGTTAATTCTGGGAAGCGGATACTTGTTCTGAATTGTTGCTTGGTTGATAGGTCGATAATCTTGAACCAACCGATTCGTTCCATCCTTCTTCTTGACAAAGAGAGATGGTGCTCCCCAAGTAGAAGAACTAGGGAGAATGAAACCCTTACGAAGTGACTTGTCAATTTCCTCCTTAAGTTCAAGGAGTTCATGCGGCGGCATGTTGTATGGGCGCTTGGCAATAGGAGTAGTGCCCGGTTTCAAGTCGATGACGAATTCGACAGCTCTAGCAGGTGGTACTCCTGGAAGTTCCTCTGGGAAGACATCTTGAAAATCATGAACAACTGGAACATTCTTGATGCCTTCAAGAGGTGAAGCATTCAATGCATTCAGAGCAAATATCTGGCTCTCGGCATTCTGGATTATCTGGGCTGAGTAGTTGATCATCTGGCCAGAAGGGTGTGTGAGCTGGACTGTCTTGGCGGCACAGTCGATCAAAGCTTTATAGGCTGTCAACCATTCCATACCAAGAATGATGTCTATATTTGAAGGTCCGAGCACAAAGAGAGAAGCCAGAAAAAGTAGGCGTCCAATCTTGATTTGATTGTGAGGGCTTACCATTGTGGTTTGCCACTTGGATCCCGGAGATTGAACTGCCAAAGGAGTGGACAAATTCTCCATGTCTAACCCATGCAACCGAGCAAATTGTTGGGACACAAAGGCATGCGATGCTCCTGAATCAAAGAGAACAGAGGCAGGCACTGAATTCACGGGGAGGGTACCCATCACAATTTTCGGGGCCTCACGAGCTTCTTCAATCTTGACATGGGTGACTTGACCACAACTCAGAGCAGGCGGCATGGCACTACAACTTCTGTTACGATGGTTGATACGTCTCCAACGTATCTATAATTTTTGATTGTTCCATGCTGTTATATTATCAATCTTGGATGTTTTTATATACATTTACAGCAATTATATATCATTTTTTGGGACTAACCTATTAACTTAGTGCCCAGTGCCAGTTGTTGTTTTCTGCCTGTTTTTGGTTTTACAGAATATCAATACCAAACGAAGTCCAAATGCCACGAAACTTTTTGGAGATTTTTTTCTGGACATAACCAACACTAGAAGCTTCGGGAGAAGGCCAGAAGCCCCAGGAGGTGGCCACGAGCCACCAGGGCGCGCCCTGGTGCCTCGTGGGCCCACCTCTGCCTCTTTTGACCTAATTCCACCACTATAAATTCTCAAAAATCGGGAAACCAACAGAGGAGTCCACGAAATACTTTTTCCACCGCCGCAAGTTTCTGTTCTCGAGAGATCCCATCTGGAGGCCTTTTCCGGTGCTCCGCCGTAGGGGGAATCGATCACGGAGGGGCTCTACATCAACCTTGCTACCCTTCCGATGATGCGTGAGTAGTTTACCACAGACCTTCGGGTCCATAGTTAGTAGCTAGATGGCTTCTTCTCTCTTTTTGATCTTCAATACAATGTTCTCCTCGATGTTCTTGGAGTTCTATCATATGTAATCACTTTTTGCGGTGTGTTTGTTGGGATCCGATGAATTGTGAGTTTATGACCAGATTGTCCATGAATATTATTTGAGTTTTCTCTGAACTCTTTTATGCATGATTATTATAGCTTCGTATTTCTTCTCCGATCTATTGATTTGGTTTGGCCAACTAGATTGATTTATCTTGCCATGGGAAGAGGTGCTTTGTAATGGGTTCGATCTTGTGGTGCTCAATCCCAGTGATAGAAAGGGACATGACACGTATGTATCGTTGCTATTAAGGGTAAAAAGATGGGGTTTATTCATGCGTGAGTTTACCTTGTCTACATCATGTCATCGTTCTTAAGGCGTTACTCCGTTCTTTATGGACTTAATACACTAGATGCATGTTGGATAGCGGTCGATGTGTGGAGTAATAGTAGTAGATGCAGGCAGGAGTCGGTCTACTTGTATTGGACGTGATGCCTATATACATGATCATTGCCTTGGATATCGTCATGATTATTTGCTTTTCTATCAATTGCCCAACAGTAATTTGTCTACCCACCGTATGCTATTTTCTTGAGAGAAGCCTCTAGTGAAAACTATGGCCCCCGGGTCTATCTAAATCATATATTAAAAACACTAAAAATTTCTTGCTGCACTTTTCTTTTATTTATTTTATTTTGTATTTTTGTTTAATCTAGCTATCTATCACCATACAATTTAATCTTGCAATTGACCACCGAGGGATTGACAACCCCTCGTTTGCGTTGGGTGCAAGGATTTGTTGTTTGTGTGCAGGTACTGCTAACGAGGTGTTGCGTGATTCTCCTACTGGATTGATAACCTTGGTTTCATAACTGAGGGAAATACTTACCTCTACTGTGCTGCATCACCCCTTCCTCTTCGGGGAAAATACCAACGCAAGCTACAAGTAGCAGGAAGAATTTCTGGCGCCGTTGCCGGGGAGACATCATCAACATCTATCAAATACCTTTGCATAAACTCTCATCTCCTTGCATTTATTTTATTTGCCTCTCGTTTTCATCTCCCCCACTTCTAACAAGTTTTTACAAAAATACAAAAATATTTTTCGTTTGCCTTTTTCTTGTTTGCTTGCTCGTTACCTTGTTTGCTTAATCATGATGCCCCGAGGGAATTATCATGATACTTCTTATTATAAAATTTTGTCCGAAATTGAGAAAAATACTAAAGATTACATGACTACGCAGTTTGAGCACAACAAATTTTTTATCGAGGAACTCAAAGAACACTCTACTTTATTGGATGCTATTACAAAACAACTCGATGATGTTAGTAAAGAAGTTGCTAGTCTTCAATCTCAATTTGCTCTTACTGAAAATTTGCTAGGAAAAATTTCTGATGTGCAAGCTACGCTAGTAAATCAAATGGCAGCTAAGCCGGAATCATTAGAACATAGTAATGATGAGGATATTAAAATGATTGGTGTTTCCTCTATTGATTCTTTGTTTAGCAAAATTAAACTTGATGAAAAGGGGACTGAAGAAGAGTCAACTTTAGCTAAAGAGCGTCCCCATAATTCGGAGGGTGAAAATCTTGATAAGAAAATTGCTAAAAGTGGGTTTGGAGAGGAAAAACTTTAAATAGCGATGTGCCCACTCTCTTGGATTACAAAGATTTTAATTATGATAATTGTTCCTTGATTGAGTGCATTTCTTTGTTACAATCCATGTTAAATTCACCCAACTCTTATGAGCAAAACAAGGCTTTTACTAAACACATCGTAGAAGCAATGATGAAAGCGTTAGAATTAAAGCTAGAACTAGAAATTTCAATTCCTAGAAAATTATATGATGAATGGGGACCCACCATTAAATTAAAAATTAAAAATTATGAGTGCAGTGCTTTATGTGATTTAGGTGCTAGCGTTTCCACAATTCCAAAATCTCTATGCGATGTGCTAGGTTTTACCAATATATATGAATGTTCTCTTAATTTGCATCTTGCGGATTCTACTATTAAAAAGCCTTTGGGTAGAATTAATGATGTTCTTATTCTTGCAAATAGGAACTATGTGCCCGTTGATTTTATTGTACTTGACATTGAATGCAATTCTTCTTGCCCCATAATACTTGGTAGACCGTTCTTACGAACTATAGGTGATGTTATTGACATGAAAGAAGGGAATATAAAATTTCAGTTTCCATTAAAAAGGGGTATGGAGCATTTCCCTAGGAAAATAATTATAGCACCATATGAATCCATTATGAGGGCCACTTATAGAATCAACTTGAAAGATGACAATACTTGAAACTATGCATTATGCCTAGCTAGGGGCATAAAACAATAGCGCTTGTTGGGAGGCAACCCAATGAATAAAATAAATTTTTATTATTTGTTTCTGTTCTTGTGTGTTTTCACAATTATGCTACTGTTATTATTGTGTTTTTGTGTTTTTAATTAGGCTGTTTGTGCCAAGTAAAGCCTTTAGGATGATTTGGAAGATAGTATAATTGATGCTGTTTGGAAAACAGAAAGTTTTGCGTCCAGTGCTCGAATTTTGTTTCTGTACTGGAGCGTCAGAAAAATCTGAAATTTTTACACAGTATTGGTATATGAATTTCCCACGTTTTCCTAACTTTTCAGAATTTTTGGAGTTACAGAAGTATGGCTTTTAAATAGATTCCTACAGACTGTTCTGTTTTTGACAGATTCTGTTTTTGATGCACTACTTGCTTGTTTTGATGAAACTATGGATTGTATCGGGGGGTATAAGCCATGGAGAAGTTAGAATACAGTAGGTATCATGCAAAAATAAAATATGAATGGGTTTGCAACAGTACTTAAAGTAGTGATTTGTTTTGTTATACTAACGGATCTCATGAAGGTTTTGTTGAGTTTTGTGTGATTGAAGTTTTCAAGTTTTGGGTGAGATCACGATGGATGAAGGAATAAGGAGTGGCAAGAGCCTAAGCTTGGGGATGCCCGAGGCACCCCAAGGTAATATTCAAGGAAGACTCAAGCGTCTAAAGGCATCCCCTCTTTCTTCTACCAACCATCGGTAATTTTACTTGGAGCTATATTTTTATTCGTCACATGATATGTGTTTTCCTTGGAGTGTCGTGTATTATATGAGTCTTTGCTTTGTTTCCTTTTTAGTTTGTCACAATCATCCTTGCTGAACACACCTATTTTGAGAGAGCCACACGTTCATCATAATTTGTTAGAATACTCTATGTGCTTCACTTAAAAAAAATTGAGCTAGGCAGTTGCTCTAGTGCTTCACTTAAATCTTTTTTAGCACGGTGGCGGCTATATTTTGAAGAAATGAACTCTCATGCTTCACTTATATTATTTTGAGAGTTGACAAGATTAAAATTTTGAAGAAATAAACTCTCATGCTTCACTTATATTATTTTGAGAGTTGATAAGATTGAAATTTTGAAGAAATATTTGCACTCTCATGCTTCACTTAAATCTTTTTGAGAGTTGATGATAGTAATGGTAATTTGCACAACATATGAATTTGGTCCCAAAGTGATGAATATTCAAGAGGGATATAATAAAAACTTTCATATAGATCATTGGATATGATAAGTTTGATTCCTTGCAATAGTTTTGCGATATGGAGATGATGACATATGAGTCATGTTAGTGAGTAATTGTGATTTAGTAAGAATATTAGTGTTAAGGTTTGTGATTCCCTATGCATGCACATCAAGTCAATAGTTATGCAACGAAATTATATCCTACTTATGGTGCATTATTCGGTGTTAGTTATGTTCAATGCATGTTTATGACCGTTTTCGCTTTTTGGTTGGTTGCTTCTCAATCTATTTGCTAGCCTTCATTTGTACTAAGTGGAAGTACTGCTTGTGCATCCAAACTCTTTAAACCCAAGTTGTGCCAAATGAGTCCACTATATCTACCTATATGCGGTATTTCAATGCCGTTCCAAGTAAATTTGCGTGTGCCAACTCTAATTTTCAAAATAATTTTTCCGTTTTGTGTGCCCGTACCGCTCATGAAGCGGCAGGGGGTGGCCATTGTTTTCCATGCTAGGTGTGTTATTCTCACGATGAGTGTTTATTCACTTGTCATTGCACGAGAGAGTGGCTGGTAATAGGGATGCCCAGTCCCATAATGAATCAAAAATTAATAACAACAAAATTCCTTGGAAAGTGTTGGTATGGAGGGCACCCGTGGATACGGCTAGCCATGGATTGTGAAAGAATGGTGGAAACGAAATAAACTTTACTATCTGTTTGGGAACCGCCTATGATGTGTCTAGCATGGAAAATATTGGGAATTCTCGGTCGTTTTCGTTGACAGGAAAAGCATGCCTCTCAAAATATTTTATCTCTCTAATTTAAGCTTTGAGCTCTGGCACATTAGCAAATCTCTGCTTCCCTCTACGAAGGGCCTATCTATTTACTTTTATGCAATTTTTATTTTTCTTGAGTCTCCATCTTCTCTTATAAAGCACCAACTAGAGAGCACTATTGTCATACTTGTGCATTGTGTGTAGCTAATATTTGAGTGTGTTTCATGAATGGACCAATGATTGAGCATAATGGGCTAGGGATAACTTTCTTTAGCGTTGATATTTTGAAAGGCATGGTTGCTTGTTAGTATGCTTGAGTATTTATATCTTCATGTCAAACTATAGACTATTGCTTTGAATCATTCAAGTCCAAATGTACATGCTATAAAAGAAAAGAATATATGATGAATATGATAGGCAGCATTCCACATCAAAAATTCTGTTTTTATCATTTACCTACTCGATGACGAGCAGGAATTAAGCTTGGGGATGCTGATACGTCTCCAACGTATCTATAATTTTTGATTGTTCCATGTTGTTATATTATCAATCTTGGATGTTTTTATATACATTTACAGCAATTATATATCATTTTTGGGACTAACCTATTAACTTAGTGCCCAGTGCCAGTTGCTGTTTTCTGCCTGTTTTTGGTTTTATAGAATATCAATACCAAACGAAGTCCAAATGCCACGAAACTTTTTGGAGATTTTTTTCTGGACATAACCAACACTAGAATCTTCGGGAGAAGACCAGAAGCCCCAGAAGGTGGCCACGAGCCACCAGGGCGCGCCTGGGGGGTGGGGGGGCAGGCGCGCCCTGGTGCCTCGTGGACCCACCTCTGCCTCTTTTGACCTAATTCCACCACTATAAATTCCCAAAAATCGGGAAACCAACAGAGGAGTCCACGAAATACTTTTTCCGCCGCCGCAAGTTTCTGTTCTCGAGAGATCCCATCTGGAGGCCTTTTCCGGTGCTCCGCCGGAGGGGGAATCGATCACGGAGGGGCTCTACATCAACCTTGCTGCCCTTCTGATGATGCGTGGGTAGTTTAACACAGACCTTCGGGTCCATAGTTAGTAGCTAGATGGCTTCTTCTCTCTTTTGATCTTCAATACAATGTTCTCCTCGATGTTCTTGGAGTTCTATCCGACGTAATCACTTTTTGCGGTGTGTTTGTTGGGATCCGATGAATTGTGAGTTTATGATCAGATTATCCATGAATATTATTTGAGTTTTCTCTGAACTCTTTTATGCATGATTATTATAGCTTCGTATTTCTTCTCCGATCTATTGATTTGGTTTGGCCAACTAGATTGATTTATCTTGCCATGGGAAGAGGTGCTTTGTAATGGGTTCGATCTTGCAGTGCTCAATCCCAGTGACAGAAAGGGACATGACACATATGTATCATTGCTATTAAGGGTAAAAAGATGGGGTTTATTCATGCGTGAGTTTACCTTGTCTACATCATGTCATCGTTCTTAAGGCGTTACTCCGTTCTTTACGGACTTAGTACACTAGATGCATGCTGGATAGCGGTCGATGTGTGGAGTAATAGTAGTAGATGCAGGCAGGAGTCGGTCTACTTGTATTGGACGTGATGCCAATATACATGATCATTGCCTTGGATATCGTCATGATTATTTGCTTTTCTATCAATTGCCCAACAGTAATTTGTCTACCCACCGTATGCTATTTTCTTGAGAGAAGCCTCTAGTGAAAACTATGGCCCCCGGGTCTATCTAAATCATATATTAAAAACCCTAAAAATACCTTGCTGCACTTTTCTTTTATTTATTTTATTTTGTATTTTTGTTTAATCTATCTATCTATCACCATACAATTTAATCTTGCAATTGACCGCCGAGGGATTGACAACCCCTCGTTTGCGTTGGGTGCAAGGATTTGTTGTTTGTGTGCAGGTACTGCTAACGAGGTGTTGCGTGATTCTCCTACTAGATTGATAACCTTGGTTTCATAACTGAGCGAAATACTTACCTCTACTGTGATGCATCATCCCTTCCTCTTCGGGGAAAATACCAACGCAAGCTACCAGTAGCAATGGTTTCGACGACCCTTCTTACGGCCAACAGGAGGACGTGATGCATTCTGCAGCTGATCCGGGCGACAGTTGATAGTAAGGTGCCCTGGCTGCCCACACTTGCGGCATAAACCATCATTATGGGGAGGAGCCATAGCATTGGGTTGTACACCCTGAATCGTTAGCTGTCTCGGCGGTGGAGGCAGACGAGGTGCGACATAAGACGACCTTGGTGTTGGAGCCGGTCGGTGATAGACATTGTGCGGAATCCGGACTTGATGTTTCTGAGCAGGCTATCCTGAGGATGAGCCAACATCACGAGTGCACTTGAGCGACTCCTGGTACTCAGTCAGACCAGTTTCAGCTCGGAAAGCTTGGCTAACAAGCGTTGCAAAGTCTGCGCAATCATGGACGACAAGTGCGAGCTTTATATCAGGACGCAGTCCTTCACGGAATTTCTCCTGCTTGCGAGCGTCAGTGCAGACGTCATCCTCAGCATAGCGGGATAAATCAAGGAATTTCCTCTGATATTCATCAATAGTCATCTTGCCCCGTGTGAGTTTGCGGAACTCCTTCTTCTTCTGGTCCATCAGACCTTGAGGAATGTGCCGTGCACGAAAGGCTGACTGAAATTCTATCCATGTGGTGGCTGTCCCAGCAGGCAGCATACGCCTGTGGCTTTCCCACCATTGAGCAGCTGAACCCCTCAGATGATACGTCGCATAGGTGACGTAACTGGTAGGGGCAACATTAGCCGACTCCATCTGAAAAGCGATGTCACGGAGCCAATCATCAGCATCCATTGGATCAGTCGAGTTGCGGAAGGTGGACGGGTTGAGGCGCACGAATTCTTGTAGTGTTATTGGGGCAGGCGGTTGATGAGCATTCTGGTTTGGAAATTGGTCCATTACCCCAGTCATAAACTAACGATTCAGCTCAAACTGCTGCATCATTGCGGCAATATAGGGTGGAGGTGGAGGATCGTCAGCCATCCTGCTAAAATCAACAGGGGCAGTTTAGCAAGAACAACTGCAAGTGTAAGGAGTCAATCATGATGTAACATGGGCAATGAACAAGAAGTGCATTAGATAGATATTAGTAGTCGTTAAAGACATACAGATCTATGCACTGAGTTGGATACAAACGGACAGCACGAGTTCGGAAACACTCGCAACTAGACAAACTAGGCGGCACGCAGGCACGCGGTGGAGAGATACAACAACGAGACATAGCAAAGGCTACATCAACGTCGGAGAAAACTACTGGAGCAAGGAATCTGCAAATGATAACGCACGGTGCCCTCGGTAAAAGGATCCTGCGGTTTGTGAACACTGTGAAGCAGAATCTGGCCCTCAATTCAAAGGAGGGCTATTTCAAAACTCCGGGTGGATGTGTTCACGAGAACCTAGAGTTAGAGTCAGTAAAAAATTTAACCCGAAAAGAAGGGAAATCAGAATCCCAGAGTAAAGGAGAGGAATAAAAGATCCTAAACCCATCCATTGGCGACGTGGGCCCGTAAGCCACACAACCATGTTAGTAAAATAGTTTTCCAAAGACTAGACTCAACTTCGGCCAAGGAGTTGGAAAGGGGGCTACCTACAGGCAGTCGGCTCTGATACCAACTTGTGACGCCCCCGGCCCGACCGTGCACTAATCATACACGCAAATGCGCACGATCAAGCCCAGGGACTCACGGGAAGATATCACAACACAACTCTAGACACAAAAATAAAATAATACAAGCTTTATATTACAAGCCAGGGGCCTCGAGGGCTCGAATACATAGCTCGAGTTACACAAGCATCAGCGAGAGCATTAGTATCTGAGAACAGACATAGTTAGACAAGGCTGTCATAAGAAGGCTGAGCAAAACAATGACATTTAGATCAAAAAGGCGCAGGCCTCCTGCCTGGGAGCCTCCTAAACTACTCCTGGTCGTCGGTCTCCATGTAGTAGCAGGCTCCACCGGGGTAGTAGTAGTCGTCGACGGGATCAGCTGGCTCCGGGGCTCCGTCATCTGATCGCAGCAATCGGGTAGGGGGAAAAAGGTAGCAAAGCAACCGTGAGTACTCATCCAAAGTACTCGCAAGACTTACATCAGATCTATGCTAAGTATGCATTGGTATCAAAGGGAATGGGCTGTATCTGTGGACTAGACTGCAGAAATGCCAGAATAGAGAGAAGGCCTAGCCTATCGAAGACTAGCATCTTGCAGCATCTTGCAGCATTAGAAGAGTGTAGATTAGTAGCATATAATAAAGCAACAAGCATGTAGTAGCAAAGCCCAGAGACCCTTCCTCGACTCCCTGTGAGAAAGCGATCCCGGAGCTAACATATTAATTAATGTAACATGTATCCAGTTCAAGTTGTAGTAGATCGGGATACAGCACTGAGCGTCCAGTTACCATGGACACGACTATTCGAATAGATAATCTTCCCTGCAGGGGTGCACTACTGTTACCCAACACGCTCGATTAACTCTGGCCGGACACACTTTTTGGGGTCATGCCCGGCCTCGGCTGATCGACACGACGTAGTCCTACCTAGGCTCAGCAGAGAGGTCCCCGCCGGTCTACATCCTAAGTGCTCAGGGGTCTTGGGCCCATCGCCCTTTGCACTCCGGGTCGTTGCACGCAGGGCGAATCCAGGCGCCACCTCTCTCCTGGATGGTGCCGGCCCAGCCGTGCCGCAATGCTGAACTGGACGTCTGACAGAGCTTTCGGCTGATACATACGGCGCCGAGGGCCCCATTAAACCATTATCCCGCATGGTGGTAGTGCGTATAGGCCAGTGGCCAACTCAGATCAAACACCCAAATCCGTTAGTGAATTATTATGAGCTCGCGGACACGAACAGGGCTCAAGGCTCACCTCCGACACCCTGTCGCACTGACTTGGTAATCCGCGGTCCAACGACCAGGGACCAGGCCCATCTCTCTCCTAGGTGGTCTCCACCTGCCCCGTCGTTCCGCCACATTAATCTCTCACGGGTACCCTTGGGTCAACCCGGCTTCAACAAAGGTCTGAGGTGAAGGTCAAAGTACCCGTGTGTCCGTATCATCAAGGGGGAATCCAAGGAATCACCCTCGAGGGATTCCCACTCGATGTAACCGTCATGGTGAACTTGGAGGAATCACCCTCGATGGGTTCACACTTGAGGGGTTGCACGACAGAGGCATCATCGGAGGTGGTGAAAGAGGAATCACCCTCGGTAACCCACAACCGACTAGCTACGCTACAGAGATATCATCAGGAGTGAGGTAAGAGGTATCACCCTCGGCACTCGATAGTAGCTCTGCAGAGTCGTACAACTAAAGGGGTGTGCGGTGCTGTGTTCGGTCTCTGTGCATCGATCACACTGATCGAGTCACCGGTGGTAAAGCATGGCAACAAGGACAAGGGTGTGGGGCCATTGATGGATCACTAACCAGCCTATGCTAAGCATTTAGGATAACAGGTAATGTATCAACAGCAGGTTACAAAATCAGGCTATGCATCAGAATAGGAGCAATCAATTACAATAGCAAATTCTAATGCAAGCACGAGGAAGAAGGAATAGGTGATATAGGAATGATCAAGGGGGTTTGCTTGCCTGGAAGCTCTGCGGTAAAAGAGGGGTCATCGGTGGAGTAGCTGTCCTCGGGGCCAACGTCGGTCTCGGGGTCTACCGGAGAGAAGAGGGGGAGGAAACAGATAAATACATAGCAAACAAATGCACTCACAGAGCATGACATGGCAATATGCAATGCATGGGTGACCTAATACATCCCTAAACCATTTTAGTTAATTTAGGAATTAATTTGGAATTATTTATCGGGGGTTAGGCACTATTCATCTATTAGAAACAGGCCTAAAGTTATAGGTTCTCCTACGCAGAGGGCTCTAACATGCATGCAAATGACATATTCGGATACGTTGGATTTTTCTGATCATTTTTCATATATAATTTATTTTCATCCGAGTTACGGTTTATTTATATGATTTTTCAAAGTTTTAATCATTTTCTGGATTTTCTGGAATTAATTTAAATTCAAAAATTAAATAGCTAAATTGCTACGGGTACACACAAGTGTACCCAGCAAAGTGCTTATTAGGCTGACGGGTGGGTCCGAGTTGACTGCCCAGTCAGCAGTCAACTATGACCGTTGACTGGTCAACTGGACCAGTGGGTCCGACCTGTCATATACTGATTTATTTAAACAGGGGTTTAATTTATCTAATTAAGTTCATTAGCTAGCAGGACCCACATGTCAGTGTAACATTTAGTTAACAAAGTTACTTATTTTAAACTAATCCTAATTAGTGGCTGCGGGCCCACACGTTAGTGACTGGACCCAGTCCAGTCAGCACGTTGACTGGTCAACTGGGTCAACTTGGCCCGTGGGACCCAGCTGCCAGTGACCCAGAGGGGTGCCACGTGGCTGCCCCATCAGCGCCGGCGCCGGAGAAGCTCCAGCGACCATTCCCGCGGCGGAACTTCGCCGGAGATGGTCGGAAACGCGGCACAAAGCTCCGTTCGCCGTGTGTTTGGTCGCGTTCGAAAGCTGGCGTCGCCGCGTGTCGCGTGGTGCTACTGGTTGGTCTCGGGGAGGCACTAAACGACGACGGCAACCACCGCAGCGGATGCCGGAGCTCGGGCGAATGCGGGGTCAGCGCTAGAGGCCACGGGGAGGAGATCACGTGCTCAGCTAGGCACGGCAGCGACGACTTTGACGGCAACGAGCTCTACGGCGGCGGCAAGGACACGGCAGCATCAGCAGCGCAACAGAAGCACGGGGCCGGGGCTAGAAGAAAGGGGAAACGACGAGAAGCTCACCGTGGGGCACAAGGAAGGCCGGTGGACGGTTTAGTAGCTGCAGGGGCGGCGGATCGGAGAGGCGGAGCTCTGGTGTCCCGAGGTGGACGACGACTCCGATCCGGCATTGGAGTGGCGTAGAGCTCGTGTCCAGGGTTGGGGAGGAAGCAGCAGTCGTCAGTGGTCCTAGCGGACATGTTCTCGGCACTCAGGGACGACGGTGGCCACGACTACGGCAAGCCCACGGCGTCGGTGGCGCTCGGCCGAGATGGGAGAGGAGAAGGAGAGGAGCGAGCGGGGTGGATAAGGGATGGCGCGAGTCCCCGAGGTGCCACGGCGCCGCTCTTATCCTCCCACGCCCTCCTGTAGCGGCGTGGCGACGTGGTTCGGCGGCGACGGCGCCCGGCGTCGGTCGCCACCGACGCATGGAGGAGGGAGACGACGACGACTATGTTGGGCTGGGCCTGCACACTGTGCACTAAGGCCCAGCCAACAGTGGCCCTTTTCTTTTTCTTTTATTTCTTTTTCTATTTTCTTTTGTTCTTTGATGTAGCATTTTCTTTTAGCTAGCAAATGAGTTTTGTAAAATGCATGACTTGCCAAATCAAATACTAGGTAATGTATGGCACTGCCACAAAAAGTTTGGGAGTTATTTGAAGTGGTTTGAATTTTCCAAAATGAAAATGGATTTAATAATGCTGTTTTGGGTACTGTTTTTGGATGCTAGGGTCAATTTGGGAATTCAAATAATGTTGGTTTTATTTTTATAATTGCTTTGGGATTATTTGCAATATTATGAACTATTTTGTTTAATTATTTGAAGAAGTAATTATTTGACTTGCAATTCAAATTTGGATTTTGAGTTTGAATTCTAAGACAAGTGGCACTTGTGCTTTACAAAAGATGCTGACTTGGCTTTGATCATGATGGATCACTGTAGTACATTACAAGGGGGTGTTACAGGGCCGGCACATTCGATCGTTTCTGTTTACTGGGCTGCTGGGTCAGGATTTGCTCGTTCGATTCTTCTCCAAAAAACGAAAACCAAGCGGTACTTCAATCGGTTGACTGCGCCCGTTCGGTTTCTCCAGAAAACCCCAGTCTCCACACACACACTACATTCATTCACCCTCCTTGCACAGATAACTACCACTCCACAGCCTCTCCATCGCTCCTCTCCATCCAACTTCCTCCTTCCACAGAAACCAAAGAAAACCTCCATCGCGCCATGGCATTTGGCCTCGGATGGGACCAGGCGCTGCAAGAGATCTTCGACGGCGATAGCACCAACCTCTCCTACGTGCGCGAGGTGAGCACCTGGTACGCCAGCATTGCAATCCTCAATAATCATGCGCGCGCGGTGAGGGCCTGCGCCAACCATGAGGAGAGGGCTCGATTGCCAGACCTCCACCGCCCACTCATCAAGAACTTGGTCTGGGCGATGGGGGAAGCCAAGGATTCCCCGGATCCATTCCAGTGGGCACGATGGTACATGTACCAGAACTGCGACTAATTCCGCGTGGACTACGAGCTCGACAGGGTAATACCAGTGCTGCCCGTCGCTCTGATGGAGATGGCAGGTAGAGCCGCCGCAGATGGAGCAGTGCTACTTGTAGACTGCGTTGGTATTTCCCCGAAGAGGAGAGGATGATGCAGTATAGTAGAGATAAGTATTTCCCTCAGTTAAGAACCAAGGTTATCAATCAAGTAGGAGAACCACACAAAATCCTTTAGCAGCACCTGCACACACAAAAACAAACACTTGCACCCAACGCAAATAAGAGGGTTGTCAATCCTCTTAGCGGTTATTTGCAAGGATTAATTCTGATAGTGGTAGATAGATAAAGTAAAATACTAAATAAAATAAAGTAAATAAAATTGCAGCAAGGTATTTTTGGATTTTAATATATGATAAAAGTAGACCCGGGGGCCATAGTTTTCACTAGAGGCTTCTCTCTCGAACACATAGCATACGGTGGGTAAACAAATTACTGTTGGGCAATTGATAGAAAAGCAAATAAGTATGACCGATTCATGGCAATGATCATGTATATAGGCATCATGTTTGAGACAAGTAGACCGACTCCTGCCTGCATCTACTACTATTACTCCACCCATCGACCGCTATCCAGCATGCATCTAGGGTATTAAGTTAATAAAAACAGAGTAACGCCTTAACCAAGATGACATGATGTAGACAATGTAAACTCAAGAAATATGATTAAACCCCATCTTTTTATCCTTAATGGCAACAATAAAAATACGTGTCATGTCCCTTTCTGTCACTGGGATTGAGCACCGCAAGATTGAACTGTCATGCCCAATATGCGATCCTATCCTCGAGGGACTCGGAGGCCCCACCAGGAATAGAAGCGCATATCGAAGACGAATGCAAGGTGGATATCATTACATCGTACCATGTACATAATAGATGGGGATACATACAAATACATATAGACATCACAGGTATGCATCACTACATAGCAAACACCACACATAAGAGCAGAATCCGACTACGGATGAAACACAAATGAAAAACACGAACGACATCCACCCTGCTAGCCCAGGCTGCCGACCAGGAACCTATCCCAAGATCGACGAAGAGGAAGAAGTAGAAGAAAAAC
Source organism: Elymus sibiricus (assembly GCA_039707655.1). NCBI lineage: Eukaryota > Viridiplantae > Streptophyta > Magnoliopsida > Poales > Poaceae > Elymus > Elymus sibiricus. The sequence goes on from CM077674.1 coordinate 316,868,466, forward strand.
TCCAAAAGCAAACGCGCATCGCTCTCGCGTCAGATCATCGCATTACCTATACCTGCATCTGTTGTTGTAGTAATCTGTGAGCCACGAGGACTCAAGAATCCCATAACCATGGGTAGCAAGACTATCAAAGCTTAATGGGTATGGAAGGGTAAAGTGGTGAGGTTGCAGCAAACACTAAGCATTGTATGGTCGCTAACTTACGAGTACAAGAATAAGAAGAGTAATCTACGCATAACGGTCACAAACTAATAATGATCAAGAAGTGATCTTGAACACCTACTTACGAGTCAAACATAACCCCACCGTGTTCTCTTCTCGAACTTCCTCGAAAAGAGACGATCACGTTTACGCACGCGGTTGGTGTATTTTAATTAGGATTAGTGTCAAGTTCTCTACAACCGGAGGTTATAAATATCCAAGTCGCCACATAACCGCGGGCACGGCTTCGCGTAAGATTTAACCCTGCAGGGGTGTTCCAACCTGGTCCATCACAAACCAACACAAGCTGCGGTGGAAATACCTCAACCTCGAGATAGCCCGAAGTATCCTCGGAATCCCGGTGCACAAGACATTTCGACAATGGTAACACAAGTCCAGCAAGACCTCCCGACGTGCCGACACCCCGATTGGAGCCGCGCGTATCTCGAAATCAGGCCACGATCGGATGGGACATCCTACAGGTACCAAAACCCCCGGTTTCCCCGCGGTGGCCCCGCAGTCTACCCGGTTCGGACCAACACTCATGAGGAGCACTGGCCCGGGGTTGTTGATTAAAATATCCTCGGGTTAGCTAGACCCTATGCAAGTTTTAGTTGTTATTAGGCAAATGTTAAAACCAATGTTGGGCCTTGCTGGAAGCGGATATTCAAAGCGAATAATCAGGAGGGTCGCATTCCCCTGAGCATGTTAGGAACGCTAATCAAGGATCATAACACCGGCATTACGGAAACTAAGGCGGCATGAGTGGAACAAAACACTAGGCAAAAGGCCGAGCCTTCCACACACAACCAAGTATATAGATGCATTAATTAAGTAAGAGATATTGTGATATCCCAACATATCCATGTCCCAACATGGAACAACCTGCACTGCACCTGCAACTAAGAACGCTATAAGAGGGGCTGAGCAAAGCGGTAACATAGCCAAACAACGGTTTGCTGGGTAAGGTGGTTAGAGGCTGTATCATGGCATATTAAGGGCTGGCATGTATGTGGTAGGAAGCGTGACATAGCGATAGCAACGAGACAACTAGCAAGCAAAGATAGTAAAGATATCCAAGGTCATGATCATCTTGCCTGAAATCCCGCTAGGAAGAAGACCAAATCCATGAAGAAGACGAACACGCGTAGTCGAACGAATCCTCACAATCGCAACATAACCGGAGCTATCAAGAAGAAGCACAACCGGAAAGAAGGAAACAACATGGTAAACACACAAGCATAACATGGCATGATGCACAACCAAATATGATGCATGTCAAGTTTAAAGATGCATGGCATGGCAAAGACGCAACAAACAACTACTACACTTTAAGTGAAGCTCAATATGCAACGAGTTGCATATTGACGAAACTCCACAACAATTTATTTAGTTCACTCCCGTTTATGTACTCAACAAGATTAAATGTTGTTAATCATTGCAGGAGGTGAAGCATAATTAATCTACATATCTAGGCAATTTAAATGAGGCCGGAGACAACACATAACAATTCCGAAAAATCCACATATGTAATTTTTGAATTTGGTACTGTTCTGCCCTATACACAATTTTATTGTTGTTAAACAGAAAAATAAAGTGCATCATGATAATCTACACCTTTTTCTACCCCATTTACATATAAAGTTTGTTTTAATTCGATGCACGGTTATTTAGTTGTGAGCTTTTAAAATGATGGCATCTTCCTGTAATTAATGCATGTCCAGGAATAAATGGCAAAATCGCAGGAGCTGAAAAAAACTATACGGGCCGAAACAGAGCACTAACGGGCTACACAGGGTGAGCGTGGGTTAACTAAACCATGCACAGGGCGGGGTAAGATGCAGACCGCTCACCTACGGTCCATGGACCAATCGGTGCAGCAGACGATGATGTTCCGTTTGGCTCGTTGTACAGCGCGGTCTACGCGGAGAAGTGGACGACGCGGTACTGGGACGAAGCAGAGCCGGACAGAGCAGAGCCGGGCGGCACGGCGCCGTTTGGTTCGCAGGACGACGAGGATCCTGGACGGGAGTGGACGGAGCCATACAGGATGCTTCCTGGCGCCCGGGACGGAGCTGCACGCCGGCACGCCCGGGGCGGCGCGGATCCGGCTGGAGGCAAGGCGGGGGAGTCCATTCCCGGCCTCGGCGCGAGGTGGCAGAGCTCCATGGCGGTGGCGAGGGAGCTAGTGTAGGAGAACAGGGAGGTCGGGGTGAGAGAGAGATTCAGAGAGAGAAAGAGAGAGAAGGAGAGAAGGAGGAGAAGGACGGCGGAGAGCTCGGGACGGGGCCGGCCTGGGTGGTCGCCGGCGGCGGCGGGGTAGACGAGGAAGTCGAGGCGACGGGGTTCCGCGGCGCGCTCGGGAGGAGCTCGGGCGCGAGGTGAGCGCGCTGGCGTGTGGGCAGCTCGGGTTGCCCCGGGCCCCGATGGGCTCAGGCGGGCCTCTAGATGGGCTTCGCGGGCCCGTGCGGCAGGGAGGTGGTGGCTGGGGGACAGGTGGCGCGACGGGAGTGAAGGAGAAGGCGGTTGCGGCGGCGGCTGGGCCGTGGGGCGGCGGGGTGCTGGTTGTGCACGAAAAACAAGGGAGGTGGCGGCGGCTGTGGGTAGGAGAAGGGCTAGGGCTAGGGTTTCGTCCACAAATGGCAGGGGAGGCTGTCTATTTATAGACAGGGGCTAGAGGAGGGTTTTGTGGTGTTTTCGAGCCGTTCGATTTTGATCGGACGGCTCCGGCGAGAGGGGCAGTGTAGGTGGGTCTAGGGGGCTGTGTAGACGGGATTGGGCCAAGAAAAGAGGGAAGATGTCAGCCCGGCACGGTTTTCGGAACACCGAAAACGTCCGACGTTTGACCGGCTATAGTGCCGCTATAGGTTATCCGTTGGGGCATCAAACGAGCTCCGAATGGGACAAAATTTGGCAGGCGTTCTACCTACAATATAATAAGACCGCAAGGCAACTTTCACTCCATTCCGAGAACATTTTTATCCCACTTATAAAATAATATTTCGTAGCTGCCGCGGGCGCGTGCGAGTGTGTCGTATCTCGAAACGGACAACGGAAGGAACGGAGAGAAAGACAACTACGAACGGACGCAAGTTTTATGAAAACATGCGGATGAAAATGCACATGATGACATGGCAAGGTGCAACAAACGAATCACATGGCAACGATGGAAAATAAATGGAAGGAATCTGGAGCATCGGTCTCGGGGCGTCACAACTCTCCCCAACTAACAGAAGATCTCGACCCGAGATCTTAGGGAGGAACCAGAGGATGAAGAGGAAGAGAAAAAAGGAAGAGGGAAAATAAAGTTGCTTCTTTGACAAACGAGTGAAACGAAAGAACCTTGAGAGGTTGAACAACTCGAAAGAGAGGGTGCAACGGAGATGAACGAAGTTGGGAGCACTCTGGAAGAAAAGAGGAACGGAGAGTATGATGAGAATCAAGAGCTCAAGAGAAAAGATAGACTATGAAGCCACTCCGGTTAGAACAAGATAGAAAGGAATAAGAACGAAAGAATTCAGATATCATCCCGGTAGACGAGAAAAGTAGAGGTTGACAAGAAGAAAGACTTGAAAATAGGACACAACACTCTGGTAAAATGGATAAGCAAGGAAATAACATGGTCTTGGCGAAACGAGATAATGGGTCGAAGAGAGCAACATCACCATGCCTCCGAAACGAAAGAATAGAAGCTAAATCGTTAGAAAGAAAAAGAAAGGGGAAACAAAAGACAACTTCCACCATAATTGAATTGAGAAGCATCCTTACAAAGAAGGATTGAACGGAGTTGTTGGAAAAATCAACAACGAAAAGAATAAGCTTGTTGTGGGCTTATGGAAAACATCTCCTAGCTTGAGGTGAAATTCTGCCACTTACGAAACAATTGATTGCTTGAGAGCAACATGGAGATGAAAAACTTCTTTCACCGAGATAACAAGGAGAAAACTTGGATCATTGATACGCACCACAATAGCCACAATCCTTAGGATAGGCTTTAGGTGAAATCTATACCAAGATAACTCCAACGAAGAGATTGATGGGTTTAAATATCTCATTCCTGACAACTTATGAATCATGAAACACGAAGGGAAATTATCAAGATTGACATAACACCACCTCAAAAGACAAGGTAGAAAGGATTTGCACTTTGAAAAGCAAGACTAGGAATACTTGAGCTCCAAGAAGAATCTTAATGAACACTTCGAGAATGAATTAAATACTTAACGAGCCACGAAGAAGAAACTCTCGAAGAACTCCGGATAGAAAGGATGCTAGAAAAGAAGTGAAGGCTGAAGAACATGATGAAGCCTTGCAATGATTTAGATGGAGCTTCGTGACGAGAAAACTGGGAAAACTTGGATCTTCGGAGAAGAAAAGTTGAAGCGAATTGAATTGAAACATGATATCATGAACGGACTCCGGAAGAAGGAATTAAATCACCTCGATGAAACAAGAATAAGAATTATGATATGTCTATCCTTCATCAAAATAAATTGATGAAAAGCAATGGATTTGCATATTACTTATTCTTCTTGAAAAGATTAAAGAGAGATATAGCGCCAACTTGACGAAGTCTTCGAGGAAACACCGGTAGGATTTTGGAAAGAACAAATGAATTGATACGATAACAAAGGAAGAGGAATCTTGAACGAACCACCGTAAGAAATGAAAAGAACGAATAAAAAGAGAATTAATCGCCGGGAAGAATTAGAAAACGAACGAGGATACTTGAGGGAAATTAATTACAAGAGAACAAAGCGATCACGAGCTTACTGGAGAATACTTGAACGATACACCGGAAGAATTGGGGAATGAGAGTTGAATGTTGAGAACGAAGAATTCTTTTGAATGACGGCCTCCGGAGAATCGAAAATGGAAAGAACTCATGAAATGCTCCGGATGAGTATGAAAAGAATTTCTCACGATTGAAACAATTAGAGAGGATGGCATGAAGCTAGAACCATAAATCTTCAAGAGAACGGATAAGGATTTAATAGAAAGTCTTCTTCGGTCTTCCAATGCTGAGAATGACAATGAGAACCACCATGAAGAATTTATGAGATACTCCGGAATAATGACGAATAGAAAAGTTGAGCCAAATTTGAAAAGAATTAGGAAGCGATCTTGGAGAAGGCAATTGACTGATGGAATCCATTCTTATGTCAAACTTTGAAAGAATTTGAGAATGACTCCGGGAAAAATTAGAAGAGTCAGGTAAGATCCTGAGAAAAGACCTGTGGGTTATGGGCCCACTCAAAAGAAACACCGTTGGAATGAATGCTTGAAATAGAGATTGCACCGGTTGAATTAAATGGCTTGAGAGAAATAACAACCTCGAGATATGTCGAACGGATCTTGAATAGAAGGATGAATCTTCTGAGATAATTTTGGCACTCCGGGGAAAATAGAGAGAGGTGAATGAACACGAGATTCTTGGATAAGAATTTCCAACATGGGAAAATATTTGAATCAAAGAAAGGGAAATGATCAACACCGAAGCTTGAATTACGTCCACCGGAGAAGAAACGAGAACGAAGAATGGTGAACTTGTAGCTCCTGAGCATCTTCATGAGAATCACCGGTTAAGAACATTGAAGGAAAAGAATAGAAAGACTTCTCACGAATAAAATGGATACTTGATTTGAGAATTTTGACTCCTCAAGGAAAAGGGTGGGAGGGTGGGAAAAAAGACAACTTGGGATGGGTGAAACGAACACCGTTGAGAAAACTGAGAATAGATCGTGCAATGTTGAAAGGATTGAATTAACTCGAAGAGAAGCACGCCGGTTGAGAATAATTACCATGACCATCTCAATGATCAAAAGGATTAGCACTCCCATAGAAATATGAGAACACCACTTAGGAAAGGAATGGGATCAACACTTGACTTCGAAGCAACTCGAATACCACAACAAAAACAAAGGATTTGGCTTGGAGAATAAGCCAGAACAAACATATGACAGAGATTTCATCCGAAATTTTCGTGATGGGGCCCACACGGGCTCGATCGTACAGCGACCATCAAGTACATTGCTGCCCTTAGGGATGAAAATGGAGTGGAAACTTTCCGTTTTTCCGGCAGAAAAATGGAAACGGAGAGGAAAAATGGAAGTGGAAATGGAAATTTGCAAAATGGAAATGGAAACGGAATTTTTTATGCGGAAACGGAAATGGAAACGGAACGATGTTTTCCGGTGGAACAGGCGCGGAAACGGAATTTTCCGTTTCCGTTAATATGAAACTTTCCGTTTTGAATATGAGCACATATATGGTTGTTTTCTAGCCCAACGAACACACAATTAGGCCCTACACACGATGAGCAGAATGGCTCAGATGGCCCAACTTCTACACTACTACTACTACTACTACTACTACTACTACTACTACTACTACTACTACTACTACTACTACTACTACTACTACTACTACTACTACTACTACTACTACTACTACTACTAGCAGAATTCCTAATCCCTAATTGAGCACGCTGCCATCGCCCACATATCCTATTATATAGCCATGATATATCATAATATTTAGTAATCATATTATCAATTGAAGGACTTTGTTTGTTTCCTTGTTTTTGGGTCGATGGTTCAAGGGGTCTTTAGTTCCGGCGAACACTCCACTTCCGTCTGTGTCCGTGCCGTATTCGCTCCGTTTTCGTTTCCGGTAGTATTCATTTCTGTATTTGTTTCCGGGATTTCTGTATTCGTTTCTGTTTTCGTAAAAAAATATGAAAACAAATGTGGCAGCACCCAGTTCCGTCCGTTTCCGCTCCGTTTTCATCCCTAGCTGCCCTTGACATACGAAGCATCCCCGAGCCATAACAAAGCTACATGGGCTCTTTAAGACACCACGAGACCACTGTAAAAACGACCGTGTACAGGCGGACCACTAGACGTCGAACCCCAATCTCATATCATGCATCTGTCGGAAAGATATCCTAGGTAACTACTTGAATTCCCACCTAAGAACTCCCGAAACTTCTTGGTTATGCGATCAGGTTGCGGGTGCAGGAACCTACTCATAGCAAACAACAACCTAATCAGCTGCAACTGCATCCGCAACCCTCAACACACGACCGAGAAACTCCGCAAATTCGTCTACCTCAGACCTTCGAAAACACAGCGATACTAGTCACAGTGGATCATCCGAGCTATCTCCTCCAGTACTAGGAAAAGTCACGGCACTATTTGCCACCACAAAAAGTATAGAAGCGTTTCGATGTCGGCATCCTCTGGTATTCAGGAACTAGAACGATAGCGAATGTGACAAGAACCCCTTGGAGCTCAACTCCCCGGGTCCAATCCATACGGTCAGGAGGCACCAAGACAGAATTCCCGTCACAATGATATCATAACGATTCCAAAATACCCGCGTGATCCTAAAACAAATTTGAGTGAGAAGAGTAGTAGAATCAAAACACCTACGTCACAATTCCTCACCAGAGCGACGAAGGGGATAAGGAGTAAAAAGAATTCCTACTCTACGATATAGCTAGACTCAAAATAGTTGTTCTTCTATACTCGTCAACGGTTCGATCAATCAAGGGGGCTCCTATGGTCGGTCGTGGCTCTGATACCAACTTGTCACGCCCAATATGCGATCCTATGCTCGAGGGACTCGGAGGCCCCACCAGGGATAGAAGCGCATATCGAAGATGCTTGCAAAGTGGATATCATTACATCGTACCATGTACATAATAGATGGGGATACATACAAATACATACAGACATCACAGGTATACATCAACACATAGCAAACACCACACATAAGAGCAGAATCCGACTACGGATGAAACACAAATGAAAAACACGAACGACATCCACCCTGCTAGCCCAGGCTGCCGACCAGGAACCTATCCCAAGATCGACGAAGAGGAAGAAGCAGAAGAAGAAGTCCAAAAGCAAACGTGCATCGCTCTCGCGTCAGATCATCGCATTACCTATACCTGCATCTGTTGTTGTAGTAATCTGTGAGCCACGAGGACTCAGCAATCCCATAACCATGGGTAGCAAGACTATCAAAGCTTAATGGGTATGGAAGGGTAAAGTGGTGAGGTTGCAGCAAGCACTAAGCATTGTATGGTGGCTAACTTACGAGTACAAGAATAAGAAGAGTAATCTACGCATAACGGTTGCAAACTAATAATGATCAAGAAGTGATCCTGAACACCTACTTACGAGTCAAACATAACCCCACCGTGTTCTCTTCTCGAACTTCCTCGAAAAGAGACGATTACGGTTACGCACGCGGTTGGTGTATTTTAATTAGGATTAGTGTCAAGTTCTCTACAACCGGAGGTTATAAATATCCAAGTCGCCACATAAACGCGGGCACGGCTTCGCGTAAGATTTAACCCTGCAGGGGTGTTCCAACCTGGTCCATCACAAACCAACACAAGCTGCGGTGGAAATACCTCAACCTCGAGATAGCCCGAAGTATCCTCGGAATCCCGGTGCACAAGATATTTCGACAATGGTAACACAAGTCCAGCAAGACCTCCCGACGTGCCGACACCCCGATTGGAGCCGCGCGTATCTCGAAATCAGGCCACGATCAGATGGGACATCCTACAGGTACCAAAACCCCGAGTTTCCCCGTGGTGGCCCCGCAGTCTACCCGGTTCGGACCAACACTCATGAGGAGCACTGGCCCGGGGTTGTTGATTAAAATATCCTCGGGTTAGCTAGACCCTATGCAAGTTTTAGTTGTTATTAGGCAAATGTTAAAACCAATGTTGGGCCTTGCTGGAAGCGGATATTCAAAGCGAACTATCAAGAGGGTGGCATTCCCCGGAGCATGTTAGGAATGCTAATCAAGGATCATAACACCGGCATTACGGAAACTAAGGCGGCATGAGTGGAACAAAACACTAGGCAAAAGGCCGCGCCTTCCACACACAACCAAGTATATAGATGCATTAATTAAATAAGAGATATTGTGATATCCCAACATATCCATGTCCCAACATGGAACAACCTGCACTGCACCTGCAACTAACAACGCTATTAGAGGGGCTGAGCAAAGCGGTAACATAGCCAAACAACAGTTTGCTGGGTAAGGTGGTTAGAGGCTGTATCATGGCATATGAGGGGTTGACATGTATGTGGTAGGAAGCGTGACATAGAGATAGCAACGAGACAACTAGCAAGCAAAGATAGTAAAGATATCCAAGGTCATGATCATCTTGCCTGAAATCCCGCTAGGAAGAAGACCGAATCCATGAAGAAGACGAACACGCGTAGTCGAACGAATCCTCATAATCGCAACATAACCGGAGCTATCAAGAAGAAGCACAACCGGAAAGAAGGAAACAACATGGTAAACACACAAGCATAACATGGCATGATGCACAACCAAATATGATGCATGTCAAGTTTAAAGATGCATGGCATGGCAAAGATACAACAAACAACTACTACACTTTAAGTGAAGCTCAATATGCAACGAGTTGCATATTGACAAAACTCCACAATAATTTATTTAGTTCACTCCCATTTATGTACTCAACAAGATTAAATGTTGTTAATCATGGCAAGAGGTGAAGCATAATTAATCTACCTATCTAGGCAATTTAAATGAGGCCGGAAACAACACATAACAATTCCAAAAAATCCCCATATGTAATTTTTGAATTTGGTACTGTTCTGCCCTATACACAATTTTATTGTTGTTAAACATAAAAATAAAGTGCATCATGATAATCTACACATTTTTCTACCCCATTTACATATAAAGTTCATTTAATTCGGAGCTACGGTTATATAGTCATGAAATAAACCATTTTAGCATGTCATTTATGCATATTAAATGCAAACAACATTTTAAACATTTTTTTATCATGGATGAAAGTTGGATATTATGAAACTACATAAAATTCTAAGCATTTTACAAATAAAGTTTGTTTTAATTCGATGCACGGTTATTTAGTTTTGAGCTTTTAAAATGATGGCATATTCCTGTAATTAATGCATGTCCAGGAATAAATGGCAAAATCGCAGGAGCTGAAAAAAAACTATACGGGCCGAAACAGAGCACTAACGGGCTACACAGGGTGAGCGTGGGTTAACTAAACCATGCACAGGGCGGGGTAAGATGCAGGCCGCTCACCTAGGGTCCATGGACCAATCGGTGCAGCGGACGGAGATGTTCCGTTTGGCTCGTGGTACAGCGCGGTCTAGGCGGAGAAGTGGACGACGCGGTATTGGGATGGAGCAGAGCCGGACAGAGCAGAGCGGGGCGGTGTGGCGCCGTTTGGTTCGCAGGACGACGAGGATCCTGGACGGGAGTAGACGGAGCCATACAGGATGCTTCCTGGCGCCCTGGAAGGAGCTGCACGCCGGCGGGCTCGTCGGGGCATGGCGAGGCTTGGCCGGGGCGGCGCGGATCCGGCTGGAGGCAAGGCGGGGGAGTCCATTCCCGGCCTCGGCGCGAGGTGGCGGAGCTCCATGGCGGCGGCGAGGGAGCTCCTGTATGAGAACAGGGAGGTCGGGGTGAGAGAGAGATTCAGAGAGAGAAAGAGAGAGAAGGAGAGAAGGAGGAGAAGGACGGCGGAGAGCTCGGGACGGGGCCGGCCTGGGTGGTCGCCGGCGGCGGCGGGGTAGACGAGGAAGCCGAGGCGACGGGGTTCCGCGGCGCACTCGGGAGGAGCTCGGGCGCGGGGCGAGCGCGCTGGCGGGCGGGCAACTCGGGTTGCCCGGGGCCCCGATGGGCTCGGGCGGGCCTCCAGATGGGCTTCGCGGACCCGCGCGGCTAGGAGGTGGCGGCTGGGGGACAGGTGGCGCGACGGGAGTGGAGGAGCAGGCGGCTGCGGCGGCGGCTGGGCCGTGGGGCGGCGGGGTGTGGTTGGGCACGGAAAACGAGGGAGGTGGCGGCGGCTGTGGGTAGGAGAAGGGCTAAGGCTAGGGTTTCGTCCACAAATGGCAGGGGAGGCTGTCTATTTATAGACAGGGGCTAGAGGAGGGTTTTGTGGTGTTTTTGAGCCGTTCGATTTCGATCGGACGGCTCCGGCGAGAGGGGCAGTGTAGGTGGGTCTAGTGGGCTGTGTAGAGGGGATTAGGCCAAGAAGAGAGGGAAGATGTCAGCCCGGCATGGTTTTCGGAACACCGAAAACGTCCGACGTTTGACCGGCTATAGTGCCGCTATAGGTTATCCGTTGGGGCATCAAACGACCTCCGAATGGGACAAAATTTGGCAGGCGGTCTACCTACAATATAATAAGGCCGCACGCCAACTTTCACTCCATTCCGAGAACATTTTTATCCCACTTATAAAATAATATTTCGGAGGTGCCGCGGGCGAGTGTGAGTGTGTCGGATCTCGAAACGGACAACGGAAGGAACGGAGAGAAAGACAACTACGAATGGACGCAAGTTTTATGAAAACATGCGGATGAAAATGCACACGATGACATGGCAAGGTGCAACAAACGAATCACATGGCAACGATGGAAAATAAATGGAAGGAATCTGGAGCATCGGTCTCGGGGCATCACAACTCTCCACCACTAACAGAAGATCTCGACCCGAGATCTTAGGGAGGAACCGGAGGACGAAGAGGAAGAGGAAAAAGGAAGAGGTAAAATAAAGTTGCTTCTTTGACAAACGAGTGAAATGAAAGAACCTTGAGAGGTTGAACAACTCTAAAGAGAGGGTGCAACAGAGATGAACGAAGTTGGGAGCACTCTGGAAGAAAAGAGGAACGGAGAGTATGATGAGAATCAAGAGCTCAAGAGAAAAGATAGACTATGAAGCCACTCCGGTTAGAACCAGATAGAAAGGAATAAGAACGAAAGAATTCAGATATCATCCCGGTAGACGAGAAAAGTAGAGGTCGACAAGAAGAAAGACTTGAAAAGAGGACACAACACTCTGGTAAAATGGATAAGCAAGGAAATAACATGGTCTTGGCAAAACGAGATAATGGGTCTAAGAGAGCAACATCACCATGCCTCCGAAATGAAAGAATAGAAGCTAAATCGTTGGAAAGAAAAGAAAGGGGAAACAAAAGACAACTTCCGCCATAATTGAATTGAGAAGCATCCTTACAAAGAAGGATTGAACGGAGTTGTTGGAAAAATCAACAATGAAAAGAATAAGCTTGTTGTGGGCTTATGGAAAACATCTCCTAGCTTGAGGTGAAATTCTGCCACTGACGAAACAATTGATTGCTTGAGAGCAACATGGAGATGAAAAACTTCTTTCACCGAGATAACAAGGAGAAAACTTGGATCATTGATACGCACCACAATAGCCACAATCCTTAGGATAGGCTTTAGGTGAAATCTATACCAAGATAACTCCAACGAAGAGATTGATGGGTTTAAATATCTCATTCCTGACAACTTGTGAATCATGAAACACGAAGGGAAATTATCAAGAATGACATAACACCACCTCAAAAGACAAGGTAGAAAGGAATTGTACTGTGAAAAGCAAGACGAGGAATACTTGAGCTCCAACAAGAATCTTATCGAACACTTCGAGAATGAATTAAATACTTAACGAGCCACGAAGAAGAAACTCTCGAAGAACTCCGGATAGAAAGGATGCTAGAAAAGAAGTGAAGGTTGAAGAACATGATGAAGCCTTGCAATGATTTAGATGGAGCTTCGCGGCGAGAAAACTGGGAAAACTTGGATCTTCGGAGAAGAAAAGTTGAAGCGAATTCAATTGAGACATGATATCATGAACGGACTCCGGAAGAAGGAATTAAATCACCTCGATGAAACAAGAATAAGAATTATGATATGTCTATCCTTCATCAAAATAAATTGATGAAAAGCAATGGATTTGCATATCACTTATTCTTCTTGAAAAGATTAAAGAGAGATATAGCGCCAACTTGACGAAGTCTTCGAGGAAACACCGGTAGGATTTTGGAAAGAACAAATGAATTGATACGATAACAAAGGAAGAGGAATCTTGAACGAACCACCGTAAGAAATGAAAAGAACGAATAAAAAGAGAATGAATCGCCGGGAAGAATTAGAAAACGAACGAGGATACTTCAGGGAAATTAATTACAAGAGAACAAAGCGATCACGAGCTTACTGGAGAATACTTGAACGATGCACCGGAAGAATTGGGGAATGAGAGTTGAACGTTGAGAACGAAGAATTCTTTTGAATGACGGCCTCCGGAGAATCGAAAATGGAAAGAACTCATGAAATGCTCCGGATGGGTATGAAAAGAATTTCTCATGATTGAAACAATTTGAGAGGATGGCATGAAGCTAGAACCATAAATCTTTAAGAGAACGGATAAGGATTTAATAGAAACTCTTCTTCGGTCTTCCAATGCTGAGAATGACGATGAGAACCACCATGAAGAATTTATGAGATACTCCGGAATAATGACGAATAAAAAAGTTGAGCCAAATTTGAAAAGAATTAGGAAGCAATCTTGGAGAAGGTAATTGACTGATGGAATCCATTCTTACGTCAAACTTTGAAAGAATTTGAGAATGACTCCGGGAAAAATTAGAAGAGTCAGGTAAGATCCTGGGAAAAGACCTGTGGGTTATGGGCCCACTCAAAAGAAACACCGTTGGAATGAATGCTTGAAATAGAGATTGCACCGGTTGAATTAAATGGCTTGAGAGAAATAACAACCTCGAGATATGTCGAACGGATCTTGAATAGAAGGATGAATCTTCTGAGATAATTTCGGCACTCCGGGGAAAATAGAGAGAGGTGAATGAACACGAGATTCTTGGATAAGAATTTCTACCATGGGAAAATATTTGAATCAAAGAAAGGGAAATGATCAACACCGAAGCTTGAATTACATCCACCGGAGAAGAAATGAGAACGAAGAATGGTGAACTTGTAGCTCCTGAGCATCTTCATGAGAATCACCGGTTAAGAACATTGAAGGAAAAGAATAGAAAGACTTCTCACGAATAAAATGGATACTTGATTTGAGAATTTTGACTCCGCAAGGAAAAGGGTGGGAGGGTGGGAAAAAAAGACAACTTGGGATGGGTGAAACGAACACCGTTGAGAAAACTGAGAATAGATCGTGCAATGTTGAAAGGATTGAATTAACTCGAAGAGAAGCACGCCGGTTGAGAATCATTACCATGACCATCTCAATGATCAAAAGGATTAGCACTCCCATAGAAATATGAGAACACCACTTAGGAAAGGAATGGGATCAACACTTGACTTCGAAGCAACTCGAATACCACAACAAAAACAAAGGATTTGGCTTGGAGAATAAGCGAGAACAAACATATGACAGAAATTTCATCCGAAATTTTCGTGGTGGGGCCCACACGGGCTCGATCGTACAGCGACCATCAAGTACATTGCTGCCCTTGACAAACGAAGCATCCCCAAGCCGTAGCAAAGCTACAAGGGCTCTTTAAGACACCACGAGACCACTGTAAAAACGACCATGTACAGGCGGACCACTAGACGTCGAACCCCAATCTCATATCATGCATCTGTCGGAAAGATATCCTAGGTAACTACTTGAATTCCCACCTAAGAACTCCCGAAACTTCTTGGTTATGCGATCAGGTTGCGGGTCTAGGAACCTACTCATAGCAAACAACAACCTAATCAGCTGCAACTGCATCCGCAACCCTCAACACACGACCGAGAAACTCCGCAAATTCGTCGACCTCAGACCTTCGAAAACACAGCGATACTAGTCACGGTGGATCATCCGAGCTATCTCCTCCAGTACTGGGGAAAAGTCACGGCACTATTTGCCACCATAAAAAGTATAGAAGCGTTTCGATGTCGGCGTCCTCTGGTATTCAGGAACTGGAACGATAGCGAATGTGACAAGAACCCCTTGGAGCTCAACTCCCTGGGTCCAATCCATATGGTCAGGAGGCACCAAGACAGAATTCCCGTCACAATGATATCATAATGATTCCAAAATACCCGCGTGATCCTAAAAAAATTTGAGTGAGAAGAGTAGTAGAATCAAAACACCTACGTCACAATTCCTCACCAGAGCGACGAAGGGGATAAGAAGTCAAAAGAATTCCTACTCTCCGATATAGCTAGACTCAAAATAGTTGTTCTTCTATACTCGCCAACGGTTCGATCAATCAAGGGGGCTCCTATGGTCGGTCGAGGCTCTGATACCAACTTGTCACGCCCAATATGTGATCCTATCCTCGAGGGACTCGGAGGCCTGATACGTCCATTTTGCATCATGTTTTACTACTGTTATTTATAGTGTTTTTAATCAATATAAAACTTTGTGGAGCTATTCTAATGCCTTTTCTCTCTAAATATGCAAGATTCACACTAGGAGGGAGAATACCGGCAGCTGGAATTCTGGACCTGAAAAAGCTCTGTCAAGATACCTATTCTGCACAACTCCAAATGGGCTGAATTTTTCTGGAGAATTATTTTGGAATATATAAAAAATATTGGAAGCAAAAAGTACCAGAGGGGGCCACCCAGGTGCCCACGAGGGACCAGGGCGTGCCACCCCCCCCCCAGGCGCGCCCTGGTACCTCGTGGGGCCCCTGGCCCACTTCTGACCCCCATTTTCTGGTATATAAGGGCATTTGACCTAAAAAATATAGAGAATACTTTCGGGACGGTGCGCCGCCGTCTCGAGGCGGAACTTGGGCAGGAGCACTTTTGCTCTCCGGCGAAGAGATTCTGCCAGGGATACTTCCCTCCGGGAGGGGGAAATCGTCGCCATCGACACCACCAGCGACCCTCTCATCGTGGGAGGGCTAATCTTCATCAACATCTTCACCAGAACCATCTCATCTCAAACCCTAGTTCATCTCTTGTATTCAATCTTTGTCTCAAAACCTCAGATTGGTACCTGTGGGTTGCTAGTAGTGTTGATTACATCTTGTAGTTGATGCTTGTTGGTTTACTTGGTGGAAGATTATATGTTCAGATCTATTATGCAATTCAATACCCTACTGGTCATGAACATGTTGATGATGTGTGAGTAGTTACTTTTGTTCGTGAGGACATGGGAGAAATCTTGTCATAAGTAATCATGTGAATTTGGTATTCGTTCGATATTTTGATGATGTGTATGTTGTGATTCTCTTAGTGGTGTCATGTGAACGTCGACTACATGACACTTCACCATGTTTGGGCCTAAGGGAATGCATTGTGGAGTAGTAATTAGATGATGGGTTGCTAGAGTGACAGAAGCTTAAACCCTAGTTTATGCGCTATTCCGTAAGGGGCTGATTTGGATCCACATGTTTAATGCTATGGTTAGAGTAGTCTTAATTCTTCTTTCGTAGTTGCGGATGCTTGCGAGAGGGAGTAATCATAAGTGGGAGGTTTGTCCAAGTAAGGGCAGCACCCAAGCACCGGTCCACCCACATATCAAATTATCAAAGTAGCGAACGCGAATCAAACTAACATGATGAAAGTGACTAGATGAAATTCCCATGTGTCCTCGAGAACGCTTTACTTATTATAAGAGATCGTTCCGGCCTGTCCTTTGCTACAAAAAGGATTGGGCTATATTGCTGCACTCTTTGTTACTATTGTTACTAGTCACTTGTTACAAATTATCTTGCTATCAAACTACCTATTACCGATAATTTCAGTGCTTGCAGAAAACACCTTGCTGAAAACCGCTTGTCATTTCCTTCTGCTCCTCGTTGGGTTCGACACTCTTACTTATCGAAAGGACTACGATTGATCCCCTATACTTGTGGGTCATCAAGACTATTTTCTGGCGTCGTTGCCGGGGAGTGAAGCGCCTTTGGTAAGTGGAATTTGGTAAGGAAACATTTATATTACGTGCTGAAATTTACTATCACTTGTCACTATGGAAAGTAATCCTTTGAGGGGTTTGTTCGGGGTATCTTCACCTCGACCGGAAACACAATTAGTTGCTCCTCAACCTACTGCACCTATTGAAAAAGATATTGAATATGAAATTCCTCCGGGCATGTTAGAGAAACTGCTAGCTAATCCTAATGCAGGAGATGGAACGGTACATCCTGATATGCACTTGATTTATGTGGAAGAAATTTGTGGATTGTTTAAGCTTGCAGGTATAACCAGAGATGGGGTTAAGAAGAAAGTTTTCCCTTTATATTTGGAGGGAAAAGCATTAATATGGTATAGGCTATGTGATGATACTGATACATGGGATTGGAACCGCCTGAAACTAGAATTCCATCAGAAATTGTATCCTATGCATTTGGTTCATCGTGATCGGAATTATATATATAACTTTTGGCCTCGTGAAGGAGAAAGCATCGCTCAAGCTTGGGGGAGTCTTAAATATATGTTGCATACATGCCCCAATCATGACCTCTCAAGAAAAATTATCTTAGAAAATTTTTATGCTCGGCTTTCTCATGATAATCAAACTATGCTCGATTCTTCTTCGACTGGATCCTTTATGAAGAAAACTATTGAATTCAGATGGGATCTTTTGGAAAGAATTAAACGCAACTCTGAAGATTGGGAACTCGACAAAGGTAATAAGTCAGGTATAATACTTGAGTTCGATTGTGTTAAATCTTTTATGGCCACCGATGCTTTTCATAAGTTTAGCACTAAATATGGACTTGACTCTGAGATAGTAGCCTCCTTTTGTGAATCCTTTGCTACTCATGTTGATCTCCCTAAGGATAAGTGGTTTAAATATCATCCCCCTGTTAAAGAAAAGATAGAGGAACCTGTTAGTGTTAAAGAAGAAACAATTGTTTATCATGTTGATCCAGCTGTTCCTACCGCTTATATTGAGAAACCACCTTTTCCTGTTAGGATTAAGGAACATGCTAAGGTTTCAACTGTGGTTAACAAAAGTCATAATAGAACACCTAGACCTGGTGAACAAATTAAAGTTGAACCTAATGTTGCTATGGTTAAAGATCTCTTGGTTGATAATATAGATGGGCATGTTATTTACTTCTGCGATGGAGCAACTCGAATTGCTAAACCTGATTCTAAAGATAAAAACAGACCCGTTGTGGGCATGCCTGTTGTCTCAGTTAAAATAGGAGATCATTGCTATCATGGCTTATGTGATTTGGGTGCTAGTGTGAGTGCTATTCCTTTTACTTTATATCAAGAAATTATGAATGATATTGCACCTGCTGAATTAGAGGACATTGATGTTACTATTAAACTTGCAACCAGAGATACCATTACACCACTTGGGATTGTTAGAGATGTTGAAGTCTTGTGTGGAAAAACAAAATACCCTACTGATTTTCTAGTCCTTGGTTCTCCACAAGATGATTTTTGTCCCATTATATTTAGTAGACCTTTCTTGAACGCGGTTAATGGTAAGATTGATTGCACTAAAGAAACAGTCAGTGTTGATTTTGGTGGTATGTCTCATGAGTTTAATTTCTCCAAATTTCGTAGACAACCTCATGACAAAGAATTGCCTAGTAAAGATGTAATTATTGGTCTTGCTTCTATTGCCGTACCTCCTACTGATCCGTTAGAACAATATTTGCTAGACCATGAGAATGATATGCATATGCATGAAAGAAATGAAATTGATAAGATGTTCTTTGATCAACCACCTATCCTTAAACATAATTTGCCTATTGAAACTCTTGGAGGTCCTCCTCCACCTAAAGGTGATCATGTGTTTGAATTGAAGCAATTGCCTGATACATTGAAATGTGCTTATTTAGATGAAAAGAAGATATATCCTATTATTATTAGTGCTAACCTTTCAGCGTATGAAGAAAAGAGATTGCTGAAAACTCTAAGGAAGCACCGAGCCGCTATTGGATATACTCTTGATGATCTTAAGGGCATTAGTCCCACTCTATGTCAGCACAAAATTAATATGGAGCCTGATGCTAAACCAGTTGTCGACCACCAACGTCGATTAATTCCTAAGATGAAGGAGGTGGTAAGAACTGGAATATTAAAACTTCTGGAAGTAGGTATAATCTATCCCATAGCTGATAGTAGATGGGTAAGTCCTGTTCATTGTGTCCCTAAGAAAGGAGGTATAACCGTTGTTCCTAATGATAAAAATGAACTCATTCCACAAAGAATTGTAACTGGTTATAGGATGGTAATTGATTTTAGAAAATTAAACAAAGCTACTAGAAAAGATCATTACCCCTTACCTTTTATTGATCAAATGTTAGAAAGATTGTCTAAGCATACACATTTTTGTTTCCTAGATGGTTATTCTGGTTTTTCTCAAATACCCGTATCACAACCCGATCAAGAGAAAACCACATTTACTTGTCCTTTCGGAACTTATGCTTATAGACGTATGCCTTTTGGTTTATGCAATGCACCTGCTACCTTTCAAAGATGTATGACTGCTATATTCTCTGACTTTTGTGAAAAGATTGTTGAGGTTTTCATGGATGATTTTTCCGTTTACGGAACTTCTTTTGATGATTGCTTAAGCAACCTTGATCGAGTTTTGCAGAGATGTGAAGAAACTAATCTTGTCTTGAATTGGGAGAAGTGCCACTTTATGGTGAATGAAGGTATTGTCTTGGGCCATAAAGTTTCTGAGAGAGGTATTGAAGTTGATAAAGCTAAGGTTGATGCTATTGAGAAAATGCCATGTCCCAAAGATATTAAAGGTATAAGAAGTTTCCTTGGTCATGCTGGTTTCTATAGGAGATTTATTAAAGACTTCTCCAAAATTTCTAGGCCTCTCACCAATTTTTTGCAAAAGATGTTCCATTTGTTTTTGATGATGATTGTCTAGAAGCCTTTGAAACACTTAAGAAAGCCTTAACCACTGCACCTATTGTTCAACCACCTGACTGGAACTTGCCTTTTGAAATTATGTGTGATGCTAGCGATTATGCTGTTGGTGCTGTTCTAGGACAAAGAGTTGATAAGAAATTAAATGGTATCCATTATGCTAGTAAAACTCTAGACAGTGCCCAAAGAAATTATGCTACTACTGAAAAAGAATTTTTAGCAGTTGTGTTTGCATGTGATAAATTCAGATCTTATATAGTTGATTCTAAAGTAACTATTCACACCGATCATGCTGCTATTAAATATCTTATGGAAAAGAAAGATGATAAACCTAGACTCATTAGGTGGGTTTTATTGCTACAAGAATTTGACTTGCATATTATTGATAGAAAGGGAGCTGAGAATCCCGTAGCAGATAATTTGTCTAGAATAGAAAATGTTCTTGATGACCCACTACCTATTAATGATGATTTTCCTAATGAGCAATTAGCTGTCATAAATGCTTCTCGTAATACTCCTTGGTTTGCAGACTATGCTAATTACATTGTTGCTAAATACATACCACCTAGTTTTACATACCAACAAAAGAAAAAATTCTTCTTTGACTTAAGACATTACTTCTGGGATGACCCACATCTTTATAAAGAAGGAGTAGATGGTATTATTATACGTTGTATACCTGAGCATGAACAGGAACAAATCCTACGGAAGTGTCACTCCGAAGCTTACGGAGGACACCATGTGGGAGACAGAACTGCACACAAGGTATTACAATCTGGTTTTTATTGGCCTACTCTTTTCAAGGATGCTCGTAAATTTGTCTCCTCTTGTGATGAATGTCAAAGAATTGGTAATATTGGTAAACATCAGGAAATGCCTATGAATTATTCACTTGCTGTTGAACCATTTGATGTTTGGGGATTTGATTATATGGGACCTTTTCCTAAATCCAATGGGTATACTCATATTTTAGTTGCTGTTGATTACGTTACTAAGTGGGTAGAAGCTATTCCAACTAGTAGTGCTGATCATAACACTTCTATTAAAATGCTTAAAGATGTTATTTTCCCAAGGTTTGGGGTCCCTAGATATTTAATAACTGATGGTGGTTCACATTTTATTCATGGTGCATTCCGTAAATTACTTGCTAAATATGATGTCAACTACAGAATTGCATCTCCCTATCATCCTCAGACTAGTGGTCAAGTTGAACTAAGCAACAGAGAAATAAAATTAATTTTGCAGAAAACCATCAATAGATCTAGAAAGAATTGGTCTAAGAAACTTGACGATGCACTGTGGGCTTATAGAACTGCTTATAAAAATCCTATGGGTATGTCTCCTTATAAAATGGTTTATGGAAAAGCATGTCATTTGCCTCTTGAGTTAGAACATAAAGCATATTGGGCAATTAAAGAATTAAATTATGATTTCAAACTTGCCGGTGAGAAGAGGTTATTTGACATTAGCTCATTAGATGAATGGAGAACCCAAGCTTATGAAAATGCTAAATTGTTTAAAGAAAAAGTTAAAAGATGGCATGATAGAAGAATTCGGAAACGGGAATTTAAAGTAGGTGAGCAAGTTCTATTGTACAATTCTCGTTTAAGATTCTTTGTAGGAAAACTTCTCTCTAAGTGGGAAGGACCATATATTATCGAAGAAATTTATCGCTCCGGAGCCATCAAAATAAATAACTCCGATGGCACTAATCCGAGAGTGGTGAATGGGCAAAGAATTAAGCATTATATTTCAGGTACCCCTATTAATGTTGAAACTAATATTATTGAAACAATTACACCGGAGGAATCCATAAGGGAGACCTTCCGGAACACTCCAGAACCCTGAAAAGGAAGAGGTATGTGATACGGTAAGTAAACTGACTCCAAAAATTCCATAAAAATACTTTCTGTCAGTTTTGGAATATTTATAAAAATAAAAAAATAAAAAATAGCCGGGGGGACCCACCTGGTGCCCACGAGGCACCAGGGCGCGCCACCCCCCCCCCCCCAGGCGCCCCACCAGGCGCGCCCTGGTGGCTCGTGGGCCCCACGTGTGCATTCCCGACTCCGTTTTTCTTCTGGATTACTTGTTTTGCAAGATAAAAAAATCTATATATGGCTTTCTAGACGTTTTGACCACCGTATCGCAGAAATCTCCTCTGTTCTTGTTTCGTGCTGATTTCCTGGCAGATCTGAAAATATGTCGTCTCAAGACTCAGATGGGGAGAGCTTCATATCACACTATCTTGCAAATCCGAAGGCCTATGGGGATTTAGACCCCTATGGATTGTTCGAGGAGGAGCAAGAGGCCAACATAAAGGGGATGGAAGACGCGAGTTTGGATGAAGATGATGCCCCTTTACCTCGACCTGGAGATATGCATGTGGAGTTCAAGAAGGCGAGTCTCCCAAACACAGTAAAGAAATCTAAGATTCAATTTATTCCGTCCCGTTTTCTGCAGGAGAGCATGGAGGCATTATGTAAAAGGGTATTGAAGCTTGAGCAAGAAGTCGATGAGTTGAGGGAGGAAAATTTCATCCTCAAACGTAAGCTGGCCAAGCTTACCATTACTCCACCACCATCATCATCGGAGAAGGACACTTGAGCACATGGATATGGGCACTCCCCTTGGCTTGCGCCAAGCTTGGGGGAGGTGCCCCGGTATCGTATCACCATCACTTTTATTATCTTTACTTACTTTTAGTTCGATCCTCAGTTATCTCGTGATCTAGTTGAATAAAAGCTTAGCATGATCTATTTTCGAGTGTTAGTTTCGTGACCCATCTATCTATGTGATCGAGTTGAGAGCTATATAATAAAGAGTAGTTTGAGCCTGTGTTGCTTTACTTTCATGTTTCAATCACAGCAATGAAAATAACGAAAAAGATCATATGCTAACCTTATGGAAAGTAATGACATTACATAAAGAAAAGTATAAGTGGTAAAATTTATTGGAGGATAACAAACATAGTATTAGTCAATGATGCAATTCATGAAAGAATTAATAAGGGAAGAGAAGATTCACATGCAAATATACTATCTTGGACATCTTTTATGATTGTGAGCCCCCATTAAGTATTTTGTGTCAAATTGTTGACGTTGGACAAGGAAGACAACGTAATGAGTTATGTTTGTTCATATTCACATAGAAGTTATATTGTTATAGATCCTCTAACATGTGGTGCTTGCCCAATATCTTTGCTAGCCAAAAATTCGCACTAAGTAGAGATGCTACTTGTGCATCCAAAACCCTTAGACCCAGTTTCATGTCATGAAAGTCCACTATATCTACCTATGGATTGAATAAGACCCTTCAAATAAGTTGTCATCGGTGCAAAAAGCAATAAAAATTGCCTCTAAATATGTCTGAACTTTTATTGTAAGGGAAATAAGCGTTGTACGAGCTTGTGATGGTAAAGAAATAAACGCGACGGACTGCATAATAAAGGTTGCTATCACAAGGGGCAATATAACGTGATGTTCCTTTGCATTAAGAGCTCTAGCATTCAAAAACAAAAAGCGCATGACAACCTCTGCTTCCCTCTGCGAAGGGCCTATCCTTTACTTTTATGTATTTTACTTTTTATGCAAGAGTCAATAGTATTCTCCTCTATTTCCTTTTTATTTTTCTCTTTTGCAAGCATCATGTGGTGGGGAAAGATCTAAGCACATATATCCAGTTGGATATGAGTGATCATGAGTTATTATTGTTGACATCACCCTTGAGGTGAATAAGTTTGGAGGCAGAACTATAAGCCCCTATCTTTCTATGTGCCTGGCTGAGACTTTTTGCTCCATATATATGTCGTGAGTGTTAGCAATCATGGAAGACTAAATGATGGTTGAGTATGTGGACTTGCTAAATAGCTCTTACATGTGACCCTTCCTAAAAATATGATGAATTGTAATTGCATTGTTGACTGAGAACATAGTTTGTTAGCTTTCAAGAAGGTTTATGCCTTATACTCCACTGTTGTGGTGAATTGTTACTTGCTCATAAGAAGTTTATGATAATAAATATTGCTGCCATGATAATAAATATTGCTGTTATAATAATGATCATGATGCTTCTATGTCCGTGTTTTGTTTTTATCGACACCTCTCTCTCTAAACATGTGGACATGATTATCGATATCGGCTTTCGCTTGAGGACAAGCGAGGTCTAAGCTTGGGGGAGTTGATACGTCCATTTTGCATCATGTTTTACTACTGTTATTTATAGTGTTTTTAATCAATATAACACTTTTTGGAGCTATTCTAATGCCTTTTCTCTCTAAATATGCAAGATTCACACAAGGAGGGAGAATACCGGCAGCTGGAATTCTGGACCTGAAAAAGCTCTGTCAAGATACCTATTCTGCACAACTCCAAATGAGCTGAAATTTTCTGGAGAATTATTTTGGAATATATAAAAAATATTGGAAGCAAAAAGTACCAGAGGGGGTGACCCAGGTGCCCACGAGGCACCAGGGCGCGCCACCCCCCCCCCCCCAGGCGCGCCCTGGTACCTCGTGGGGCCCCTGGCCCACTTCGGGCCCCCATTTTCTGGTATATAAGGGCATTTGACCTAAAAAAATATAGAGAATACTTTCGGGATGGTGCGCCACCGTCTCGAGGCGGAACTTGGGCAGGAGCACTTTTGCTCTCCGGCGGAGAGATTTTGCCGGGGATACTTCCCTCCAGGAGGGGGAAATCGTCGCCATCGACACCACCAGCGACCCTCTCATCGTGGGAGGGCTAATCTTCATCAACATCTTCACCAGCACCATCTCATCTCAAACCCTAGTTCATCTCTTGTATTCAATCTTTGTCTCAAAACCTTAGATTGGTACCTGTGGGTTGCTAGTAGTGTTGATTACATCTTGTAGTTGATGCTTGTTGGTTTACTTGGTGGAAGATTATATGTTCAGATCTATTATGCAATTCAATACCCTACTGGTCATGAACATGTTGATGATGTGTGAGTAGTTACTTTTGTTCTTGAGGACATGGGAGAAATCTTGTCATAAGTAATCATGTGAATTTGGTATTCGTTCGATATTTTGATGATGTGTATGTTGTGATTCTCTTAGTGGTGTCATGTGAACGTCGACTACATGACACTTCACCATGTTTGGGCCTAAGGGAATGCATTGTGGAGTAGTAATTAGATGATGGGTTGCTAGAGTGACAGAAGCTTTAACCCTAGTTTATGCGCTATTCCGTAAGGGGCTAATTTGGATCCACATGTTTAATGCTATGGTTAGAGTAGTCTTAATTCTTCTTTCGTAGTTGCGGATGCTTGCGAGAGGGGGTAATCATAAGTGGGAGGTTTGTCCAAGTAAGGGCAGCACCCAAGCACCGGTCCACCCACATATCAAATTATCAAAGTAGCAAACGCAAATCAAACTAACATGGTGAAAGTGACTAGATGAAATTCCCATGTGTCCTCGAGAACGCATTACTTATTATAAGAGATCATTCCGGCCTGTCCTTTCCTACAAAAAGGATTGGGCTATATTGCAGCACTCTTTGTTACTATTGTTACTAGTCACTTGTTACAAATTATCTTGCTATCAAACTACCTGTTACCGATAATTTCAGTGCTTTCAGAAAACACCTTGCTGAAAACCGCTTGTCATTTCCTTCTGCTCCTCGTTGGGTTCGACACTCTTACTTATCGAAAGGACTACGATTGATCCCCTATACTTGTGGGTCATCAAGGCCCCACCAGGGATAGAAGCGCATATCGAAGACGCTCGCAAGGTGGATATCATTACATCGTACCATGTACATAATATATGGGGATACATACAAATACATACAGACATCATAGGTATACATCAATACATAGCAAACACCACACATAAGAGCAAAATCCGACTACGGATGAAACACAAACGAAAAACACGAACGACATCCACCCTGCTAGCCCAGGCTGCCGACCAGGAACCTATCCCAAGATCGACGAAGAGGAAGAAGCAGAAGAAGAACTCCAAAAGCAAATGCGCATCGCTCTTGCGTCAGATCATCGCATTACCTGTACCTGCATATGTTGTTGTAGTAATCTGTGAGCCACGAGGACTCAGCAATCCCATAACCATGGGTAGCAAGACTATCAAAGCTTAATGGGTATGGAAGGGTAAAGTGGTGAGGTTGCAGCAAGCAGTAAGCATTGTATGGTGGCTAACTTACGAGTACAAGAATAAGAAGAGTAATCTACGCATAACGGTCGCAAACTAATAATGATCAAGAAGTGATCCTGAACACCTACTTACGAGTCAAACATAAGCCCACCGTGTTCTCTTCTCGAACTTCCTCGAAAAGAGACGATCACGGTTACGCACGCGGTTGGTGTATTTTAATTAGGATTAGTGTCAAGTTCTCTACAACCGGAGGTTATAAATATCCAAGTCGCCACATAACCGCGGGCACGGCTTCGCGTAAGATTTAACCCTGCAGGGGTGTTCCAACCTGGTCCATCACAAACCAACACAAGCTGCGATGGAAATACCTCAACCTCGAGATAGCCCGAAGTATGCTCGGAATCCCGGTGCACAAGACATTTCGACAATGGTAACACAAGTCCAGCAAGACCTCCCGACGTGCCGACACCCCGATTGGAGCCGCGCGTATCTCGAAATCAGGCCACGATCGGATGGGACATCCTACAGGTACCAAAACCCCGAGTTTCCCCGTGGTGGCCCCGCAGTCTACCCGGTTCGGACCAACACTCATGAGGAGCACTGGCCCGGGGTTGTTGATTAAAATATCGTCAGGTTAGCTAGACCCTATGCAAGTTTTAGTTGTTATTAGGCAAATGTTAAAACCAATGTTGGGCCTTGCTGGAAGCGGTTATTCAAAGCGAACTATCAAGAGGGTCCCATTCCCCTGAGCATGTTAGGAACGCTAATCAAGGATCATAACACTGGCATTACGGAAACTAAGGTAGCATGAGTGGAACAAAACACTAAGCAAAAGGCCGAGCCTTCCACACACTACGAAGTATATAGATGAATTAATTAAATAAGAGATATTGTGATATCCCAACATATCCATGTCCCAACATGGAACAACCTGCACTGCACCTGCAACTAACAACGCTATAAGAGGGGCTGAGCAAACCGGTAACATAGCCAAACAACGGTTTGCTGGGTAAGGTGGTTAGAGGTTGTATCATGGCATATGAGGGGCTGACATGTATGTGGTAGGAAGCGTGATATAGCGATAGCAACGAGACAACTAGCAAGCAAAGATAGTAAAGATATCCAAGGTCATGATCATCTTGCCTGAAATCTCGCTAGGAAGAAGACCGAATCCATGAAGAAGACGAACACGCGTAGTCGAACGAATCCTCACAATCGCAACATAACCGGAGCTATCAAGAATAAGCACAACCGAAAAGAAGGAAACAACATGGTAAACACACAAGCATAACATGGCATGATGCACAACCAAATATGATGCATGTCAAGTTTAAAGATGCATGGCATGGCAAAGATGCAACAAACAACTACTACACTTTAAGTGAAGCTCAATATGCAACGAGTTGCATATTGACGAAACTCCACAACAATTTATTTAGTTCACTCCCGTTTATGTACTCAACAAGATTAAATGTTGTTAATCATGGCAAGAGGTGAAGCATAATTAATCTACCTATCTAGGCAATTTAAATGAGGCCGGAAACAACACATAACAATTCCGAAAAATCCCCATATGTAATTTTTGAATTTGGTACTGTTCTGCCCTATACACAATTTTATTGTTGTTAAACAGCAAAATAAAGTGCATCATGATAATCTACACATTTTTCTACCCCATTTACATATAAAGTTCATTTAATTCGGAGCTACGGTTATATAGTCATGAAATAAACCATTTTAGCATGTCATTTATGCATATTAAATGCAAACAACATTTTAAACATTTTTTTATCATGGATGAAAGTTGGATATTATGAAACTACATAAAATTCTAAGCATTTTACAAATAAAGTTTGTTTTAATTCGATGCACGGTTATTTAGTTTTGAGCTTTTAAAATGATGGCATATTCCTGTAATTAATGCATGTCCAGGAATAAATGGCAAAATCGCAGGAGCTGGAAAAAAAACTATACGGGCCGAAACAGAGCACTAACGGGCTACACAGGGTGAGCGTGGGTTAACTAAACCATGCACAGGGCGGGGTAAGATGCAGGCCGCTCACCTAGGGTCCATGGACCAATCGGTGCAGCAGACGGAGATGTTCCGTTTGGCTCGTGGTACAGCGCGGTCTAGGCGGAGAAGTGGACGACGCGGTACTGGGACGGAGCAGAGCCGGACAAAGCAAAGCGGGGCGGCGCGGCGCCGTTTGGTTCGCAGGATGACGAGGATCCTGGACGGGAGTGGACGGAGCCATACAGGATGCTTCCTGGCGCCCTGGACGGAGCTGCATGCCGGCGGGCACGTCGGGGCGCGGCGAGGCTTGGCCGGGGCGGCGTGGATCCGACTGGAGGCAAGGCGGGGGAGTCCATTCCCGGCCTCGGCGCGAGGTGGCGGAGCTCCATGGCGGCGGCAAGGGAGCTCCTGTAGGAGAACAGGGAGGTCGGGGAGAGAGAGAGATTCAGAGAGAGAAAGAGAGAGAAGGAGAGAAGGAGGAGAAGGACGGCGGAGAGCTCGGGACGGGGCCGGCCTGGGTGCTCGCCGGCAGCGGCGGGGTAGACGAGGAAGCCGAGGCGACGGGGTTCCGCGGCGCGCTCGGGAGGAGCTCGGGCGCGGGGCGAGCGCGCTGGCGGGCGGGCAGCTCGGGTTGTCCCGGGCCCCGATGGGCTCGGGCGGGCCTCCAGATGGGCTTCGCGGGCCCGCGCGGCTAGGAGGTGGCGGCTGGGGGACAGGTGGCGCGACGGGAGTGGAGGAGGAGGCGGCTGCGGTGGCGGCTGGGCCGTGGGGCGGCGGGGTGCTGGTTGTGCACGAAAAACGAGGGAGGTGGCGGCGGCTGTGGGTAGGAGAAGGGCTAGGGCTAGGGTTTCGTCCACAAATGGCAGGGGAGGCTGTCTATTTATAGACAGGGGCTAGAGGAGGGTTTTGTGGTGTTTTCGAGCCGTTCGATTTCGATCGGACGGCTCCGGCGAGAGGGGCAGTGTAGGTGGGTCTAGTGGGCTGTGTAGAGGGGATTGGGCCAAGAAGAGAGGGAAGATGTCAGCCCGGCACGGTTTTCGGAACACCGAAAACGTCCGACGTTTGACCGGCTATAGTGTCGCTATAGGTTATCCGTTGGGGCATCAAACGACCTCCGAATGGGACAAAATTTGGCAGGCGGTCTACCTACAATATAATAAGACCGCACGCCAACTTTCACTCCATTCGGAGAACATTTTTATCCCACTTATAAAATAATATTTCGGAGGTGCCGCGGGCGCGTGCGAGTGTGTCGGATCTCGAAACGGACAACGGAAGGAATGGAGAGAAAGACAACTACGAACGGACGCAAGTTTTATGAAAACATGCGGATGAAAATGCACACGATGACATGGCAAGGTGCAACAAATGAATCACATGGCAACGATGGAAAATAAATGGAAGGAATCTGGAGCATCGGTCTCGGGGCGTCACAACTCTCCCCCACTAACAGAAGATCTCGACCCGAGATCTTAGGGAGGAACCGGAGGATGAAGAGGAAGAGAAAAAAGGAAGAGGTAAAATAAAGTTGCTTCTTTGACAAACGAGTGAAACGAAAGAACCTTGAGAGGTTGAACAACTCGAAAGAGAGGGTGCAACGGAGATGAACGAAGTTGGGAGCACTCTGGAAGAAAAGAGGAACGGAGAGTATGATGAGAATCAAGATCTCAAGAGAAAAGATAGACTATGAAGCCACTCCGGTTAGAACAAGATAGAAAGGAATAAGAACGAAAGAATTCAGATATCATCCCGGTAGACGAGAAAAGTAGAGGTTGACAAGAAGAAAGACTTGAAAAGAGGACACAACACTCTGGTAAAATGGATAAGCAAGGAAATAACATGGTCTTGGCGAAACAAGATAATGGGTCGAAGAGAGCAACATCACCATGCCTCCGAAACGAAAGAATAGAAGCTAAATCGTTGGAAAGAAAAGAAAGGGGAAACAAAAGACAACTTCTGCCATAATTGAATTGAGAAGCATCCTTACAAAGAAGGATTGAACGGAGTTGTTGGAAAAATCAACAACGAAAAGAATAAGCTTGTTGTGGGCTTATGGAAAACATCTCCTAGCTTGAGGTGAAATTCTGCCACTGATGAAACAATTGATTGCTTGAGAGCAACATGGAGATGAAAAACTTCTTTCACCGAGATAACAAGGAGAAAACTTGGATCATTGATACGCACCACAATAGCCACAATCCTTAGGATAGGCTTTAGGTGAAATCTATACCAAGATAACTCCAACGAAGAGATTGATGGGTTTAAATATCTCATTCCTGACAACTTGTGAATCATGAAACACGAAGGGAAATTATCAAGAATGACATAACACCACCTTAAAAGATAAGGTAGAAAGGATTTGCACTTTGAAAAGCAAGACGAGGAATACTTGAGCTCCAACAAGAATCTTAACAAACACTTCGAGAATGAATTAAATACTTAACGAGCCACGAAGAAGAAACTCTCGAAGAACTCCGGATAGAAAGGATGCTAGAAAAGAAGTGAAGGCTGAAGAACATGATGAAGCCTTGCAATGATTTAGATGGAGCTTCGCGACGAGCAAACTAGGAAAACTTGGATCTTCGGAGAAGAAAAGTTGAAGCGAATTGAATTGAGACATGATATCATGAACGGACTCCGGAAGAAGGAATTAAATCACCTCGATGAAACAAGAATAAGAATTATGATATGTCTATCCTTCATCAAAATAAATTGATGAAAAGCAATGGATTTGCATATTACTTATTCTTCTTGAAAAGATTAAAGAGAGATATAGCGCCAACTTGACGAAGTCTTCGAGGAAACACCGGTAGGATTTTGGAAAGAACAAATGAATTGATACGATAACAAAGGAAGAGGAATCTTAAACGAACCACCGTAAGAAATGAAAAGAACGAATAAAAAGAGAATGAATCGCCAGGAAGAATTAGAAAACGAACGAGGATACTTGAGGGAAATTAATTACAAGAGAACAAAGCGATCACGAGCTTACTGGAGAATACTTGAACGATGCACCGGAAGAATTGGGGAATGAGAGTTGAACGTTGAGAACGAAGAATTCTTTTGAATGACGGCCTCCGGAGAATCGAAAATGGAAAGAACTCATGAAATGCTCCGGATGGGTATGAAAAGAATTTCTCACGATTGAAACAATTTGAGAGGATGGCATGAAGCTAGAACCATAAATCTTCAAGAGAACGGATAAGGATTTAATAGAAACTCTTCTTCGGTCTTCCAATGCTGAGAATGACGATGAGAACCACCATGAAGAATTTATGAGATACTCCGGAATAATGACGAATAGAAAAGTTGAGCCAAATTTGAAAAGAATTAGGAAGCGATCTTGGATAAGGCAATTCACTGATGGAATCCATTCTTACGTCAAACTTTGAAAGAATTTGAGAATGACTCCGGGAAAAATTAGAAGAGTCAGGTAAGATCCTAGGAAAAGACCTGTGGGTTATGGACCCACTCAAAAGAAACACCGTTGGAATGAATGCTTGAAATAGAGATTGCACCGGTTGAATTAAATGGCTTGAGAGAAATAACAACCTCGAGATATGTCGAACGGATCTTGAATAGAAGGATGAATCTTCTGAGATAATTTCGGCACTCCGGGGAAAATAGAGAGAGGTGAATGAACACGAGATTCTTGGATAAGAATTTCCAACATGGGAAAATATTTGAATCAAAGAAAGGGAAATTATCAACACCGAAGCTTGAATTACATCCGCCGGCGAAGAAACGAGAACGAAGAATGGTGAACTTGTAGCTCCTGAGCATCTTCATGAGAATCACCGGTTAAGAACATTGAAGGAAAAGAATAGAAAGACTTCTCACGAATAAAATGGATACTTGATTTGAGAATTTTGACTCCGCAAGGAAAAGGGTGGGAGGGTGGGAAAAAAGACAACTTGGGATGGGTGAAATGAACACCGTTGAGAAAACAAAGAATAGATCGTGCAATGTTGAAAGGATTGAATTAACTCGAAGAGAAGCACGCCGGTTGAGAATAATTACAATGACCATTTCAATGATCAAAAGGATTAGCACTCCCATAGAAATATGAGAAAACCACTTAGGAAAGGAATGGGATCAACACTTGACTTCGAAGCAACTCGAATACCACAACAAAAACAAAGGATTTGGCTTGGAGAATAAGCCAGAACAAACATATGACAGAGATTTCATCCGAAATTTTCGTGGTGGGGCCCACACGGGCTCGATCGTACAGCGACCATCAAGTACATTGCAGCCCTTGATATACGAAGCATCCCCGAGCCGTAGCAAAGCTACAAGGGCTCTTTAAGACACCACGAGACCACTGTAAAAACGACCGTGTACAGGCGGACCACTAGACGTCGAACCCCAATCTCATATCATGCATCTGTCGGAAAGATATCCTAGGTAACTACTTGAATTCCCACCTAAGAACTCCCGAAACTTCTTGGTTATGCGATCAGGTTGCGCGTCCAGGAACCTACTCATAGCAAACAACAACCTAATCAGCTGCAACTGCATCCGCAACCCTCAACACACGACCCGACGGGGTTCCACGACGCGCTCGGGAGGAGCTCGGGCGCGGGGCGAGCGCGCTGGCGGGCGGGTAGATCGGGTTGCCCCGGGCCCCGATGGGCTCGGGCGGGCCTCCAGATGGGCTTCGCGGGCCTGCGCGGCTGGGAGGTGGCGGCTGGGGGACAGGTGGCGCGACGGGAGTGGAGGAGGAGGCGGCTACGGCGGCGGCTGGGCCGTGGGGCGGCGGGGTGCTGGTTGTGCACAGAAAATGAGGGAGGTGGTGGCGGCTGTAGGTAGGAGAAGGGCTAGGGCTAGGGTTTCGTCCACAAATGGCAGGGGAGGCTGTCTATTTATAGACATGGGCTAGAGGAGGGGTTAGGAGGAGGGTTTTGTGGTGTTTTTGAGCCATTCGATTTCGATCGGACGGCTCCGGTGAGAGGGGCAGTGTAGGTGGGTCTAGTGGGCTGTGTAGAGGGGATTGGGCCAAGAAGAGAGGGAAGATGTCAGCCCGGCACGGTTTTTGGAACACCAAAAACGTCCGACGTTTGACCGGCTATAGTGCCGCTATAGGTTATCCGTTGGGGCATCAAACGACCTCCGAATGGGACAAAATTTGGCGGGCGGTCTACCTACAATATAATAAGACCGCACGCCAACTTTCACTCCATTCCGAGAACATTTTTATCCCACTTATAAAATAATATTTCGGAGGTGCCGCGGGCGCGTCCGAGTGTGTCGGATCTTGAAACGGACAACGGAAGGAACGGAGAGAAAGACAACTACGAACGGACGCAAGTTTTATGAAAACATGCGGATGAAAATGCACACGATGACATGGCAAGGTGCAACAAACGAATCACATGGCAACGATGGAAAATAAATGGAAGGAATCTGGAGCATCGGTCTCGGGGCGTCACATGAACCCATCACAAAGCACCTCTCCCATTGCAAGATAAACCAATCTAGTAGGCCAAACCAAATAGATAGATCGGAGAGAAATACAAAGCTATAATTATCATGCATAAAAGAGTTCAGAGAAGACTCAAATATTTCTCATGAATAATCTGATCATAAACTCACAATTCATCGGATCCCAACAAACACACCGCAAAAGAAGATTACATCGGATAGAACTCCAAGAACATCGAGGAGAACATGGTATTGAAGATCAAAGAGAGAGAAGAAGCCATCTAGCTACTAGCTATGGACCCATAGGTCTGTGGTAAACTAGTCACACATCATCGGAAGGGCAGCAAGGCTGATGTAGAAGCCCTCCATGATCGATTCCCCCTCCGGCAGAGTACCGGAAAAGGCCTCCAGATGGGATCGAGGAAGAACAGAGGCTTGCGGCGGCAGAAAGGTTTTCTCTTCTGTCTCTCTGGTATATTGGTAATATTTGGGAATTTATAGCGTTGGAATTAGGTCAGGATGTGCCACGAGGGGCCCACAAGCCTGGGGGGCGTGCCCTACCCCCCAGGGCGCGCCTCCCAAGCTTGTCGCTCCCTCGTGGCTCGTCTGGTCTTCTCCCGAAGCTTCGAGGGTCCCTTCTGGTCTAGAAAAAATTAATCCAAAGTTTTTCTCCGTTTGGACTCTTTTTGATAATGATTTCCTGAAAAAACAAAAACAAGCAAAAAAACAGCAACTGGCACTGGGCACTGGGTTAATAGGTTAGTCCCAAAAAATGATACTCCCTCCGTTCCATAATGTAGTGCGTATAGATTTTCTGGAAAGTCAATCTTTGCAAACTTTGACCAAGTTTCTAGAGAAAACTATTTACATCTACAATACGAAATATATAAAATATGAAACTATGTCTTATGATGAACCTAATGATATATGTTTGGCATTATAGATGTAAATGTTTTTCACCATAAACTTGGTCAAAGTTGATGAGGTTTGACTTTTCAAATAATCTATATGCACTACATTATGGAATGGAGGGAGTATATAAATGCATATAATTGCATAATAAACATCCAAGATTGATACTATAATAGCATGGAACAATAAAAAATTATAGATACGTTGGAGACTTATCAAGCATCCCCAAGCTTAATTCCTGCTCGTCCTCGAGTAGGTAAATGATAAAAACAGAATTTTTGATGTGGAATGCTACCTAATATGTTTCATCATGTAATCTCTCTTACGGTATGAATAATAAGATCTGAATGATTGAAAGCAATAGTCTATAGTTTGATATAAAGACATCAATACTCAGGCATACTAACAAACAATCATGACTTTCAAAATAAAAATGCTAAAGAAAGTTATCCCTACAAAATCATATAATCATGTCATGCTCCATCTTCTTAACATAAAGTATTTATCATGCACTACCCCGATGACAAGCCGAGCAATTGGTTCATACTTTTTAACGCGCTTCAGCTTTTTCAACCCCCACGCAATACATGAGCGCAAGCCATGGATATAGCACTATGGGTGGAATAGAATGTGGTGGTAAGGATTAATAAGGGGAAGTCAAAAATAAGAAGATAGTCTCACATCGACGAGGCTAATCAACGGGCTATGGAGATGCCCATCAATTGATGTCAATGCGAGGAGTAGGGATTGCCATGCAACGGATGCACTAAGAGTTATAAGTGTATGAAAGCTCAACATGAAAACTAAGTGGGTGTGCATCGAACTTGCTTGCTCATGAAGACCTCGGGCATTTGAGGAAGCCCGTCATCGGAATATACAAGCCAAGTTCTATAATGAAAAACTTCCCACTAGTATATGAAAGTGACAAAATAGGAGACTCTCTATATGAAAAACATGGTGCTACTTTGAAGCACAAGTATGGAAAAGGATAGTAACACTGCCCCTTCTCTCTTTTTCTCTCATTTTATTTTTTTCTTTTTTTTCTTTTTTCGTGGGCTCTTTTTGGCCATTTTTCTCTTTTCTTTATATTTCCTCACTGGGACAATGCTCTAATAATGATGATCATCATACTTCTATTTACTTACAACTCAAAACAAATTACAACTCAAAACTAGAACAAAATATGACTCTATATGAATGCCTCTGGCGGTGTACCAGGATGTGCAATG
Source organism: Elymus sibiricus (assembly GCA_039707655.1). Classification (NCBI taxonomy): domain Eukaryota; kingdom Viridiplantae; phylum Streptophyta; class Magnoliopsida; order Poales; family Poaceae; genus Elymus; species Elymus sibiricus. The sequence continues at coordinate 316,904,036 of CM077674.1, forward strand.
ATACTAGCATAACATGTATAAAAATGATGAACGGTGGCTGAGCCACAAATACTATGTCAGCTATATGATCATGCAAAGCAATATGACAATGACGATGTGTGTCATAAAAACAGAACGGTGGAAGTTGCATGGCAATATATCTCGGAATGGCTATGGAAATGCCATGATAGGTATGTATGGTGGCTGTTTTGAGGAAGATATAAGGAGGCTTATGTGTGATAGAGCATATCATATCACTGGGTTTGAATGCACCGGCGAAGTTTGCACCAACTCTCGATGTGAGAAAGGGAAATGCACGGTACCGAAGAGGCTAGCAAATTGCGGAAAGGTGAGAGTGTGTATAATCCATGGACTCACATTAGTCATAAATAACTCACATACTTATTGCGAAAGTTTATTAGCCCTCGAAGCAAAGTACTACTACGCATGCCCCTAGGGGGATAGATTGGTAGTAAAATACCATCGCTCGTCCCCGGCTACCACTCATAAGGTAGACAATCAATAATAAATCATGCTCCAACTTCTTAGCATAACAACAGACCATACGTGCATGCTTCGGGAATCACAAACCTTAACACCAATATTCTTACTAAACCACAATCATCTACTAGCACCTCCCACATATTACCATCTTAATATCGCAAAACTATTGCAAGGAATCAAACTTATCATATTCAGTTGAAAGTGCTAGTTATCGACTAGAGGGGGGGGTGAATAGGCGATTTTTATGAAAGGCTTCGAAAACATGCAATGTCTTCGAAGAAAGCGGAAGTGGAATGAGAACTAGCGAAGCCTATCAATAAGATGAACAGATATGACAATCATAGACATCATACATACAAGCATGCATTGAATGTAAACACAAGAAGCATGAAGATAAATGAGTAAACAGATGAATGGCTTCAGGGAATATCTTCAAACACAAGCAAGCATGCAAAGGCTTCACAGTTCAAAACAGTAAGTAAGGAAGAGTAAGGATAGAACCAGGAGCTCGGGGAAGACAATGATTTGTTTGACCAGTTCCAACTGCTATGACAGTTGTACGTCTGGTTAGGGAGGCTGAGATTGAACTCAGAAGACCGCGTCTTCACCTTATTCCCCTTGAGCTAAGGTCACTTAGACCTTGCCCAATCACTCTGGTAAGTCTTCAAGGTAGACTTCCAAACCTTCACAGACTTCGTTCACCGGCAATCCACAATGACTCTTGGATGCTCAGAACGCGACGCCTAACCGACTGGAAGATCACAGTCTTCAAGTGTAATAAGTCTTCAGTTCACTTAGAACAGAATGTCTTCAGTGATGCTCAATCACTTTGGGCTCTGGGTGTTTTGGGTTTTGACCTCGCAAGGTTTCTCTCTCAAAGACTTCGAGGTGGGTTGCTCTCAAACGACAAAAGCCGTGCACTAACTCGGAGCAGCCACCAACTCATGGTGAAGGGGGGTGGCTATTTATAGCCAGGGGGCAACCCGATGTGATATGTCCGAAATGACCCTTGGTCATTTAGGAACTGACACGTGTCCAACGGTCGGAATTTAAACCCACGCGGCAACTTTACTTGGGCTGCAAGCAAAGCTGACTCAACCAACTCTGGAAGAGATTTTCTCTCATTTGTCTTCGCTTGAAGACATAGGATTTTAGGTTGAGCATCTCATCAGTTTCTGACTTCGTTTACCTCGACCCCACTTGACAGTTCGGTGGTTCCTATGACTCAAGAAATAAGAAAATGAAACTACGAAAAGACTATGTCTTCAAGCTTCATTGTCTTCGATGAATGTCTTCATGAACCAATATCTTCAGCAAGAATGTCTTCGTGAATCACCATTGTCTTCAATGTCTTCATACATTTTTAGGGGTCATCTCCGAAGGGTAAATCGATTCAATAGGGACTTCTACCTGTGTTCTCCTGTGAATCTCACAAACACATTAGTCCCACAACCAAGTTTGTCTTCAATACTCCAAAACCAACAAGGGGTGGCACTAGATGCACTTACATCAGTGATCTACATGAAAGTTTTTATTATATCCCTCTTGAATACCTATCATATTAGGACCAAATTCATAACCCGTGCATATTACCATTGCTATTCATTAGACTCTCAAAAAGATATAAGTGAAGCATGAGAGTGCGACTATTTCTTTAAAATATAACCACCGCCGTGCTCTAAAAGATATAAGTGAAGCACTAGAGCAACTGCCTATAGCTCGAAAGATATAAGTGAAGCACATAGAGTATTCTAACAAATCACGAATAATGTGTGTCCCTCTCAAAAAGGTGTGTTCATCAAAGATGATTGTGACAAACTAAAAAGCAAACAAACTATATCACAAGACGCTCCAAGTAAAACACATATCATGTGATGAATAAAAATATAGCTCCAAGTGAGTTACCGATAGATTGTAGACGAAAGAGGGAATGCCTTCCGGGGAATCCCCAAGCTTAGACGCTTGAGTCTTCCTTGAATATTACCTTGGGGTGCCTTGGGCATCCCCAAGCTTAGGCTCTTGCCGCTCCTTATTCCTTTATCCATCGTAGTCTCACCCAAAACTTGAAAACTTCAGCACACAAAACTCAACAGAAACCTCGTGAGATCCGTTAGTATAACAAATAAATCTTAAACTTTTGGTACTGTTGTAAATTGATTCATATTTAATATTTGCATAATGCTACTGTACTCCAACTTCTCCATGACTCATACCCCCCGATACGATCCATAGATTCATCAAAATAAGCAAACTATGCAACAAAAACAGAATCTGTCTAAAACAGAACAGTCTGTAAAGATCTAATTAGAAGCTATACTTATGTAACTCCAACAATTCTGAAAAAATAGGAAAACGTAAAAAATTCATATACCAATACTGTGTAAAAAATTCAGAATTTTATCACGCTCCAGTACAGAACCAAAAATCCAGCACTGAACTCAAAACTTTCTGTTTTCAAACAGCATCAATTATACTATCATCTAAATCATCCCAAAGGCGTTACTTGGCACGAACACTAATTAAAAGTTAAAAACACAATCATAACAGAGGCTATAATTGTGTAAACACACAAGAATAGAAAGTAAAACAAAAAATTTATTTTATTCATTGGGTTGCCTCCCAACAAGCGATGTTGTTTTATGCCCCTAGCTAGGCATAATGCATAATTTCAAGTGTTGTCATCCTTAGTTTCCAAATCCTCAATTACACACCCACTCTTTCTAGGAGATTTAACATAGGAATTTCTTATCATCACGCTCCTAGGCACAAAATTAAGAATTTTGCTTTTATAGATAGGTTCCTTTATTATATCAATGAAATTGGGGTGCACACTAATCATTTTAAGATCTTCATTCCCCTTGCTAGAAGTGGCACCCTCAGTCTTGGGAACATACATAAACTTGCAATTTTTATTGGGAGGAGTCCTATCAATAGTTTTAACGGAGGAAAAAGCGGAGCCCAATTATTGATAATCTCTTCTAACTTATCGATTCTAGCGGGACTTTGTTCTATCCTTTCATTAATTATTGGTTCCTTTTCCTTTAAGGTCTTCAAAGTAATCCCCACCTTAGAACCAAATTGAGTAATGTGATTATGGACCTTTTTATCTAAATTCTCAAGATGTTCAATAGTAGGCATTTTATTTTCAATAGCTTCTAACCTTTGCATAACATGTTCCAAAGTCAATGCTGCTTCATTAATAATAGGTGGTGATCCCACTAAATTCCCCATAGCATTGAAAGCATCCACAGAGGGACACATCAAGAAGTTCCCTCCGGTAATAGTGTCAAGCACAAATCTATACCAAGTAGTGATTCCCACATAAAAATAACGAAGAAGAACGGTAGTGGATTGCTTACGAGTTGATCTATTTTGAGCATCGCAAATCCTATACCAAGCATCTTTTAAATTCTCTCCTCCCCTTTGTCTAAAATTAAGCACTTCATTTTCGGGGGTAATAGTAACAAGTGAAGAACTAGCCATAGTGGCGGAACAAGCAAACTAGCAAACAAGCAAATAAAAATATTTTTGCGTTTTTGTAATATATTTTTTAGAAGTGGGGGAGATGAAAACGAGAGGCAAATGCAAATAAAAAGGCAAATAAAATAAATGCAAGTGGATGATAGTTTGTGCGAAGGTACTCGATAATTTTGGTGATGTCTCCCCGGCAACGGCGCCAGAAATTCTTCCTGCTACTTGTAGACTGCGTTGGTATTTCTCCGAAGAGGAGAGGATGATGCAGTATAGTAGAGATAAGTTTTTCCCTCAGTTAAGAACCAAGGTTATCAATCCAGTAGGAGAACCACACAAAATCCTTTAGCAGCACCTGCACACACAAAAGCAAACACTTGCACCCAACGCAAATAAGAGGGTTGTCAATCCTCTTAGCGGTTATTTGCAAGGATTAATTCTGATAGTGGTAGATAGATAAAGTAAAATACTAAATAAAATAAAGTAAATAAAATTGCAGCAAGGTATTTTTGGATTTTAATATATGATAAAAGTAGACCCGGGGGGCATAGTTTTCACTAGAGGCTTCTCTCTCGAACACATAGCATACGGTGGGTAAACAAATTAGTGTTGGGCAATTGATAGAAAAGCAAATAATTATGACGGATTCATGGCAATGATCATGTATATAGGCATCACATCCGAGACAAGTAGACCGACTCCTGCCTACATCTACTACTATTACTCCACCCATCGACCGCTATCCAGCATGCATCTAGGGTATTAAGTTAATAAAAACAGAGTAACGCCTTAAGAGCATCTCCAATAGGCGTGCTAAATAAGCCGCGCGCCGGATAAAATGCCACTATAGCGCGCGCAACCGAAAGTGGCGCTCCAGCAGCCGCGCTATAATCATGCGTGCAGTAAAGAAGGTTCAGCGCGCTGGGGAAAACTGCATCACGCGCTGTGTATTTGGTGCGCCAGCTCCCGCGCGCTGGACAGCGAACATTTGCGCGCGAGCGAGCAACCGTCGCCTTGAATTCTCCGGCCACGCCCGCCTTCGCCCCGCCCTGCGCCGCTGCCGGCAAAATTTCAGCGATGGACGGCCTCGCCGACATCCCCCCAACCCCTCCCTACACTCGCGACCCCTCCGCCACCTCCGCCGCCGCAAACCCTAGCGCGGGGTTGACCTCCGGCTTCACCGCTAGCGCCGCCTCGGTTCCAAGTACCGGTCTCGCGCGCGGCCTCTTCATGGCGCCCCGGACGAACTCGCAGGGTGGCGTCGTGCCGCCGCCCGCCGCGAAGCCACGGAGCTCCGTCTCTAACCGACCGATGGCGGCGGCGGCGACGGCGGCCCAAAAGAAGAGGAAAGCGGACGGCGCTCCTAGGCGCGTGAAGAAGAACCCAGCAGCGCGTCCGGCCGCGCCTCCGCCGCCCGAAGCGCCGGATAGCCCGCAATTTGTTGCGCCGGCGGCCGATGCGCACATGGTGTTTGATGAAATGCCCACAAGGTATGATATTTTTTTCCTTTTTTTGTTGTTGTTAGATAAATGTATACATATGGATAGCTTGATTAGTTTTCTTTATCATACTTTGTAGTTTCAATGATGACGCATATATGTCAAATATGGGTGTTGGCTCCAACAATTCTCATTGGTCTCAAACCAATGAAGTGCATGAAGATGATCATGAATATGTAGTGGATGAGGAGGGTGAGGGTATGGTCGATGCACCGAAAGGAAGGGCGTGCAACTACACCATGGACAAAGACATCTTGCTATGCAACACATGGCTGAATGTGTCCATGGATGCCACCGTTGGAACGGACCAAACTAGAGATACATATTGGTTTCGGATGAAGGAGTTCTTTGATGCACACAACAAGAGTGGAATTGAGCGCACCAATAGATCTCTTCGCTCCCGGTGGTCGACGATCAACAAAGATTGTCAAAAGTGGGCGGCGGCATTGACATCGGTTGACAAGATAAACCCAAGTGGCACTAATGATAGAGATAGGGTAAGTGTCATTTCTTTATGTTCCATGTTCATGCTTCATCTTTTGTGTTTCAAGTGGTAACTTGTTCTTTTGTTTGTAGCTCAATATTGCACAAAACTTGTTTCGAGGAGAAGAGAAGAAGACCAAGAAAGGCAAGGTTAAGAAAGGGAGAGCATTTGTGTTGCCCCATTGCTACGAAGTGTTGAAGGATGAAGAGAAATGGAAGAAACGTGATGTCCTAGAGGTGTCAAAGAAACGCAACGCAACTATTGATTTGGATGATGATGATGATGAGGCATCAAGTGATGGCGGCAAGAGGAGCCCTACACCAAATTCGGTTGCCTACTCCAAGCCAAAAAGACCAAATGGAGATAAACAAGCAAAAGAGAAGAAGAAGAAGAAGAAGAAGAAGAAGAAGAAGGGAGGAGATGATGAGATAAAGAATGCTATGGAGGCAATTGTGAAGGCAAGAAAGGAAGCAAACGAGGAGATGAGGGTGGCAAGGAGCCAAGAGTCGGAGGCCGAGGAGAGGAAGGTGGCATTGGAGGAGAAGAAATTGGCCATGGAGGAGCAAGCTAGATTATTGGAATATGAGAAGTACTTGTTCTTCATGGACACATCTAACGTTGATGATAGGCAAAAGGAGTACATCAACCTTTGTCGTGATCAAGTCTTGGTCCAAAAAAGATTGATGGGCATGGGAGGCTTGGGAGGCATGGGAGCTACCATGGGAGGCTTGGGAGGCATGGGAGGCTTGGGAGGTTTGGGAGGCATGGGAGGCATGGAAGCCATGGGCGCCATGTGCGGCATGGGAGCACCTACGGGAGGCATGGGTGGCTTGGGAGCTACCATGGGAGGCTTGGGAGCTACCATGGGAGGCATGGGAGCACCTACGGGAGGCATGGGTGGCTTGGGAGTTACCATGGGAGGCATGGGAGGCATGAGTTTTGGGTCTCTCACGGGAGGCATGGGAGCACCTCCGGGTGACATGGGTGGACGCATGGCTTCCGGTGTGCCTCACATGCCTTCGCATGATGCCTTTGGAGATAGTGCGAACACCGTCCGAGTTTCCAATGACGGAGAGAAGGAAGAAGAGGAGGAAGAAACAGATGAAGAAACGGATGAAGAAGAGGAGGAAAAGGAGGAGGAAGAAGATGGGGCATGATTGTTGATGTTTCATTTGTTTGTGTGAACTTGTTTGTCATGAACTTGCTTGTGGTTTGGTGATTTTGAACTATGCCATAAATTTGAACTATGCTATGTTGCTCAATTCATGATTTTGCATATTTTTTAATGTTTGAGATCATCTTATATTTCATATAATTCAAATTGGTATGTGTTGTTTCATATTTGCCAAGCGCCGGCTGGGCGCGCGCGCTGGATTTTACAGCGCCTGGTGAACCGCTACAATGGCGCGCTAAATTTTGCAGCGCCTGGAAAAGCAACCACCATCCCCAGTGCGCTAAAATGCTATTTTGGCATTGCAAATTTTTTAGCGCGCCACCCTACCGCGCGTCTGTTGGAGATGCTCTAAGCAAGATGACATGATGTAGACAAAGTAAACTCAAGCAATATGATTAAACCCCATCTTTTTATCCTTAATGGCAACAATACAAATGCGTGTCATGTCCCTTTCTGTCACTGGGATTGAGCACCGCAAGATTGAACCCATCACAAAGCACCTCTCCCATTGCAAGATAAACCAATCTAGTAGGCCAAACCAAATCGATAGATCGGAGAGAAATACAAAGCTATAATAATCATGCATAAAAGAGTTCAGAGAAGACTCAAATATTTCTCATGAATAATCTGATCATAAACTCACAATTCATCGGATCCCAACAAACACACTGCAAAAGAAGATTGCATCGGATAGAACTCCAAGAACATCGAGGAGAACATGGTATTGAAGATCAAAGAGAGAGAAGAAGCCATCTAGCTACTAGCTATGGACCCGTAGGTCTGTGGTAAACTACTCACACATCATCGGAAGGGCAGCAAGGTGGATGTAGAAGCCCTCCGTGATCGATTCCCCCTCCGACAGAGTACCGGAAAAGGCCTTCAGATGAGATCGTGGAAGAACAGAGGCTTGCGGCAGCGGAAAGGTTTTCTCTTCTGTCTCTCTGGTATATTGGGAATATTTGGGAATTTATAGTGTTGGAATTAGGTCAGGATGTGCCACGAGGGGCCCACAAGCCTGGGGGGCACGCCCTACCCCCCAGGGCGCGCCTCCCGAGCTTGTCGCTCCCTCGTGGCTGGTCCCTTCTGGTCCAGAAAAAATTAATCCAAAGTTTTTTCTCCGTTTGGACTCTTTTTGATAATGATTTTCTGAAAAGACAAAAACAAGCAAAAAAAACAGCAACTGGCACTGGGCACTGGGTTAATAAGTTAGTCCCAAAAAATGATATATAATTGCATAATAAACATCTAAGATTGATACTATAATAGCATGGAACAATAAAAAATTATAGATACGTTGGAGACGTATCAAGCAGCAGATGGAACAACAGCAGATGCAACAGCAGATGGAGGTGGAGACTGACACAAGCAGCAGGAGGAAGAAGAAGCAGTTCCGCATCATGGGGCCAGTTCGTTGATCACTCCGTCTTCTGAAGCTGCAGCAAGAGTGAGTCTGATGCAGAACTTAGGTCTTAGTTAATTTCTGCAACAAGATCTGAACCAATATATGGGTTCAGTTAGTTTCTGAACTTAGTAGTGTGCTTGCATCTGAAGAACTAGAACTATGTGTGCTTTCTATCTGAACTCATCTATCTATCCATCTGAATGTATGTGCTCATATTATCTGAATCTTTGTGCTCACGTTATCTGAATCTTTGTGCTCACATTATCTGAATGACATTGCTCATATTATATGAATATTGGTGCTCATATTATCCATTATAAATGTCAAACTTTGGTGCTCTAGGTTTCAATGTAAAGAACTATAGGTGTGCTCTAGGTGTCAATGCAAAGATAAAATGTCATAAAATCTAAGTCTCAAACTTTTTTCAGTCAGCTTACTATGGAACTATAGGTGTGCTCTAGGTGTCAATGCAAAGATAAAATGTTATGAAACATAGAATTCTTCTATTTTGTAGTATAGTTTGATTGAATAAAGTCTGAACATTGCAAGTCTGAATATTGCAGGTTCTCTCCTAGTTAGGTACACTTGCTGCCTTTAATCAACACAGTTTGAACATTAAACTGAGCACATCTACTGACACTTCACATCAGTCAAATCACTTAAACCCATGTACACTGACTCACTCCTTCTGTGGTCAACTTGTCCACTGCATCACTCAACCCAAATTTAACTCATGTACCCACTGCACAACACCCTGCAAATTTCAGTAGTGGCATTTAGTGTCAGTTTCATTCAGTGCACAAGGATAATTCAACTACATATATCAATCAGTGAAGTAACTAACCCTAGAATAATTAACCATTTGAAAACCCTAAAATTCAGTCAAATAGGACATGAAAATTCAGTGACAAACAGTAAGATTCAGTTAACTAGGTTCAGTGACAGACAACAAAGATTCAGTTAACTAGATTCAGTTAACAACTAGGTTCAGTGATAAACAACAAGATTCAGTTAACTAGGTTCAATTAACAACTAGGTTCAGTGACAAACAACAAAATTCAGTTAACTGCATTCAGTTAACAACTAGGTTCAGTGACAGACAGCAAGATACAATTTACTAGGTTCAAACAGCAAGATACAGTTAACTGCATTCAGTACACAACAAGATTTAGTTAACAACAAAATTTGCTAGAATTCTAGCAAACCCTAGTTTCCAAATCTGGAACCCTAGAATTCCACCAACGAAATTTGCTAATAGAGAGAGGGAGGCAGCTCACCTAGGGTCTCGACCAGCACCACCATTTGACAGTAGCTCAACGAAATTTGCTCCAAATCTGGCGACGATGAAATACTTTGTGATGAATATGTTGTAACCGCACAATCTTCCTCCTCGCCGCGGGTGCCCCCTGCCACGCCGGCCAGCCACGGTGACTGGCTCTGTCCACCACACCTTGTCCCCACCACTCCCTCACCGATGGATTCGGAGCCGCCACCGCCGCCATGCCTGCAAGAGAGGGAGAGAGGGCGAGGGATGGGAGTGAGGGCCGACCCAGTCGCTTCGTACAGAGCCGTTAACGGCGCGTCGTCACCGCTGTCGGACTGCGAGGGATCAGTCACGACAAAACGCGCTCAGAAAATGGCTCGGTGTTTTTTGCCACGGTCAATTCTTCGGTTAGGTGCGAAATGTCACGTTTTGTAAAGTGGTGGTTTTCTGCAAGTTGTGATACGAAAGTGGTGGTTCTATACTTTTAACTCGATTTTAAGCATGGCAACCCGAACGTTTTTTATGAGAACTTTAGTTGGCGCGAGGTGGCAAGTTTAGTTGGCAAGCATGGCAATCCGAATGTTTCTGATATCCATAGCAAATATACCGAGTAAAAGGATCTTTCAAAGTAATAGTGGCAGCAGCAAAACACAATCAATTACCTGGAGCAACTTTGAGATATTTGGAGATGCTACTTGAAATATACGCCTGGCCCAAACCAATTGTGTTTTTGGCTCCAAACTCAGCAATGCTCTTTATCATCTTGTTTCTCAAGTCAACAGCAAACAAAATCGCTGCTCCAAAAATGCTAGTTTTGAAAACATTTTGAAGTACTGATTATGTTTTTGTTTTTTTTGTCACACCTTCCACGAATGTCATTTTGTGCTGAAATTTTTCAGGCATACAAAACATTTGTCCAAGTTTAGCACAAAAAAAAATCAGAATTTTTTGAATTTTTTTACTATTTTTTTCGATTTTACTGTTCATCAAGGTGCATTTGAGCTCGGGATCAGAATAGGACTTTTGCTTAGAGCGTCGCCAACTCGGCTGACAAGTCCTTCGTGGCAGCCTAGAGAAATTTTGCCTGAGTTTGAATATCCAGGTGTTACATTTTGAAAGTTTATGTATCATAGGATCACACGCGATCCAAGTTTGTGGACTGCAGAACCTATTAGCTCTTTTCCAATTGTTGTTTAAAAAAAAACTCTTTTCCAGTTGTTCAACGATTGAACTTTTTCCTTCAAAATTTCTTAAAAAATTGTACCCCTTGGTCCTGTCGCAGTTTCAGAAATGTTACCAACCTAGCACGCAAGAATAAAGGACTGAGAAATCCATTTGCCTCTTCTTCATCGAAATCACTATGCACACGACACCTTGGCGGACGATTTCTGGACGAAGCTGTGATCGATGGCACTAAACCATGGAGCCAAAGTGATGGATGGCTGCTAGCGCTCGATTTTATTTTTTATTTTTGCGGGACATCACTCACATTGACCAGCTGATTGTATAATAAGAGGACAAGGCATCGATGAAATAACGTCTTTACCATTATCTCAAAAGAATCTCCACCAAGTACTCCAACAGAAGGCAAAGTGCTGCCAACATGATAGCAATTTTCATCAAAGCCTAGACATCATCGTCCTGCATACTCTCGCTCTTCCGCTTCGCCATCAACGACAACCGTGCATCTCGCTCGAGCTCGTACTCCCTGTAATCGGCTCTCTTCAAGAACGACTGCCTATCAAGGTACTGGTTCGAGCTCTTCTTGTATGCCCCCAGCTCCTCCTCCACGCCCTTCTCTACCTTATACTCTCCCCAGTCTTTCTTTGTCTTGTCCAGGACACTCAGCTTCTGCTTCTTCTTTATCTGCTCCAGAATGTTGTCCACAGCGGACGGTGAGGCACCCGCTGCACTGGCCTTCTCAACCACTTCCTTTGAATCCGCATCTACGAGTTTCTTGATCTCAATATCCTTGCCAGCAAAGTCCCTTACCTCGGTTATCTGTTGGATCATAGAAAACTAGAATATTAGCAACATCATGTGGAATCAGATGCACAAATCATACAAAGTGTCACAAGTTTGTCATCTGTATCCACAATTATTAGGGCTGTTCCAATTTTTTGCCAGTTAACTTAAGCTACTCTACAAGAATGAACACGGAACAGCAAGTAACAATGTAAAAAAGCAACAGCAGTTACACATTTGCCATGTGCCGGCACAATTTTTTATATGGAAGCTTAACTTGAACTTAATAATAATAAAATATCTGTGTGATGCTGATAGTACGGCTTTACCTCCACTTTCCCTCTTCCAGATGCAGCAGTGGCGGCATCTCTAACAGCTGCAAGAGCATTTGCCGCAAGTTTTTTCGTATCCTCACTTGTTTGGTGTTGTGTCTGTTGTTGCTCATTTGGTGGGACTTGATCATTTGCAGAAGCCTTTTTTGGTGGAAGGCCCAGAATGGTCATCCAATTCTACAGGATAAAAAAAATGTAACTGTCAAAATAAAATAAGGCTACCATAAATATTAACATAAAACACAACAGTTTGAACATCAGCTTGCCACACGGTTAATACCAGAAAGATTACTCACATTTGTCGCCTTAGTTTTCTTTTCTTTTGCTACTGTTTTGAGCTTAATCATTGCAGGTTTGGGCATCTTCGCGGGCAAACCGCTGTTCATTTTCTTCCACATATCCTCCACACGTGATTTTGTGTCTGCCAAAAAAATGAAGCTTCACGCCATGTGCTTATATCTACAAAAGCATTTGTGGAATAAAAATAACAAATATATGCATAAGGACCAAACAGGCATGACATGCTACACTGCTGTCAAAAGTTCAACACGGGCCATGCATCTGAAAACTTCATTGACATATCATAGTTTAGTTCTGAGATATAAAATCAGGTGGCCTACACAAGTTCATGTTCACTTCACGATAAACAATGTTTACAAAAAAAAGAGTTCATGTTCACTTTCTTCTATTTCTCCTCGACTGGTGTTTTGCTATCCATGCCTACTTGTCAGTAACAAATTAAGGGTCCAGTTATTAACATGTCCTAGAATGTGTGCATTCAAACTTCTCTAACTTTGTATCATGTTGTATTGAAAATTATTTAGTCTGGTCATGTGAGACTTAACACAATTATGTTTTTCATGGAGAATACCATAATATCACAAATTCATAAAATTTTACTAGCATAGTCACATGTTGTATGGCGTTGAGTGTTGGCCGACTAAAAGACGACATGTTCAACAGTTAGGTGTGGCGAAGATGCGCATGTTGAGATGGATGTGTGGCCACCCGAGGAAGGATCGAGTCCGGAATGATGATATACGAGATAGGGTTGGGGTAGCACCAATTGAAGAGAAGCTGGTCCAACATCGTCTGAGATGGTTTGGGCATATTCAATTTCAACACAGGCCTCCAGAAGCTCCAGTGCATAGCGGACGGCTAAAGCGTGCGGATAATGTCAAGAGAGGGCGGGGTAGACCGAATTTGACATGGGAGGAGTCCGTAAAGAGAGATCTGAAGGATTGGAGTATCACCAAAGAACTAGCCATGGACAGGGGTGCGTGGAAGCTTGCTATCCATGTGCCAGAACCATGAGTTGGTCGCGAGATCTTATGGGTTTCACCTCTAGCCTACCCCAACTTGTTTGGGACTAAAGGCTTTGTTGTTGTTGTTGTTGTTGTTGTATAGTCACATGAGAATTAATGCTAAAGCTGCATATCAGATAGCATGTCCATGTCACAAATGGAGGGAGTAAAAGATGAGGAAAATTCAAAGGCAGCCAAATGGCTGGTGGTCACTGTTGGAGTTGAATTGCTCAACTCCTGATAATAAATGTTAGAACAGAATCACTCAAGCTCTACCCCCACCCCCCCTACTCACACATACACATGATACACACACATGTGCTCTTTGTATTTTATTCATGCTTGCGAGGCTACATCCTGCCACAAGCTTAGTACCTTTTAAACACATACACATGGCCTCAATATATAGGCTGCCCAAACCGACCTGGCTAGAAACAAACTGAAGCAATGTATATCTGGCAGCATTGCTTAACAGCTAAGCCACTCTGATTAATGTCTGGAGAAACACCAACTTTATTTTGCAACTCAGAGAAGAGAAAATCAAACATGGAGATGAATTAATAGTACAGACCAGTATCATGAAGCTGTTGCTCTGAGTTGTTAGCATCCCCAGAAGCTGGCAGTTTTTCATCTGCAACCATAGCTTTGGACTCTGGCATTGACATAAACAATATGAGAATTACTGAGTGCATGACTGCTAACTGGAAAAGAAGGCCCATGCTAACAACAATGTTTGGGGTTTGATTAGGCTTTAGTTGCACTATCCGGCATCTGCAGAATGCTGAATGTTTCAACAGAAGTTTTACTTTTTTTGTTAAATCTTTGCAGCATGCTTTCAATTCAAATAGCATACATGCCTGTTTCAGAGTAGTGCCCATAAACAGAAACACATTTGGCTTGAAAATATAACAGAAGTAAAATCATTCTTTAGAAATACTCAGCACATTTGAAGGTCTTATATTTTGATAGGGAGGGAGTAAATGATAAGGAAATTGCTGTGTACAAAAGGAGAGCTGCAACCAAGTGACCCCAAGGTGATCCTCAGAAAAAGTTCTGTATTTCAACACTTAGGCCCTGTTTGGGAGAGCTCCACTCCTAGCTTCACCACCAAACTGCTTGAGTTTTGGAGACTACCCAAAACCCCACCAGGTACTCAGCTTGCCCCTCATTCATCTCAGCCGAAGCGTCTCCCAATCTCTCACAGCAGCAGCGGCACTCAAGCAGCACAAGCCAAGCCACTGCAGCGTTGCTCCGGGAACAGCAAGCCCAGCATGCAGCGCCTCGCGCCTCCGACGAGCACCGGGGGGCCTCATCCGCGCCACGCTCCTCCCCAGCGCCGGCCGCCCTGCTCCACGCGGGCCACCTCCTCTGCCTCGCGCTTCTCCGTGCCGGACGCCTAGCCCAGCCTCCCCTGCTCCCGAGCCGCCGCGCCGCCAGCGCCGATCTTGGTGTCCCCGGGTACCCCCTCTCCCTCTCACTATCCAGCTTGGCGAAGGGACGAACCTGGCGGCGGCTTGCTGGCGGGAAGGAGGATTCTGGATCAGCACTTGGCGTCCACACGCCGGTAGTTCGGGCTCCAGATTGCGCCGGGAGACCGCGAAAACGGGGAGGGGATCGGGGCGCTGCTGGAGGTTTTTTCCTCTAAACACCTAAAATAACTATCGGGGAGGGGAAGGGGGGCGGGGAGCCACTGGGGCCCAGTTCTTTTCAGCTTTTGATTCTCCAAAATCAGCTTTTGAGAAACTTCCCACAGGATCACCCAGAATCAGCCGTCGAGTTCTTTTCTGAGATTGTGGTTTGGGATTATGGGATGAGTTGTGTGCTGAAATGTTTGTAATGTCCCTGAACTGAAACTGTGTGTTGAATTGCTAACATTCAGCCATCAAGCCAATCATCTACTCCTACCAAACAAACATACATCCATCTATCCATCCATTGTTCCATGTACAGAGAAGAACTAGGAACAGAGACGAACAAGAAGGAAAAGAGGCTGCACCCAGGGTGGAGAGATTGTAAATATAATCCATCCATTCATCAGTCCATCCATCCATCAATTTTGTAACAAAAAATTGATAGAAAAGAGAGACATGGGAGACAGAACAGAGAAGACAGAGAGGAGAGGAGAGCTCACCTTAGGCGACGGCCCGAGCGAACTCCGGCGAGGCGGCGTCGGGCGTCGAGGCCAGCGGCTTCAGGTGAGCGGGCGGGACGGAGGAGCGGCCGGGGCGGACTGTCGGGCGGCGCGGCGGCGGCAGCCCTGTAACCCTATCGCGAGCGCGAGTGGGGAGGTGGGGGATCGAGCGAAGGAGCGGGACTAGTCGTACGACTCGTTTTTCTGGGCGCGGCCGGCCACCAGTGGCAGTTCTCTTGTAATTTGCCTCTCAAATAGGGGGACTATCTTAAATCGAAACGTTTTGTTTCGTGGGAGCGCCCAGAATCGGCATAGGCCAGTTTCACAGCGAAATGTACAACTTTTTTTAACACAGTACAGACGGAAGTGCTCATAGATACGCGCATACACTCATCCCTATGAACGTACACACGCACACCCTACCCCTATGAGCACCTCCGAGAGACTGAGCCGGCATATCATCTTGAGATTTACGAAGTCACCGTAGGTGCCTCGTCGTCGACGGGAACGTCTCCTCCCACTGAAAGTGCATCGCCGGAAATCCTGAAATAAATCCAGGAATAATGCGAGCACCAGGACTTAACCCTGGTGGGCTGGGGATACCACTGTCCCTCTAACCATCCAACCACAGGTTGGTTCACCGAAATGGACAAAAATAACTCAAAGGCACGTCAAAATTTTTTTTAACTCAAAGACGAAAGTAATTTAAAAAATATAAACTCTCTGCGAAACTATTTCACAACTCTAATCCTTTTGGGTAGCTCCGAACACATGGGCGCTACCCCGTGTAGCATAGCGCCTATGTGTCAGGCGCTACACTGTGTAGCATAGCGCATACGTGTTGGGCGCTATCCAAAAGGGTTATTTCTGTGAAATAGTTTCGCCGAGAGTTTATTTTTTAAATTACTTTCGCCTTTGGGTTATTTTTGTCCATTTTGCCAGGTTCCCAGACGATTTTCAATTGCACTACCGATTCTAGCGATTCAAATATTTTGGATAATCATATCGAGTTCTTTTGAGTTTTTTATTTTCCAGACCAAGATTGTCCAAAATCGAGTGAAAAGAACTGGGCCCGGAACTGAAAGAAGCGTTTTTTTTTCCTTCGTTGCCCTAAAATAACCAGGCAACCACTAGGCGTCAACCCGGCTAATAGCCCCCGCATCGCTCGTCCTTGGATCATATCATCATAACCGTTACTTCGTGCTTTCGCACATCTCGTGATTCACTAATCGCACGTCTCACCGCACCCTTTTGCGGCACCATCTCGCAACTTCGATTGAAATTGTCGGTGGTTTTGCTATAGTGGTGTTGTTGTGAGCCCACCCTTCACGATATCGTGTGTTGCAGCATCCCTGAAGGAACACTCTCTCTTCCTTCGTGTTTGATTGTAGAGACTCGTGGTTGGGAAACAACACTTGGGGGCATGGCGGCTTGCTGCAAAGAAGGGGTGAGTCACCTCGCAACGAGATCCAGAAGGTGTGAAGGGAAGAGGAGAAAGTGGGATGGGAGAGGATGTAATTGCAGCAATGCCACTGCAGCGACGGGTTTTGCAACAGCGGTGGTCGGCGCCTTTGGCTACAAGGATGAAGGTTTGCAACAACAATGGTCGGTGTCACGCGACTTGCCTATGTCTTGCAGCACGATGGTTCGAGGGTTGCAGCAGCGCGACAGTCCGACCTAAAAGACTGGAGATTCAGTGGTTGCAGCAACACAGAGCGGCGACGCGTTGTGCATCGGTGGCGATGGAGCGCGAGGTAGGAGACTACTCGTGCGAGAAGAAAGGGGAAATGCGAAAGGGAACGGGAAGAGGTCAGGTAGGGGAGAAGCGGTGCGCAGGCCCACTGGACACATGTTGCGTGCGCTACGCGGTCAAATAAATGTAGTGACCAGTTAGGTGAACCAAAGCGTCTTCCAAATAACTATCGAGGAGGTGATGCATGAGCTAGTGGACTTGCCCTGAGGCCTAAAAACTACTGACATACCCAATTAGTCAGTCCGATCAAAATCCAATAGAATTGAACGATGCATGCCACCTCATTCCACCTATATAATTACCACCACTCTCCACCCCCTAAACCCTACCCGCCCACGCCAGTTCACCCCACCACTGTTGTGAACCACCACCCTCTCCCTAGTTAGGTAGGTAGGCTGCCGCTGTTGTCGCCACCGGTGGGTACCGCTAACCAAGATGTAGATCTTCGTGAATACCCTAACGGCGAAGACCATCACATTGGAGGTAGAATCTTCAGAAACCATCGACAATGTGAAGACCAAGATCTAGGACAAGGAGAGCATCCCCCGGGCTAGCAGCGAGTCATCATCGCCGCGCGATCAACTAGAGGACTGATGCACGCTCATTGACTACAACATCTAGAAGGAGTCGATGTTGCACCTAGTGCTCCATTTGAGGGGGGGTGCCAAAAGATGACCTACACCAAGCCCAAGAAAGTAAAGCTCATTGTTATGCGGTCCTATGGGGTTGGCGACTCCATCGGCAAGGTTACCTGCCTCTGCAAGGAATGACCCAACGCTAATTGTGGCCAACCACTACGGCCACCACTACTGCAGTAAGTGCAACCTTGCCTATGTCTACAACTAGGAGGCGTAGGTTGCTATGACCTTCACTTTCCGGGGAGAAGGAAAACCAGAAAGTTTTGGTTAGCAGTCAATGTTTGTGTGTTGTTTTGAAGTGGCATTTTGGAACACCAAACACATGTACCCTCTTATGGTGTGCGTACTTTTTGTTTTGATATCATGTCGTGATGGATTGTTGAATTCAAATTATACTGGAGTTATTCGTTTTGTTCTATATTTCTGCTGATGTGCCACTCATCATCTGAGTAACCTATTTATTCCATGATACTTGTTACGTCTCATATTGTGTTGTTTTACATGCTTGTGTGATATATAAATCATGTACATCTTATAATGTAAGGTGAAGCATAATGGTATTCGTTTGGTCATAATTATGTTGTGATTCATTTTGATGCTTTGTGGGATAGGGTTATGTTGTTGTTGCAGACATTTGTTGTGTTTAGTTTAGTTTCAAAGGCATAACAAATAGTCGCACATCAACACAACTTGTCAAATTAGCCGAAAAATAACTCAGTTCAACATCATATATAATGATCCATCTTGACAAACTCACAATGTTATGCTAGCTAGCATTAATGATCAAATATGTGACACTTGAATTAAATGTTATGCAATGAATAATAAATTTGTTAACAAATCCGTAAGACAATTAGGTCACATAAAATTGCACAATATTATAGAGCTAGTGCAGAACAAGCTCGCTAATTTTTGAGTTACTGTTTACTCCATGTAGCAAGTATTATTGGTTGGCAGCCAGTACTTTTTAGATTTTCTCAAGCTATATTGTCAACTTAAAACCAGGACGCTACTTGAGAAAGTTGTTTACGCCAACGTGACTGGTAATTTTCAGGCTTCAGCGGATCAGACCGTTCGTGCTGGTGTCACTCCAGGCAGGACAGATGACTGAAACCCGCCCCAAATCAAAAGGCGAGTGCTAGGCGCCGGCGCGCCGGCCCAAATTTGGGCCGGTCGCCTGCCTGCCGCCCGATTCGGGAAACCGCAGCCGTGCGATTGCGTCTTCTTTCTCGCACATCATCCCATCTCCCTTCTTTCCACGCGCGTCCAGGGAGAAAATCGTCCCCTGCCCCCCGCTGCACCAGTCGACCTCCCCCACCCCGTGTCTACCCTACCCTCCCGCGGAGGGCGCCGCTCCTCGCTCGTCTCGTCGTCGACGTGCTCGCAATCCCGCTGTCGCCGTTGAAGCTACATCTCGTGGTCGTTTTGCGGCCCTCGTCGCCATTGATTCAACTTCTGCTGTTTGCAGCTCTTCGTCGGCTGGTTCCAACATGTGGGCCTCATGGTTGTAGCACCCTCGGCCGTCGCCGTCTCTGCTCGCCGCCGGCGTCGGCTTCCACCACCGTGTTCATAGAAAAAAGCTTCAGCAACAAAAAAGGGGTTTCGCTAGTGGTAGCAAAAACCAACAACCTTTCCAGCAAAAAAATATCACGGTTCCATAAAAAATGTGCCGTCGTCAAAATAATCTCACCGGTTCCAGCTCTGCTTCAGATGGTTGTAGCAAAAACGATTGCCGGTTCCAGCAAAAAAAACAATGCGGCAAATATAGATGGCAGCCGCCGTCCGTCGCCGCCCCCAGATCCTAGCCTATGCAGCAAAGTCAAATGCTCGATCCAGCAAAAATCAAAAGCAGTTCCGGCCAAAATTTGATGTAGCAGAAAATCATGCGGCGACGGCACCACCATCCTCTCAATTTGCAGCAACATCGAAAGCTGGTTCCAGCAAAAATTAAAAGTGGTTCCAGCAAAAAAATGAATGCAGCAAAAAGTCATGGCGGCCGCCGCCATCGCCGACCACCACCAACCCTCGCCGGTTGAAGCAAATCCCACGGCCGGTTCCAACACCGCACCTCATCGGTTGCAGCACGTCCCCCCGCGTCGGTGCCGGTCCCAGCATTTGCCGCTGCTGGACGCAGCAGCCTCCGCCGCGGACCAGCCGCTCCACTGCCGGTAAGCTGCCGTACCCCCGCAGGACGAGCATCAGGCTCGTCGTCGCCACACAGCCCTGCCACACAGCACGGGAAATCAGCGAGCTCGTGCAGGACCCCTGTATGGGTGCTCACGCGCAGTCGGATGTGGGGCCGCAGGGCGCGCGAGATCGAGGGATGCCATGGCAGAGCGACGAAGAAAAAAGGAGATGTGAAGGAGACGATAGACTCACATGCTGGTGTGAAAGAGATAAGGCAGAAAAGAGGGCAAGATTATATAAGTGCAAATGTCGCGCCTTCGACACGACTGCATGAGGCCAGAAGTGCAAATAAGAGTTTTCAGGGCTAGCTGAGTACTTCAGTACAAAATACCATTTCTTTACAGCATCTCCGAAATCTACCAAGATTCCTGACTTTTCAGGAAACAAATCGGTACAGCGTAGTGAGAAAAAATATGAGAAGGTGAATACTGCAAGTGGAATCATCGACACAAAATAATACATTCAGACGATACAATACATCTCTCAGCAGGGTCTTCTTTTGTCCACTTTCAAATGATGGATATTGAACCATCGCTTCCTGCGAAGCCGCTCTTTAGGTTTCTTTTCTTTTTTATTAGGGCCCTCTTCATCGCTCGCTGATGCCTCCATCGTCGTCGGACTCTTAGATTTCTTCTCTTTTCTTACACTTTGTTCATCATCACTTTTGGACCCTTTAGAGGATGTTTTCCCTTTGCTGTCACTGGAACTCCGCTTTAGAGTTGGGCTGTTGGTGTAGGATGCATGAATGGCCTTCCTTTCGTTGAGAAGCTCATCGATCTATGCAAGAACATGATGTGAGAACAAGGTGAGAAACATAAATAGACGTTTCAGGAATACACGTACCGTTTGCATTTCTTGAGCATATCTGCTGGTCATCTCAGTGAACTTTGCTAAAACCTGTCAATTGCAACTCTTAACAATGATGTGTTCTCACTTTAAAGGCCGTTTCCGTACAGAATTTGCAAAAGGGGAGGAGGGCATACCTCCCTATACTCGGACTCAAATTTAGACAGCTCGGACCGTTTTGCAAGTATCTTTGCCTCCACGCTTCGTAGCTTCTCCTTTTCGGTGGAAAATGGTTCAGCACATACAACCTCTAAGGTATAGGTTGCACTTTTGAAGAAATTATCGCCTAATAAAGCAAATGCTTTATATAAGCCAATACATGTTTGCCATGGATAATTTTACAGGAAGTAACATAAAGTGGCATACCATAAACAGCAAAATAATGGGTCCCTTCTTTCAGTTCATTAACTTCGCATGGTTGAAAGCCATCCAATCTCTTAAAGAATGCACTATCGGGATCCTTTGCAGCAGCAGCCTGGAAATAATTGAAGCTTGTAAAGAGGCAACCCAACAAGTAGGAAACACAAGGATAGACAACAAGACACTATTTGTATACTCACTGAATTATTATGTTCAAAACGGTACACAGGAAAGCCAAGAAAGAACATCCCAGCAGAAGTGACTTTCCCGGTCTTTGCACTATCTTCCTGCAACAGACTGATAGATATCAGCTGACATAAAGCCCAAAGCCTCAAAAGCTAGCACACTGAAAATCATAAAATCGACCAACACAACCATACTTCCAAGACATTACATTATATGCAATTAAAATTTCACCACACAAGACTGGGACTACTCCCATCACACTAGCATATCTGGTTAGGCTCAAGAAAGCTGCATGTGCGTGAATACCTGGATTTAACCAAGCTTCTGGATGGGGGATAGGATCATAAAAAGACTTTGTTAAGGTTTAGGCCATTTACACGACACAGCTTCCCGGTAAGCTTATGCACAAAGCAGTTTATAGCTGGTGTCCCTAGAGACATACGGTCCATATCTAAACCTCAGATGATGCTGGCGGACATATCTGACATTTACATGAATTAGCAAAATGCAATTTTTTAAGTTCCCTAATTATACTAAGGTGAGGGAAGTTCCAACCATACCAACAAAGCAGAGATTCTGGGCTTCACAAGCTCCAACTATTACGATGCAAGCTCAAGTTCAAAAAATCACACAAGGAGGGTTGTAAGTTGTAAGGAAACATAGTTATATGCAATAAATACATATTACGGAGAAACATGGAATAATGCACCGACGCCCATGATTTAGAATATCTTCTGGACTATGTGACACGCACCCTTTTCAGCAATAAGCGGAGATTTAGGAAAGATAAAAAGCTGATGGCAAGAAATAAATCATGCATTTTGACAGTTTGTGCTTGGCAGGTGACAAACTAGTTACAAATAGAAGCAATGTTCTTATGCGGTAAGGCATCCTAAAGCGAGCACCCACCACCTTGACGCCTAAGCGAAGACTAAGCACCTAAGGCAAGCAAAATTGTAAGGCGCCAAGGCAGGACGCCATAAAAATAATGAATAGAAGAAAATGCTGGAAATTATGTTTGTTTGGACAAAAAAAATGATAAGCCAGATAAACGTACCTGTAAGGCAAGGCTTAATCCACCATTTTCTTCAGGTTCAAAATAGAGCAACTGAAAGGAAAAAAAGACCTGCCTTAGAAATATGAACTTGTTCACGGGAGGAAACCTGAAAATTTGCTAAACTTACAGTGCAATAATACAAAATACTATGTACTGTGTACTTGATTATTAGAAATGTGATTATTCAATGCCATGGTAATCTCAAGAGAAACAAACAGTTATATGTCTTGTTGAAATAGTGCACATATCACCACAAATTTCTTAACATTCAGAATGCAAAAGGTTAACCAGATAAATTAATTGACTTATCCAAGTGCAACATTACATACAAGTAACAGATGG
Source organism: Elymus sibiricus (assembly GCA_039707655.1). Taxonomy (NCBI): domain Eukaryota; kingdom Viridiplantae; phylum Streptophyta; class Magnoliopsida; order Poales; family Poaceae; genus Elymus; species Elymus sibiricus. The sequence continues at coordinate 316,926,914 of CM077674.1, forward strand.
CGAAGCTTCTCAGCCAAAGTAATGAAATGGAGTAGTTAAGTTGTTAAATGAAATGACAGATAGATGCTAACGACGAGTTTGCAACTAACCTTGAATTTACTTTTAGCAGTTGAACGAACTCTACACACTAACCCCAATTTGGCTTCTTCTTCTGTTATGTCCACTGAATAAAAATGAGCTGATTGTTTTTCTACCTGCCAATGTGTTAAATCTAAAATATTACTCACTCGGTAAAAAGAATGCATGGAGATGAAACGACGGCGGGTAGTTGCCAACCTTCCTGCATACAGATTTGCCCAGGTGAAGCTGAGCAATCTCCACTGAGCCATTCAATGCCTCCTCTAGAACTGTTGCCGAAACTGTGGTCTTAATTGGTACTCCTAGCTTGCTGCACAAACACAACTATCACTACATAACCTCATAACCAGGCAAATATTAGAGAATAAAACAGTGTATCCTGAACAAGCTACCTAAAGAGAGCAGCAAACATTGTATTTACAGTGTTGAGACTTGATAGGTCCAGCTCTAACTCATGACTATCTGCTTCTATGGCCTGCATTGCAACAAAAGCATTAGTCACACGAGAAAAAAGCAACTCAAACTATTCAAATCAAACAACGGATAACCTCGAATCCAGAGGAATCATACTGCCGCCTTTTATCTGGATCTGACAGGATGTTGTAAGAGAATGTGGCTTCTTGGAACTTCTCAGAGGCAACGGGGTCGTCTGCGTTCTTATCTGGATGGTACCTTCAGGACAAGCGTTACCAGAAAATTACTCAAGCCGCTGTATTATTGCCCTTCGTCAAACTATTACTACTAAACAAGCTAGCTGAGAGCTACTCCCTCCGTAAAGAAGTATAAGAGTGTTTAGATCACTAAAGTAATGATCTAAACGCTCTTATATTTCTTTACAGAGGGAGTACTGAATTATATAGACATCCTGGTCTGGTCTTAACTAAAAAAAGGTCCCAAGAAATTGTGTGTCTGTTGTTGCGAGAAGTGGCAAAATTATCCGAAATTAACTAATGTTTTCATAGCAGGAGCAAATTTTATATGAAGTATGCTATACTCGGCAGAAATTTTAGCAGTTGGTATCACCCTGGTTAGCTTTTTTTGAGACACCCTGGCTAGCTGGCTGACTCGTGAGGAGCACAACAAGAGCACGAGGCCAAATCCTCGAGCTTGACTTACTTGAGGGCCATGCGGCGGAAGGCGCTCTTGATCTCCTGCTCCGTGGCATTGCGCCCCACCCCCAGCACCTCGTACGGGTCCCTCCTCTGCGCCGCGGCGCCGGCCGCCGACGCTGAGTCCTCCTTGTTCTTCGACTTGAACGACCCAAATTTGGGACCCGCCATAGACGCCGCCTCCACACCCTACGAACAGGGTAACCCTAACCAACCCACACGGCAGCAGCAGCAGCTCGCTCAGATCTTACAGCGGCGGCGGCGGCGGCGAGGAGAGCGCGCGCCGACTACCAGCCGCGGCCTTCGGCGGCGTAGGCGGCGGGAAATGGCGCCGGAAGTTTAGGCCCTAGGGATTCCGCCGGCAGCGGGGGCTGACCAGCTCCAGGCGCTGCTAATTTGGGACGGTAGCGAGGCGAGAAGAGGAGCGAAGAAGGGATGGCGACGAAACGAGGGCGAGGAGGGAGAGGCGATAGGGGAGGGGCGAAGACGAATTATTTAGGGGCCGGCATGCGGGGCCCGTCGGGCAGTGGGCCGCCTTGCCTCGTCGGACCGGGGCCTTGCCGGCCGGGTTACCGTGTCCCGGTCTCGGTCGCGCTCCGGGTCCAACCGTTGGCGAGTCGGCGGAGCCGATTTGAATGGCTCGACGGGCCCGCGCACGGTGGGGCACACGTGTAAGTGACGGGGTTAGGCACTCCAAAGGTAGAGGGTCTGTTTGTGGTCGGTGCTGTTGTGCCTCCGGTGACAGGTGGGGCCGTGTGAGCGCATGCATCAGGTCAGCTGATGCAGACCTTCGAAAAACATCAAATCGTTTGACTTTTCACTTTCACCCCAGAGGGAAAAATATCAGATACTACCTTGGGAAATATCACATCCAAAAACAGCCCAAAAAATAATATCAGAAACCTTAAATAATTAAGTTTGATTAATTGCACAAAGTGTTACTTTTCCCTAAGCGGCGGCTTGGTATACACCTCCCATCTAAGCAACACCGGCGAGACCAGTTCAAAAAAAAAAAAGGGCAAGCCCGTGGATTCGCCTACCTTCTGACTGTTGCTCCGGCGTCCGGTGACGAGGAGGAGAATTCCGATGCCTCGACTCCGGCTATTAGTTTAGGTTAGGGTTATTAGTCCTCGCAGGGGCAGCATTCGAGCGGATGGCGGCGCTTCTTCTTCGAGTTGGTCTTCCGGGCTCCGATCCTCCTTGAGTTCGTCCGTCTAGATGGAATTGACAGAGCTCCGGCGTAGATTTCTTCCGTCTCTTTGGGGCAGTGAGTCTAGAGTTTTTCGTCGTGCGCGTACGACGGCGAGATCTGGTGTCAGCCGCTTCAAATCAATGCAAGGGTTCGACGACAATGATTACGGCTCCAGGGCGCCGGTCCTTAGGGGCACGTGCTCTGACAGGGGAGCGGTGACAGCAACGCGTCGGCGGCTTGTTCTGGCGGCGTTAGTGGTCGTTCGATTGTCTAAAGATCTCGGTATAATCTTTATGATGTTTGGGTACTTTATACTTATCATGAATATTTTAATAGATTCAGGTGTTTTTCGCAAAAAATAAATAAATGATAGCTCAAATTTGAGTTGCATATACAAAAAAAAAATGACACAACGAGATGGAAAATGAAGGATTGCTTGCACACGTACTGCAGGAGCTCATCTGGCTTGATACCATGCCCAACACTCCAAGCAAAGGGCATATTCGATCATGCCATCATGCAAGATGGCTAAAGTTGTAGTGTAAACTCTAAAGAGCGGCCATCTCCAGAAGAAAGGACAAGCAAATCCCGAGCTTTCCTCGCAGGTGTTCCGGCAAATACGATACTACTCCATAAACAAGTCTCCTGCGTAATTAGCTAGACAGGTTCACAACGGCTTGTCGATGCGAACACATGCAACGACACGGCGATCAAGAGGGCCAACTGTAGCAGGGTGTACACAGGAGGATCCAATCCGAGGTCCCACTGCTTACCTGTGGAAATTGTCTGATTACAAGCAGATGGGATTAATCGACATCGGATCGTGAATGATTGACCTCAGCGTGGCCCACGGCCAGCGAGGACTGCATCCCCCTTCCAGCAGATTGGTGGTTTGATTTGCGGGAGCTCCTGGCGCGACCAGCGCGCCCGAAACGCCCGAAGTGCCCCCCCCCCCCCCACCCCCCACCCCCACCCCGACCTTCTTCAAAATATTCAAAAAAACGTATGCGATTTCAAAAAAAATGTTCGTGAAATTTTAAAAAAAATCACGACTTTTAAAAATATTCACGATTTCAAAACAATGTTCATGCATGATGCATTTTAAAAATGTTTATGATTTCGAAAAATGTTCACGGTTTAAAACTGTTCGCGAATTTTTAAAAAAATCTCGATTTTCAAAAATGTTCGTGAAGTCAAAAAATGTTCATGATTTAGAAAATTGTTCATGAATTTGTAAAAATGGTTCACGGATTAAAAAAATGTTTGCAATTTCAAAAAATATGTACATTTTTTGAATTCAATGAACAAATTTTGAATTCAAAAAATGTTCACCCTGATTTTTAAAAAATGTTCAACAATTTGAATTTCCCCCCTAGATTTTAGAAAATGTTCATGAAGTTTGGAAAGAAAGAAACAAAAAAGAAAAAACGAAAATTTAAAAATAAAGCAAATAAGAAAAAGAAAAGGAGAAAAAACCGAAAGAAACAAAAAAGAAAACCCGGTTTGGGAAGAATCTTTTTTGCAGCGGAATTTGAGAGCTTTATTCAACTAAAAGCATTCGCCGAGCAGTCCGCCAACAGGCTACTGACCAGGAAGCTAGGGGTGTCCTCGATCCAACTTTCGGTGACTGCAATCGTGCAAGCACGCTTAGCACAAATATGAGCAGGACCGTTAGCGGATCTTATTACATGTTGAATAATAAATAAATCAAAACTACTACTCAGCTCTCCAACTTCTACGAAGATCGGTGCCACGATAGAACGAGAATCGTGACAAGTGTTCCATAGATGTACGACCTCCAGGCAATTTGTTTCAAGAACAACTTTCTTGAAACCTCTGAGCTTGGCGAAAATAACTCCATCTCGTACTGCCAAGGCTTCAGCAATCATAGGGTCAGTAACCCCCTCGAAGGGTTTACACCACGCCCCAAGGAAGGAAGTCGCTGCACGAGCTACACCGCCTCCCCCCCCCCCCCCGCGACCATCTTCGTGCCTCACGGCTGCGTCCGTATTAATCTTGATGATGTCCTCATCTGGTGGGCGCCACCCATGACCCGGCAACTTTAGAGCTTGCTCCATGGGAATATCCAACAAAGCAAGTTGCTCTCTAATAATCCGGACAGAATACTTTGGGTCCATGCTTTCTTCTCCATGAGTTAGCTTGTTCCTAGCATGCCATATAGACCACATCACAAAAACAATGACCGAGCGAAGCTTGCCACTGAATCTGTCATCACATAGTATGTCCCTTGCCCACGTCTGTGGGTGTAGCCTCGGCAAATGGAAATCAAAAAGCATCTCGGCCTCATCCTAGAAGAGACGAGCGTGCAGGCATTTCAACAAGGCATGCTCAAGATCTTCCTCCATTGCCTGACAAACTTTGCAAGTACTATCAACTCTGATATGTCGATATTTCAAAGTGCACTCATCAGGAATAATTCCTTTCATGACGCGCCACCAGAATACTCTCACCTTTGGTACCACATTCAACTTCCAAATGGCGTTCCACATCTGCTGTTTATCAATTGAGGAACCGGTAACCTGCCCTTCTTCTTGAGCTAGACGCTCTTTGCGAATCATTAGAGCTCGGTACGCCGACTTTACAGAGTAGTTGCCAGAATTTTCATGTGTCCAAGCCAAAAAATCCTCCCCGCCGCCATTACGAATTGGTATGTTCAGAATAGCTTCAGCATCCGGTTGGATAAAGGTGTCACGAACTAGCTCCCGCTTCCACGTCCAATTCTCTGGATCAATCAAGTCACTTACCAGCTGAACAGCTGTGTTTGGCGGACGGAGCATTGGGACCATAGAAATGGTGGACGGAATCCAGCGATCTTGCCACACTGAGATCGTGGTGCCATCACCCACCCGCTTGATCAACCCAGCCTCAAGGGCTGCACGCCCAGCAACAATTGCTCGCCAAGTAGCAGACGCGGCACGCGGCACTGTTGCTTGCATAAAATCTGTTTCTGGAAAGTATCTTCCCTTCATCACTTGGGCACATAGGGAATTTGGATTCATCAAAAAACGCCATCCGTGCTTTCCTAGTAGTGCCAAATTAAATAGGTGCAGGTCACGAAAACCCATTCCACCCCGACTCTTCGGTGTTGCAAGCTTCTGCCATGAGATCCAATGAAGCGAGCGTTTATCAATAGAACTACTCCACCAAAATTTGGACATGCATGACGTCAAGCTTTTGCACACCTTTTTGGTCAATAAGAAACAACTCATGCTGTATGTCGGGATGGCTTGGATAATTGATTTAAGAAGCATCTCTCGTCCCGCACAAGCAAACAGTCGTTCAGACCAACCTTGCATTTTACTCCTCGATCGCTCCCCAATGTGAGCAAAGGTACCGCTAGTGATCTTGCCCACCGCCGTAGGAAGACCCAAATAGCGCTCACTGAAAGCCTCTACAAGCACATCTAGTGTATTCTTGATGTTTTGTCTGCAGGCATGTGTTGTGTTCGGACTGAAAAAATAGAACTTTTATCTCTGTTTACTCTTTGCCCTGAAGCAGCAGCATATATATTCAGGATTTCATTCAGCCGAACTGCACTTTGAACGTCAGCCTTGAGAAAAATAAGACTGTCATCCGCAAACAGAAAGTGGTTTATCCACGGAGCTCTAAAGCTTGCCCTTATACCTCTGTCAATGTGGCCATAATACTTCAGCAGCGACGAGAACCCTTTGGCACATAGCAAGAACAGGAAGGGTGACATGGGATCACCCTGCCGAAGGCCGCTGGAAGGTGTAAAGAATGGTAATAATTCACCATTGACACGCACTGAAAATCGAACCGAAGTGACACACTTCATGATCAACCTCACAAGAGAGATGCTAAAGCCCAACTTGAGTAAGATTGCTTCGAGATAGCTCCATTCTACTCTATCGTAGGCCTTCATCATGTCTAACTTTACTGCACATGAACAATTTTTCCCTCTCTTCCTTCTTTTCATAGCATGCACACTTTCAAAAGCAACAAGTACGTTATCGGTAATTAGACGTCCGGGCACAAACGCACTTTGCTCTTCACTATTGATCTTGTCCATAAAAATCCTTATCCGATTAGTAACTGCTTTGGCAGCCAACTTATAGAGTACATGACACAAGGAAATTGGACGATACTGTGTAATGGACTGTGGATTCCGTACCTTGGGTATTAGTGTAATAGAGGTGTCATTCAAACCCGCTGGTAGCTCACCGCCATTAAGAAAACCCAGAACAACACTAGTTACATCATCTTTCAGTAGTTCCCAGTGCCTCTAGAAAAAACCTGCCGTAAAGCCATCAATCCCCGGGGCCTTTGAAGGGGCCATTTGGAATAGAGCTTTGCGAATTTCATCGGGTTCAAACGGCTTATTCAGCATGGAGCTCATCTCTAAAACCTTCCCAAAACCGGACATGAGCTATTTGGGCCAGCCCATGTACGCAGCGGGGCAGCCGGAGGGTACGCGCGTGGTCGCTCGCGCACGAATAGGAGATCCCTAGATTCACACTTTGTGTTTGAACTTTGGCACTGTAGGACATTTCTAGCTCGCAGTACCGGCCCGGCCTCTCTGTAGAAGAAAGACAATGGGCCACTGGGAATCGTCGGGCTGTATATGCAGGCGGGGTGGTGCGGGCTACGGCTAAGAAGTGTCGCAAGAGGGAAGAAGGAACGTTGGGCATTTGGTAAAGCATTGCCAAATATTTGTCTCAACTCAAAGAAAAAAATTGTCAACTTTGCCACCCCTGGAAAAAAATTGTCAGCTTTGCCTAGTGATAGGTTTGGGAAAAATTGGAGCCCGACCAAATGACTGCCAATTTTCTAAAGTTGCTAAAGAATTGGCTTGCTAAAATTTAGTTGCAAACCAAGCATGCCCTAAAATTCAAGGGAAATTCGTGTGTTTGAAATGGGGTGTTGATGGCAGGTCCAATCCAAGCGCGATCGCCTCCATGCACCATAAGTTAGGGAGGTGACACACCTTGAGGATTTGGACCCTATATGTGGAGTTGCTGAGTACAAGCATGCCATGTGAGGACATGGTGAGTGTGGTCACCGCCGCATCCTCATGAGTCATGGTGCGCCAGGGCCTCATGGGTGCTCAACTTCATATATCGTCGGACCTCCACCTAGTTCTATGAGAGCATCCCGCTCCGAAGGGAGGCTGTGATGGTTGACAATATATCTCTCGCCAATTGTTAAACTCGAAAAAAAATTAATTTCACTAGGGGAGAAATTAGTGGGCAATGACAGTGACAAATCATGGCATTCTAGAGGACAAATCACATGTTGACATCTCGGCATGAAAATTCCGACACGACAAAGGAAGACCCCCACCGCTAGGATCTGCTAATGGTGGAGACGACGATGCGACATCCAGGTAGTAGAGAGGAGAGGCTGACATGGGTGTTCAACAATTTGCTAGAATTGATCCTAGATCTAGAACCAGGTCATTTTTTCAGCCATGAGATGTCGCAACCCAGGTCCAATATTGCTTACCCTGCTTTTGGCCAAGATCACACACGCTCTTACAAACCTCTTTCTGGTCTAGTTCCAGGTATTTATATACTCTACATATTCTAGAAGTATTTCTCTAGATATTTACTAACACTAAACATATATGGACATTATATACATCTAATTAGAGAAAAAAATGGAAATGTTGTTTTGTCGATTATACTCCGGTTAGAAGGAGGGCTTCCCTTTAATTAATGATTTTAACACATTCTTTAATTTCTCACACGATGACAGGAAAAAAAATCATATCTTACCATCTAGATTTGAGCAAATACAAAAGGATGATTAGATCTTGATCAAAATGACTATGGATCTCAAATTGAGAATTGATTATTTTTAATTTCACGGAGCCATACTACTCCCAAAAATTACTTAAAATTAAAATATAAAGTGTAACATGTGGCATTAAAAAGTATAACCTATTGATACGTCCCAAATGTATCTACTTTTCCAAACACTTTTGCTCTGGTTTTGGACTCTAATTTGCATGATTTGAATGGAACTAACCCGGACTGACGTTGTTTTTAGCAGAATTGCCATGGTGTTGTTTTTGTGCAGAAATAAAAGTTCTCGAATGGACCTGAAAATTTACGGAGAATTATTTCAGAATATATAAAAAAATACTGGCGCAAAGATCAACCAGAGGGGGGCCACCAGGCGCCACAAGCCTGGGGGGCGCGCCCACCCCCCCAGGGCGCGCCTGGCAGGCTTGTGGGGCCCTGCCACCTCCGTTTACCCTAATTCCAGTGCTATAAGTACCTATTCGTGGAGAAAAAATTTAGAAAAAAAATCATCGCGTTTTACGATACGAAGCCGCCGCCACCTCCTGTTCTTCATCGGGAGGGCTGATCTGGAGTCCGTTCGGGGCTCCGGAGAGGGGGATTCGACGTTGTCGTCATCATCAACCATCCTCCATCACCAATTTCATGATGCTCACCGCCGTGCGTGAGTAATTTCTTCGTAGGCTTGCTGGACGGTGATGGGTTGGATGAGATTTACCATGTAATCGAGTCAATTTGTTAGGGTTTTGATCCCTAGTATCCACTATGTTCTGAGATTGATGTTGCTATGACTTTGCTATGCTTAATGCTTGTCACTAGGGCCCGAGTGCCATGATTTCAGATCTGAACCTTTATGTTTTCATGAATATATTTGAGTTCTTGATCATATCTTGCAAGTTATATGCACCTATTATGTGTCATGATCCGCATACCCCAAGGTGACAATAATTGGGATTCTTTCCGGTGATTGTCGTAGTTTGAGGAGTTCATGTATTCACTATGTGTTAATGCTTTGTTCCGGTTCTCTATTAAAAGGAGGCCTTAATATCCCTTAGATTTTCTTATGGACCCCGCTGTCATGGGAGGGTAGGACAAAAGATGTCATGCAAGTTCTTACTATAAGCACGCATGACTATATACGGAATAAATGCCTACATTACATTGATGAATTGGAGCTATTGTGTATTGCCCTAGGTTGTGACTGTTACATGATGAATGTCATCCAACATAATTATCCATCACCGATCCAATGCCTACGCTTTTCGCATATTGATCTTTGCTAAGTTACTTTCGTTGCTGCTGCTGTTACAATCACTACAAAACTGCTTCTGTTACTGTTACTGTTACTATTACTACTGCTATCAAAATTATCATACTACTGTGCTACTAAACACTTTGCTGTAGATATTAAGTTCTCTAAGTGTGGTTGAATTGACAACTCAACTGCTAATACTCACAAATATTCTTTGGCTCCCCTTGTGTCGAATCAATAAATCTGGGTGAAATACTACCCGTGAAAGCTGTTGCGATCCCCTGTACTTGTGGGTTATCAATCTTGGATGTTTTTATATGCAATTATATATCATTTTTTGGGACTAACCTATTAACCCAGTGCCCAGTGCCAGTTGTTGTTTTCTGCTTGTTTTTGCCTTTTCAGAAAATCATTATCAAAAAGTGTCCAAACGAGAAAAAAACTTTGGATTATTTTTTTCTGGACCAGAAGAGACCCACGAAGCTTCGAGAGAAGACCAAAAGAGCCACGAGGAGGCGGCAAGCCAGGAGGGTGCGCCCAGGGGGGTAGGGCGCGCCCCCCAGGCTTGTGGGCCCCTCGTTGCCCCTCCTGACCTAATTCCAGCGCTATAAATTCCCAAATATTCCCAATATACCAAAAGGACAGAAGAGAAAACCTTTCCGCCGCCGCGAGCCTCTGTTCTTCCGCGATCCCATCTGGAGGCCTTTTCCGGTACTCTGCCGGAGGGGGAATCGATCACGGAGGGCTTCTTCATCAATCTTGCTGCCCTTCCGATGATGTGTGAGTAGTTTACCACAGACCTACGGGTCCATAGCTAGTAGCTAGATGGCTTCTTCTCTCTCTTTGTTCTTCAATACCATGTTCTCCTCGATGTTCTTGGAGTTCTATCTGATGTAATCTTCTTTTGCGATGTGTTTGTTGGGATCCGATGAATTGTGAGTTTATGATCAGATTATTCATGAGAAATATTTGAGTCTTCTCTGAACTCTTTTATGCATGATTATTATAGCTTTGTATTTCTCTCCGATATATCGATTTGGTTTGGCCTACTAGATTGATTTATCTTGCAATGGGAGAGGTGCTTTGTGATGGGTTCAATCTTGCGGTGCTCAATCCCAGTGACAGAAGGGGACATGACACGTATTTTTATTGTTGCCATTAAGGATAAAAAGATGGGGTTTAATCATATTGTTTGAGTTTACTTTGTCTACATCATGTCATCTTGCTTAAGGCGTTACTCTGTTTCATACTTAATACCCTAGATGCATGCTGGATAGCGGTCGATGGGTGGAGTAATAGTAGTAGATGCAGGCAGGAGTCGGTCTACTTGTCTAGGACGTGATGCCTATTGCTACTTGTGAGCTGCGTTGGAATTTCCCCGAAGAGGAGGGGATGATGCAGTACAGTAGAGATAAGTATTTCCCTCAGTTATGAAACCAAGGTTATCAATCCAGTAGGAGAATCACGCAACAACTCGTTAACATCACCTACACACAAAACAATAAATCCTCGCACCCAACGCGAACAAGGGGTTGTCAATCCCTTGGCGGTTAATTGCAAGATTCAATTGTATGGTGATAGATAGATAGATTGAACAAAAATACAAAATAAAATAATTAAAGTAAAATTGCAGCAAGGTATTTTTAGGATTTTCAATATATGATAAAGGTAGACCCGGGGGCCACAGTTTTCACTAGAGGCTTCTCTCTTGAAAATAGCATACGGTGGGTAAACAAATTACTGTTGGGCAATTGATAGAAAAGCAAATAATCATGACGATATCCAAGGCAATGATCATGTATATAGGCATCACGTCCGAGACAAGTAGACCGAAACGATTCTGCATCTACTACTATTACTCCACACATTGACCGCTATCTAGCATGCATCTAGAGTATTAAGTTCATAAAGAACGGAGCAACGCCTTAAGCAAGATGACATGATGTAGACAAAGTAAACTCACGCATGAATAAACCCCATCTTTTTACCCTTAATAGCAATGATACATATGTGTCATGTCCCTTTCTGTCACTGGGATTGAGCACCGCAAGATCGAACCCATTACAAAGCACCTCTCCCATTGCAAGATAAATCAATCTAGTTGGCCAAACCAAATCAATAGATCGGAGAGAAATACGAAGCTATAATAATCATGCATAAAAGAGTTCAGAGAAAACTCAAATAATATTCATGGATAATCTGATCATAAACTCACAATTCATTGGATCCCAACAAACACACCGCAAAAAGTGATTACATCGGATAGAACTCCAAGAACATCGAGGAGAACATTGTATTGAAGATCAAAAAGAGAGAAGAAGTCATCTAGCTACTAACTATGGACCCGAAGGTCTGTGGTAAACTACTCACGCATCATCGAAAGGGCAGCATGGTTGATGGAGAGCCCCTCCGTGATCGAATCCCCCTCCGGCAGAGTGCCGGAAAAGGCCTCCAGATGGGATCTCTCGAGAACAGGAAGTTGCGGCGGCGAAAAAAGTATTTCATGGACTCCTCTGTTGGTTTCCTGATTTTAGAGTATTTATAGAGGTGGAATTAGGTCAAACGGAGCAGAGGCGGGCCCACGAGGCACCAGGGCGCGCCACCCCCTGGGGCGCGCCCTGGTGGCTCGTGACCACCTCCTCTGTCTTCTGGCCCTCTCCCGGAGCTTCTAGTGTCTCTTATGTCCAGAAAAAAAATCTCCAAAAAATTTCGTGGCATTTGGACTTCGTTTGGTACTGATATTCTGAAAAACCAAAAACAGGCAAAAAACAGCAACTGGCACTGGGCACTAAGTTAATAGGTTAGTCCCAAAAATGATATATAATTACTTGTAAATGTATATAAAACATCCAAGATTGATACTATAATAGCATGGAACAATAAAAAATTATAGATACGTTGGAGACGTATCACCTATATACATGATCATTGCCATGAATCCATCATAATTATTTGCTTTTCTATCAATTACCCAACAATAATTTGTTTACCCACCGTATGCTATGTGTTCGAGAGAGAAGCCTCTAGTGAAAACTATGGCCCCCGGGTCTACTTTATCATATATAAAAAACCTAAAAATACTTTGCTGCAATTTATTTACTTTTATTTTATTTATTATTTTAGTTTATCTATTTATCTCTATAAGATTTAATCCTTGCAAATAAGCGCTAAGAGGATTGACAACCCTCTTATTTGCGTTGGGTGCAAGTGTTTGCTTTTGTGTGTGCAGGTGCGCTTAACGGAATTTTGCTTGGTTCTCCTACTGGATTGATAACCTTGGTTCTTAACTGAGGGAAATACTTATCTCTAATATACTGCATCATCCTCTCCTCTTCAGGGAAATACCAACGCAGTCTACAAGTAGCAGGAAGAATTTCTGGCGCCATTACCGGGGAGACATCATCAAAATTACCAAAAAATTGCTAGACTCTGCCGCAGGTGGTACTTTTATGGAAATTACATTGGGAGAAGCTACAAAACTTCTTGATAATATCATGACAAATTATTCTCAATGGCACACTGAACGAACTCCAACTGGTAAGAAGGTAAATTTTGTTGAAGAAATTAATACTTTGAGTGATAAGATGGATGCTTTATTGAAATTGGTTGTTAGTAAAAATGCTCAAATTGATCCTAATGATGTGCCATTGTCTACTTTGATTGAGCAAAATAATGATGCTATTGATGTGAATTTTGTCTCTAGAAATAATTTCAACAACAATGCTTATAGGGGTAATTTCAATCCTAGACCGTTTCCTGGAAATTCCTCTAATAATTATGGCAATCCTTATGGTAATTCTTATAACAATAATAATAATAATAGGATGCCCTCTGATCTTGAAAGTAATATTAAAGAATTTATTAATTCACAAAAGAATTTCAATGCTATGATAGAAGAAAAATTGAATAGAGTTGACGAATTGGCTTGGAACATGGATAGAATTGCTCATGATGTTGAAAATCTCAAAACTAAAATTTTGCCACCCAAGAATGATATAAATGAGTCTATTAAAACTATCTATGTCTCTATTAATGAAAGTAAAGAAAGGACCGCTAGATTGAGAGCTAAGCGAGAATTTCTAGAAAAAGCGATTCCACCCGGCTTCTATCGTAGTAATGATGAAGATATTAAAATGATTGGTGTCACTCCTATTGAATCATTATTTAGTAATATAAAACTTGATGAAAAAGGGACTAAAGAAGAGTCAACTTTAGATAGAAGGAGTCCCAATTGCTTGGAGGGTGATAATCTTAATGAAAAAAAATGAAAAAAGTGGGTTTGGAGAGGTCAAAACTTTAAATAGTAATGCAGCCACTACTTTTGATTACAAGTACTTTAATTATGATAGTTGTTCTTTAATTGAGTGCATTTTCTTGTTGCAATCCATGATTAATTCACCAAATTCATATGAACAAAATAAAGCTTTCACTAAACATATTGTAGAAGCCATGATGAAAGCGCATGAAGAAAAACTTGAGTTAGAAGTTTCAATTCCTAGAAAATTACAAGATGAATGGGAACCTACTATTAAAGTCAAAATTAAAGATTATGAATGTAATGCCCTTTGTGATCTTGGTGCTAGCGTTTCCACTATACCAAAGTCTTTGTGTGATGTGCTAGGTCTCACCGACATGGATCCTTGTTCCCTTAATTTGCATCTTGCGGATTCCACTATTAACAAGCCATTGGGAAGAATAAATGATGTGCTTATTCTTGCAAATAGAAATTATGTGCCCGTGGACTTTATTGTTCTTGATATTGAATGCAATCCTTCTTGCCCCATAATACTTGGTAGGCCTTTTCTACGAACAATAGGTGCTATTATTGATATGAAAGAAGGTAATATAAGATTTCAATTTCCATTAAAGAAAGGGATGGAACACTTCCCTAGAAAGAGAATTAAAGCACCTTATGAATCTATTATGAGGGCCACTTATGGAATTAACTTGAAGGATGACAAGACTTGAAACTATGCATTATGCCTAGCTAGGGGCATAAAACAATAGCGCTTGTTGGGAGGCAACCCAATGAATAAAATAAATTTTTGTTTTTACTTTCTATTCTTGAGTGTTTACAAAATTATAACCTCTTTTATGATTGTATTTTTTATCTTTTAATTAGTGTTTGTGCCAAGTAATGCCTTTGAGATGATGTAAATGATAGTATAATTGATGCTGTTTGGAAAACAAAAAGTTTTGCGTCCAGTGTTGGAATTTTAATTCTGTACTGGAGCATCAGAAAAATCTGAAATTTGTACAAAGTATTGGTATATGAATGGTTTACGTTTTCCTAATTTTTCAGAATTTTTGGAGTTACAGAAGTATGGCTTTTAAATAGATCTTTACAGACTGTTCTGTTTTAGACAGATTCTGTTTTTTGTTGCATAGTTTGCTTATTTTGATGAATCTATGGATCGTATCGGGGGGTATGAGTCATGGAGAAGTTGGAGTACAGTATCATTATGCCAATATTAAATATGAATCAATTTACAACAGTACCTAAAGTTTAAGATTTGTTTGTTATACTAACGGATCTCACGAGGTTTCTGTTGAGTTTTGTGTGCTGAAGTTTTCAAGTTTTGGGTGAGATTACGATGGACAAAGGAATAAGGAGCGGCAAGAGCCTAAGCTTGGGGATGCCCAAGGCACCCCAAGGTAATATTCAAAGAAGACTCAAGCATCTAAGCTTGGGGATGCCCCGGAAGGCATCCCCTCTTTCGTCTACAATCAATCGGTAATTCACTTGGAGCTATATTTTTATTCATCACATGATATGTGTTTTACTTGGAGCGTCTTGTGATATAGTTTGTTTGCTTTTGTTTTCTTTTTTGTTTGTCACAATCATGTTTGCTGAACACACCTTTTTGAGAGGGACACACATTATTCATGATTTGTTAGAATACTCTATGTGCTTCACTTATATCTTTTGAGCTAGGCAGTTGCTCTAGTGCTTCACTTATATCTTTTAGAGCACGGCGGTGGTTATATTTTAAAGAAATAGTTGCACTCTCATGCTTCACTTATATCTTTTTGAGAGTCTAATAATTAGCAATGGTAATATGCACGGGTTATGAATTTGGTCCTGATATGATAGGTATTCAAGAGGGATATAATAAAAAAACTTTAATGTAGATCACTGAATATGATAAGTTTGATTCCTTGCAATAGTTTTGCGATATTAAGATGGTAATATGTGGGAGGTGCTAGTAGATAATTGTGGTTTAGTAAGAATATTGGGGTTAAGGTTTGTGATTCCCGAAGCATGCACGTATGATCTGTCGTTATGCTAAGAAGTTGGAGCATGATTTATTATTGATTGTCTACCTTATGAGTGGCGGTCGGGGACGAGCGATGGACTTGTCCTACCAATCTATCCCCCTAGGAGCATGCGTAGTAGTACTTTGCTTCAAGGGCTAATAAACTTTCGCAATAAGTATGTGAGTTCTTTATGACTAATGTGAGTCCATGGATTATACACACTCTCACCTTTCCACAATTTGCTAGCCTCTTTGGTACCGTGCATTGCCCTTTCTCACATCGAGAGTTGGTGCAAACTTCGCCGGTGCATCCAAACCCCGTGATATGATACGCTCTATCACACATAAGCCTCCTTATATCTTCCTCAAAACCGCCCCCATACCTACCTATCATGGCATTTCCATAGCCATTCCGAGATATATTGCCATGCAACTTCCACCGTTCCGTTTTTATGACACACATCGTCATTGTCATATTGCTTTGCATGATCATATAGCTGACATAGTATTTGTGGCTCAGCCACCGTTCATCATTTTCATACATGTTACGCTAGCATCATTGCACATCCTGGTACACTGCCAGAGGCATTCATATAGAGTCATATTTTTGTTCTAGTATCGAGTTGTAATATTGAGTTGTAAGTAAATAAAAGTGTGATGATCATCATTATTAGAGCATTGTCCCAGTGAGGAAAGAATGGTGGAGACTAATGAGTCCTCGAAAAAGTGGGGATGAGGTCCATGAGACCGTTCTAAAAAAAAGAGGCCAAAAAAAGCCACGAAAAAAAATGAGAGAAAAAGAGAGAAGGGGCAATGTTACTATCCTTTTTACACACTTGTGCTTCAGAGTAGCACCATGTTTTTCATATAGAGAGTCTCCTATTTTGTCACTTTCATATACTAGTGGGAATTTTTCATTATAGAACTTGGCTTGTATATTCCGATGATGGGCTTCCTCAAATGTCCGAGGTCTTCATGAGCAAGCAAGTTGGATGCACACTGATGTCTACTACACAACTTATTCTTGTAGACTCGTGTTGGGCCTCCAAACGCAGAGTTTTGTAGGACAGTAGCAATTTTCCCTCAAGTGGATGACCTAAGGTTTATCAATCCGTGGGAGGCATAGGTTGAAGATGGTATCTCTCAAACAACCCTGCAACCAAATACAAGAAATCTCTTGTGTCCCCAACACACCCAATACAATGGTAAATTGTATAGGTGCACTAGTTCGGTGAAGAGATGGTGATAAAAGTGTAGTATGGATAGTAGATATAGGTTTTTGTAATCTGAAAATATAAAAACAACAAGGTAGCAAGTAACAAAAGTGAGCACAAACGGTATTGCAATGCTTAAAAACAAGGCCTAGGGTTCATACTTTCACTAGTGCAATCTCTCAACAATGCTAACATAATTGGATCATATAACCATCCCTCAACGTGCGATAAAGAATCACTCCCAAGTTCCTATTAGCGGAGAACATAAGATAGAAATTGTTTGTAGGGTACAAAACCACCTCAAAGTTATTCTTTCCGATCGATCTATTGAGCTATTCCTATAAGTGTCACAAACAGCCCTAGAGTTCGTACTAAAATAACACCATATGATACACATCAACCAACTCTAATGTCACCTAGATACTCCAGTGTCACCACAAGTATCCGTGAGTTGATTATACGATATGCATCAAACAACTTCATAATCATAATATTCAATCCACACAAAGAACTCCAAGGAGCACCCCAAAGTTTCTATCGGAGAAAAGATAATGAAAACGTGCATCAACCCCTACTCATAGATTACCCCAATGTCACCGCGGGAATCCGCGAGTTGAATGCCAAAACATATATCAAGTGAATCAATATAGTACCCCATTGTCACCATGGGTATTCATATGCAAGACATACATCAAGTGTTCTCAAATCTGAAATATTCAATCCGACAATAACGAAACCTCAAAGGGAAAAGATTCGATTCATCACAACAAAGATAGAGAGGGAAGAAACACCATATGATCCAACTTTATTAACAAAGCTCGCGATACATCAAGATCGTGCCATATCAAGAACACGAGAGAGAGAGATCAAACACATAGCTACTAGTACATACCCTCAGCCCCGAGGGTGAACTACTCCCTCCTCGTCATGGAGACCGTCGGGATGATGAAGATGGCCTCCGGTGATGATTTCCCCCCTCCGACAGGGTGCCGGAAATGGGCTATAGATGAGATCGTGGAGGTACAGAGGCTTGCGGCTGCGTAAAAACTCATCTAGGTTAACTTTCGGGGGTTTCTGAATATATATGATTTTTTGGCGTTGGAATCACGCGAAGAAGGGCCACAGGGGGGCCACGAGGCACCAGGGCGTGCCTGGGGGGTGGCTCGCCCTGGTGGCTCGTGGGGCCCATGTGGGTCTTCTGGCCTCCTCCCGAAGCTTCTAGTGTCTCTTATGTTCCAGAAAAAATCGTCAAAAAGTTTCGCCGCATTTGGACTTCATTTGATATAGATTTTCTGGAAAACCAAAAACAAGCAGAAAACAGCAACTGGCACTGGGCACTAGGTCAATATGTTAGTCCATAAAAATCATATAAAAGTGCACCAAAATCATACAAAACTATAATAAACATGGCATGAATAATTCATAAATTATAGATACGTTGGAGACGTATCAGCATCCCCAAGCTTAATTCCTGCTCGTCCTCGAGTAGGTAAATGATAAAAGAAATAATTTATGAAGTGTGAATGCTAGCATAGTGCATAAGTTTGATCAATGATAATTTCAATCACTTTTTCTAGCATCAATATATATCATAATCAGTAGCTCATCTCATAAAACTTCTCATGATCAAGTAGCAAGCTATTCACATGTTTAAAGTATAGGCCATAAACTTTCTTGAAAACTAACAAACTATGTTCTCAGTCATCAAACAATTGCAATTCATCTTATTTTTAGGAAGGGTCTATGTAAGAGCTTTGATCTAGCAAATTCCACATACTCAACCATCATTTAGTCTTCCATGATTGCTGACACTCAAAGCATATTTTTAGAACAAACCGTTTCAGTCAAACACATAGGAAGATAGGGGCTTAATGTTTCGCCTCCCAACTTATTTATCTCAGGGATAATGTCAACAATAATTACTCATGATCATCTATATTCAACTGGATATATGTGCCTGGATCTTTCCCTACCACATAATGCTTGCCAACTAAAGAATAAATAGAGCGAAATAGGGATGAACATTAATGACTCTTGCATAAAAGTAAATACAAACAAGTAAATACAGAAAAGTAAAAGATAGACCCTTCGCAGAGGGAAGCAGAGGTTGTCATGCACTTTTTGTTGTTGGATGCACAAGCCCTTAATGCAAAGGAACGTCACATTATATTGCCCCTTGTGATAGCAACCTTTATTATGCAGTTCGTCGCTTTTATTTCTTTACCATCACAAGTTCGTACAACGCTTATTTTCCTTTGCAATAAAAGATCACACATATTTTAGGAGCATTTTTTATTGCTTTTTGCACCGATGACAACTTATTTGAAGGATCTTATTCAATCCAATGGTAGATATAGTGGACTCTCATGGCAAGAAACTGGGTTTAAGGGTTTTTGGATGCACAAGTAGTATCTCTACTTAGTACGAATTTTTTGGCTAGCAAAAGATCCTAAGCAAGCACCACATGTTAGAGGATCCATGACAATATAACTTCTATGTGAATATAAACAAACATAACTCATTACGTTGTCTTCCTTGTCCAACGTCAACTACTTGATCAAGCTTGAAAATAATTAATGGGGGCTCACAATCATAGAAGATGTCCAAGATAGTATATTTATATGTGAAATTTTCTTCCTTCAAAATTCTTTCATGAATTGTTCAAGTGACCAATGCTATGTTTGTTAACTTTCAATAAATTTTACCACTTATACTTCTTGTATGTGAAGTCACTACTCCCCATGGGACAAGCATATGAAGCATATAAATTTCAAATTTATGATATCAAATTCATTTCAACAATTTACTCATAGGATATAAGTGAAGAACAAGAGTAAATGACAAACTACTCCAAAAAGATATAAGTGAAGATCAAATGAGTAGTTAAGTAAATAGGTAGCTATGTGAGGACTCTCTCTCATTTAAAAAAAATTCAGATCTTATTATTTTATTCAAACAGCAAGAAAAACAAAACAAAATGACATTCCAAGAATAGCACATATCATGTGAAGAAGCAAAAACTTAGGCTCAACCAAAACTGACCGATAATTGTTGATGAAGAAAGGTGGGATGCCTACCGGGGCATCCCCAAGCTTAGATGCTTGAGACTTCTTGAAATATTAATTTGGGATGCCTTGGGCATCCCCAAGCTTGAGCTCTTGTGTCTCCTTATGTGACGCCCCCGACTTAATCATACACGCAAATGCACACGATCAAGCCTAAGGACTCACTTGAAGATATCACAACACAACTCTAAACATAAATAAAAGTTATACAAGCTTTATATTACAAGCCAGGGGCCTCGAGGGCTCGAATACATAAGCTCGATGTCATACAAGCATCAGCGGAAGCATCAGGTATCTGAGTACAGACACAACGTTAAACAGATAGGCCTTTAAGAAGGCGGGGCAAAATAAAACATTGGATCGAAAGGCGCAGGCCTCCTGCCTGGGTGCCTCCTAACTACTCCTGGTCGTCGGAGGGCTCCTCGTAGTAGTAGTATCCGGAGGGGTAGTAGTGGTAGTAGTCGACGTCGGCTGCTGGGGCAGCTGGCTCCGGGGCTCCGTCGTATGGTCACATCAATTGTGTATGGGAAAAAGGGAAGCAAAGCAACCGTGAGTACTCATCCAAAGTACTCAGCAAGACTGACATCAGATCTATTCTAAAATATGCATCATTATCAAAGGTAGGCTGTATATGTGGACTGATTTGCAGAAATGCCAGAATAGAAGGGAAAAGCCTAGCCTATCGAAGACTAGCACCTTCAGGGTCTTGCAGCATTAGAAGAGTGCAGATTAGTTCATAAGTATAGTAGTAGCACAAGTATCAACATCGCCCAGGGATCCTTCCTCGACTCCCTGCGAGGAAGCAATCCCGGAGCTAATATATTCAACCCATTTCTAGTTGTAGAAGATCGGGATATTTTCCGAGCGTCCTGTTACTGTGGACACGGCTATTCGAATAGATATACTTCCCTGCAGGGGTGCACCAACTTACCCAACACACTCGATGACTCTGGCCGGACACACTTGCTCAGTCGATGCCCGGCCTCGGACTATTGACATGTCGTAGCCCTACCTAGGCTCAACAGAGAGGCCAGCACGCCGGTCTACATCCTAAGCACTCAGGGGTCTTGGGCCCATCGCCCTTTGCACTCCTGCGCGTTGTGTACGCGGCCGGTGAGCAGTCCTAGCCCCCTTAATACAAGCGCAGGCTTTACCAGACCAACCCGGCGCGCGCCGCTCAACTGCCGACGTCTGAAGAGCTTCGGCTGATACATACGACGCCGAGTACCCATATTATTCCCACGTGCTGGTTAGCGCGAAAAGGCCAGAGGCCTACTCAGATTACATATCCTAACCCATTAATGCATTAGGAGCGTGCGGTAATGAGCAGAGACTCACGATCCTGTGACCCCGTCGCCCCGTCTCATGGACTTACGGCAAGGGCTAAGAATGCCCGGCCGTGCCACGTATTCACCTCTCGGGCACCCTCATGGTCAACCCGATACCACATCTCTCGCGGGTACCCCTCGGGGCCGACCCGTCTTTATCCAGTTATCAGTAATAAAGTGCAAGTAATCATGTGTCCATAACATCAAGAAGGAATCCGAGGAATCACCCCCGTTGGATTCCCACTCGATGTATCCATCAAGGTGAACCCTCATGAATCACCCTCGGTGGTATTCACACTTGTGGGGTTGCACGACAGAAGCTTCGTCGGAGGTGGTGAAAGAGGAATCACCCTCGCTAATCCACAACCGACTAGTTGTACTACAGAGTCACATCGGAAGTGAGATGAGAGGTATCACCCTCGGCACTCGATATTAACTCTGCAGCGTCGAGCAACTTAAGGGGGGAATGTGTGGTGATGAACTGTTCTCAGCCCGACGATCACATCGATCGTGGCACAGGTACTAAAGCGGGGCAACTAAAGCAAGGAAAAAGGGGCCACAGATGGTTTACCATCCAACCTATACTAAGCATTTTGGATAACAGGCTGGTATCAATAACAGTTACAAGGACAGGCTATGCATTAGAATAGGATAAAACAATAGCAATAGCAAATTCTAATGCAAGCAGGAGGGAGAGAGAATAGGTGATATTGGCATGCGTCAAGGGGGGTTGCTTGCCTGGAAGCTCTGCGGCAAAGGAGGGGTCGTCGGGGATGTAGTTGGTCTCCTGAGCGGCGTCGGTCTCGGGGGCTATCGGAGAAGAAGAGGGGGAAGAAACAATAAATAAAAAGCAATCAAATGCAACACAGATGCACGACATGGTAAAATGAAGTGTTAGTGGTGACCTAATACAGTACTACATGTCGCAGACGAAGCAGGAAAATATCTGGGATATTTTCCCGGCGTTTAGGCCGATTTTAGAATACTGAACCGGAGGGGAAGGTTCCATGTTTAGGTAGTTAGGAGTGATGGTCAAGCATTTTGACCACATATTCGGATTCATCTCATTTTTCTGATCAACTTTCATGTAGAAAGTTTTTTCGATCCGAGCTACGGTTTATTTTATATTAATTTTCAAAGTTTAATTCAATTTCTGGAATTTCTGAAATTCTACTAAGTCTTAGAATCTGTTTATTGACTAGCCAATTTGTGAGGGCTATAACGGGTTATTCATAGCTCTAATGGGGATGATTCCTATAGATGATTTACTCTACTCCAAGAGTACTACCAATCCATGCCATCTGATGGCATGAACAGTGCACGTAGCTAGTTCAAATACAGCCCCAAACTAGCTTAGTCAGTAATCTGTTTCTCCAGTTTTCTCTGTTAACAGAAGATGCACTTTTGTCATTTTTGTAGCAATTAATCCATGCATCTAATGGACTTGTTCCAGTGAGATGAAATGGAGTTGGTCAAGTGTACAATCTATTCACATCATTTTTATTCATTTTCGAAGTGATTTGTTGTCTGTTTTGTTGAAGCAAAAAGGGCTAGTCAGTAAGTAGCAGCAGTACAAAGCTAGCTACTGCTACAGTACGATCAGCAATACTGTAGCAGCAGCAGTGCAGCGGCAACAGAGCACGGTCAATGGCGGTGAAGCTCGTCGTCCGGGCTCCTCCGGCCACCTCCAGACGCGCAGCTTGCACCGGGATGTTCAGCGCGACGAGACGAAGCCAGTGGTGGCTCTCGTTCGTGTCGGGGCGGTTGGAACTGAGCACGACGACGGCAATGGCGGCCGCCGCGTTCGGGCTCCGACGAAAACGGCGATACAGCGCGCTAGCATCCGAACCAAAGGTGCAGGGGGTTCCTAAGGGGCTCTACGAACACGCCAGAGCAACTAGCAGAAGCGGGGGAGCTCGGGATTGTCGCCATCGTTGCCAATGGCGGAAGGCAGAGCTCGGTTGCGCGGCGAGCTGGGCTAGAGGACGGGTTCTTCACCGGAGAGAGAGAGAGAGAAGACCAGGGGCTCACATTGCAGGCACACGAAGGCCTCTCGAGCGAGCGGGAGCGCAGAGGGAGGCAGAACGACGGCGGCGATCACCGGAGGCCGAAGATGAAGTCGCGTTCGATCCGGCGAATGTGGACTTCCCCGGCTCGAATCGCTGCTCGATGTCGACGAAGACGAACCGTGCGGATCTCCAAGACACACGCAAGCGGCTCGGGGAGGCTGGCGGGCGCGCGTTCAACGGTTGCCGCCCATGGCAGCGCTCGGGCTTGGTGGTGAGCAACGAGGGGAGGAAAGAGAGGGGAAGTGGTGGTGCCAGGCGACTCCAGGGGTGCGCGAGGGGCCAAGGGCCATCCTTATCTCGTCGCCCACCTGCTCCGTCGAGGTGTCGAGCGGAGGCCAGCGCGCGCGCCCGGCGGCGGTGGAGACGACACGGTAGGGGAGCAGGTAGACGAGGCTGTTGGCGGGCTGGGCCGTTGCTTTTTCCACCTGGGCCAGATGCACAGTGGACCTACCCTTTGCTGCTATTCCTTTTCTGTTTTCCAATTTTACTTTCTGTTTTGCTTTTCCTTTTGGCTCTAAATGCTCTTTGTAAAAAATGTGTAGTGAAATAAAACAAATACTAGGCAATACTTAGTACTGCCACAAAAAGTTTGAGAGGTGTTAGAATTCATCTGAATTTAGATCAATTGGAAAATGCATTTAATGAATTGTTTTGTTACTGTTTTTGGATGCTAACTTTTGATTAAGCAAACAAGTGCTATGGTTTTTCTCCACCATAATTATCTATGGATTATTCCCTAAATGATGAACTATTTCTCAGAGGAGTTTGTGAATTTTAAAATTTCACTTGAGATTTGAAATTTGAATTTGAGTAGAATTTCAAATGAGATTTAAAAGAAGAGATGATCAAGCACTGTTATCATTGATGAGTTGGCATAATTACAAGGTGTTCACTGTGCTTAATACATGGGGGTGTTACAATTCTCCTCCTCTAAAAGAAATTCTCGTCCCGAGAATTCAGGAGGTAGAAGGAAAGAGGTCGGGGTATTCCTCCCGAAGACGATCCTCGCATTCCCAAGTGGCTTCATCTTCAGTGTAATTTGACCACTGCACTTTAAAGAACTTGGTAGTCTTCTGGCGAGTCTGACGTTCAGCTTGATCAAGAATGCGGATCGGATGCTCCTTATAAGATAAATCATCTTGCAAATTGAACAATTCGTGATCCACTGCTCGGTGCGGGGATTCCTTGAAGCAACGGCGAAGTTGCGACACATGGAATACGTCGTGGATGTGAGAGAATTGCGGCGGCAACTCCAATTTATAAGCCACATGTCCACGTCTGGCGAGAATGCGGAAGGGGCCGATGTAGCGATGAGCTAACTTGCCCTTGATTCCGAAGCGGTGAGTGCCCTTCATCGGAGTGACACGCAGATAAGCTTGCTCACCAGGTTGGTAGATCGATCCCCAGTGTTTACGATCATAATTGCTCTTCTGGCGAGACTGAGCAGCTTTGAGATTTTCCCGCACAATACGGACTTGCTCTTCGGCGTGTTGGATAATATCCGGACCAATGAGTGGTCGTTCCCTAGTTTCTGACCAATTCAGAGGGGTTCGACACTTAAGTCCATATAACACTTCGAAGGGGGCCATTTTCAAGCTGGCTTGATAGCTGTTGTTGTAAGAGAATTCGGCATACGGGAGAGATTCTTCCCACTTCTTGCCAAATGAAATGACACAAGCACGCAGCATATCTTCAAGCACTTGATTCACTCTTTCAACTTGGCCTTGAGACTGGGGGTGATAAGTTGAACTCCAGGTAATATGAGTTCCCATAGCTTGTTGGAAACTATTCCAGAAGTGTGAGGTGAAGAGGCTGCCACGGTCTGGACTGATCTCCTTCGGAATACCGTGGAGTGATACAATTCTGGAGATATATAACTATGCTAGCTGACTAGCAGTGATCGTCTCCTTGACTGGCAGAAAGTGTGCAACTTTGGAGAGTTGGTCGACGACGACAAGAATAGCATCATGACCCTTCTGTGACCTGGGAAGACCAGTGATAAGATCCATTTGCACTTTGTCCCATTTCCACAAAGGAATAGGAAGTGGTTGTAGAATTCCAGCAGGCTTCTGATGTTCTGCTTTAACGCGACGGCAAACGTCACATTCAGCAACATATCGGGCAATATCCTGCTTCATTCTAGACCACCAGTACCTTTGTCGGAGATCAAGATACATCTTAGTACTACCCGGATGAATAGACAGTGGTGTATCATGTGCCTCCTTCATAACCTTGTCGGTCATAAGCTCGAAGCGAGGTACCACAATGCGGTCTTTGAAATACAAAGTTCCATCTTGAGCAAGCGAGAAATCCCTGTACTTTTCAAGGTGGAGATCTCTTTTCATGAGATCAACTTCAGCATCTTTAGCTTGCGCACGTTTAACAGCCTGCTCAAGGTCTGGCTGTATAACAAGGGTATTAAGAGAACCCTGTGGAACAATGCAAAGGTTCAGCTGGCGCAATTCTTCATACAGACGAGGTTGAGCTCGCTGAACCAAGAGGTTGTTGCAGTAGGACTTACGGCTCAAGGCATCTGCCATCACATTAGCCTTACCAGGGGTATAAGAAATACCACAGTCATAGTCTGTAATGGTTTCCAACCATCGCTGTTGGCGGAGATTGAGATCTGGCTGAGTAAATAAATACTTCAGACTTTGATGATCAATATATATCTCACATCGATTACCGAGAAGGTAATGTCGCCACAACTTCAATGCATATATCACTGCAGCAAGTTCAAGATCCTGCACTGGATAATTCTCTTCGTGAGGACACAACTGTCGCGAGGCATAAGCAATTACTCTGCGCTCTTGCATCAGGACACAGCCTAATCCTTGACGAGAGGCATCAAAATAAATCACAAAATCCTTGCGAGAATCCGGAGGAGCAAGCACTGGAGCAGAGGTGAGCTTGTCCTTGAGGGTCTGGAAACTTTCCTGACATTTATCTGTCCACTCAAACTTAACGCCTTTGTGAAGCAGATTAGTCAGAGGTTTGGCAATCTTAGAAAAGTTCTCGACAAAGCGACGACAATTACTTGCAAGCCCGAGAAAACTTCTGACTTGCTTGACATTCTTCGGGGGAGTCCAGTCAAGAATAGCCTGAACTCGTTCTGGGTTGACCGCAATGGTAGCAGGGTTTTTCTGACTGAGTTGTACACCGAGGTGTTTACATAAGCAGGGATTTATCACCGCTTAGATCATATTAATTTATTTGAAAGGTTAAACAGACCAATGGAAAGGAGAATGTGATAAAGAGACAAGGCATAGTCAAAGCATGACCAAGTCTGCATTGGAAGGAGGGCAAGGATGGCATTGCTGTTACCAAAAGGGTCAAATGACAGTGATTGAATCATGTATCAGGTATGCAAGAAACAACTGCAGACAATCCGGTCTCCGGGTGGATGTGATTACGAGAACCTAATGTTAGAGTTAGTAAAATCATTTAACCCGAAAAGAAGAGAGATCAGAGTCCCAGAGTATAGGTGAGGTATAAAAGATCCTAATACCACCCATTGGCGACGTGGGCCCGTAAGCCACACAGCCATGTTAGTAAAATCATTTTGCAAATTCTAGACTCAACTTCGGCCAAGGAGTTGGAAAGGGGGTTCCTACAGGGAGTCGGCTCTGATACCAACTTGTGACGCCCCCAACTTAATCGTGCACTAATCATACACGCAAATGCACACGATCAAGCCTAAGGACTCACTTAAAGATATCACAACACAACTCTAAACATAAATAAAAGTCATACAAGCTTTATATTACAAGCCAGGGGCCTCGAGGGCTTGAATAGATAAGCTCGATGTCATACAAGCATCAGCGGAAGCATCAGGTATCTGAGTA
The DNA here is from genome assembly GCA_039707655.1 of Elymus sibiricus. Lineage (NCBI taxonomy): Eukaryota > Viridiplantae > Streptophyta > Magnoliopsida > Poales > Poaceae > Elymus > Elymus sibiricus. Next base: position 316,954,106 of record CM077674.1, read on the forward strand.
CAGACACAAAGTTAAACAGATAGGCCTTTAAGAAGGCGGCGCAAAATAAAACACTAGATCGAAAGGCGCAGGCCTCCTGCCTGGGTGCCTCCTAACTACTCCTGGTCGTCGGAGGGCTCCTCGTAGTAGTAGTATTCGGAGGGGTAGTAGTGGTAGTAGTCGACGTCGGCTGCTGGGGCAGCTGGCTCCGGGGCTCCGTCGTCTGGTCGCATCAATTGTGTATGGGAAAAAGGGAAGCAAAGCAACCGTGAGTACTCATCCAAAGTACTCAGCAAGACTGACATCAGATCTATTCTAAAATATGCATCATTATCAAAGGTAGGCTGTATATGTGGACTGATTTGCAGAAATGCCAGAATAGAAGGGAAAAGCCTAGCCTATCGAAGACTAGCACCTTCAGGGTCTTGCAGCATTAGAAGAGTGCAGATTAGTTCATAAGTATAGTAGCAACACAAGTATCAACATCGCCCAAGGATCCTTCCTTGACTCCCTGCGAGGAAGCAATCCCGGAGCTAATATATTCAACCCATTTCTAGTTGTAGAAGATCGGGATATTTTCCGAGCGTCCTGTTACCATGGACATGGCTATTCGAATAGATATACTTCCCTGCAGGGGTGCACCAACTGACCCAACACGCTCGATGGCTCTGGCCGGACACACTTGCTCAGTCGATGCCCGGCCTCGGACTATTGACACGTCGTAGCCCTACCTAGGCTCAACAGAGAGGCCAGCACGCCGGTCTACATCCTAAGCACTCAGGGGTCTTGGGCCCATCGCCCTTTGCACTCCTGCGCGTTGCGTACGCGGCCGGTGAGCAGTCCTAGCCCCCTTAATACAAGCGCAGGCTTTACCAGACCAACCCGGCGCGCGCCGCTCAACTGCTGACGTCTGAAGAGCTTCGGCTGATACATATGACGCCGAGTACCCATATTATTCCCACGTGCTGGTTAGCGCGAAAAGGCCAGAGGCCTACTCAGATTACATATCCTAACCCATTAGTGCAATAGGAGCGCGCGGTAACGAGCAGAGACTCACGATCCTGTGACCCCGTCGCCCCGTCTCATGGACTTACGGCAAGGGCTAAGAATGCCCGGCCGTGCCACGTATTCACCTCTCGGGCACCCTCATGGTCAACCCGATACCACATCTCTCGCGGGTACCCCTCGGGGCCGACCCGTCTTTATCCAGTTATCAGTAATAAAGTGCAAGTAATCATGTGTCCATAACATCAAGAAGGAATCCGAGGAATCACCCCCGTTGGATTCCGACTCGATGTATCCATCAAGGTGAACCCTGATGAATCACCCTCGGTGGTATTCACACTTGCGGGAGTGTACGACAGAAGCTTCGTCGGAGGTGGTGAAAGAGGAATCACCCTCGCTAATCCACAACCGACTAGTTGTACTACAGAGTCACATCAGAAGTGAGATGAGAGGTATCACCCTCGGCACTCGATATTAACTCTGCAGCGTCGAGTAACTTAAGGGGGGAATGTGTGGTGATGAACTGTTCTCAGCCCGACGATCACATCGATCGTGGCACAGGTACTAAAGCGGGGCAACTAAAGGAAGGAAAAAGGGGCCACAGATGGTTTACCATCCAACCTATACTAAGCATTTTGGATAACAGGCTGGTATCAATAACAGTTACAAGGACAGGCTATGCATTAGAATAGGATAAAACAATAGCAATAGCAAATTCTAATACAAGCAGGAGGGAGAGAGAATAGGTGATAGTGGCATGCGTCAAGGGGGGTTGCTTGCCTGGAAGCTCTGCGGCAAAGGAGGGGTCGTCGGGGATGTAGTCGGTCTCCTGAGCGACGTCGGTCTCGGGGGCTATCGGAGAAGAAAAGGGGGAAGAAACAATAAATAAAAAGCAATCAAATGCAACACAGATGCACGGCATGCTAAAATGCAGTGTTAGTGGTGACCTAATACAGTACTACATGTCGCAGACGAAGCAGGAAAATATCTGGGATATTTTCCCGGCGTTTAGGCCGATTTTAGAATACCGAACCGGAGGGGAAGGTTCCATGTTCAGGTAGTTAGGAGTGATGGTCAAGCATTTTGACCACATATTCGGATTCATCTCATTTTTCTGATCAACTTTCATGTACAAAGTTTTTCGATCCGAGCTACGGTTTATTTTATATTAATTTTCAAAGTTTAATTCAATTTCTGGAATTTCTGAAATTCTACTAAGTCTTAGAATCTGTTTATTGACTAGCCAATTTGTGAGGGCTATAACAGGTTATTCATAGCTCTAATGGGGATGATTCCTATAGATGATTTACTCTACTCCAAGAGTACTACCAATCCATGCCATCTGATGGCATGAACAGTGCACGTAGCTAGTTCAAATACAGCCCCAAACTAGCTTAGTCAGTAATCTGTTTCTCCAGTTTTCTGTGTTAACAGAAGATGCACTTTTGTCATTTTTGTAGCAATTAATCCATGCATCTAATGGACTTGTTCCAGTGAGATGAAATGGAGTTGGTCAAGTGTACAATCTATTCACATCATTTTTATTCATTTTCGAAGTGATTTGCTGTCTGTTTTGTTGAAGCAAAAAGGGCTAGTCAGTAAGCAGCAGCAGTACAAAGCTAGCTACTGCTACAGTACGATCAGCAGTACTGTAGCAGCAGGAGTGCAGCGGCAACAGAGCACGGTCAGCGGCGGTGAAGCTCGTCGTCCGGGCTCCTCCGGTCACCTCCAGACGCGCGGCTTGCACCGGGATGTTCAGCGCGACGAGACGAAGCCAGTGGTGGCTCTCGTTCGTGTCGGGGCGGTTGGAACTGAGCACGACGACGGCAATGGCGGCCGCCGCGTTCGGGCTCCGACGAAAACGGCGATACAGCGCGCTAGCATCCGAACCAAAGGTGCAGGGGGTTCCTAAGGGGCTCTACGAACATGCCAGAGCAACTAGCAGAAGCGGGGGAGCTCGGGATTGTCGACATCGTTGCCAATGGCGGAAGGCAGAGCTCGGTTGCGCGGCGAGCTGGGCTAGAGGACGGGTTCTTCACCGGAGAGAGAGAGAGAAGACCAGGGGCTCACATTGCAGGCACACGAAGGCCTCTCGAGCGAGCGGGAGCGCAGAGGGAGGCAGAACGACGGCGGCGATCACCGGAGGCCGAAGATGAAGTCGCGTTCGATCCGGCGAATGTGGACTTCCCCGGCTCGAATCGCTGCTCGATGTCGACGAAGACGAACCGTGCGGAGCTCCAAGACACACGCAAGCGGCTCAGGGAGGCTGGCGGGCGCGCGTTCAACGGTTGCCGCCCATGGCAGTGCTCGGGCTTGGTGGAGAGCAACGAGGGGAGGAAAGAGAGGGGAAGTGGTGGTGCCAGGCGACTCCAGGGGTGCGTGAGGGGCCAAGGGCCATCCTTATCTCGTCGCCCACCTTCTTCGTCGAGGTGTCGAGCGGAGGCCAGCGCGCGCGCGCCCGGCGGCGGTGGAGACGACACGGTAGGGGAGCAGGTAGACGAGGCTGTTGGCGGGCTGGGCCGTTGCTTTTTCCACCTAGGCCAGATGCACAGTGGACCTACCCTTTGCTGCTATTCCTTTTCTGTTTTCCAATTTTACTTTCTGTTTTGCTTTTCCTTTTGGCTCTAAATGCTCTTTGTAAAAAAATGTGTAGTGAAATAAAACAAATACTAGGCAATACTTAGTACTGCCACAAAAAGTTTGAGAGGTGTTAGAATTCATCTGAATTTAGATCAATTGGAAAATGCATTTAATGAATTGTTTTGTTACTGTTTTTGGATGCTAACTTTTGATTAAGCAAACAAGTGCTATGGTTTTTCTCCACCAAAATTATCTATGGATTATTCCCTAAATGATGAACTATTTCTCAGAGGAGTTTGTGAATTTTAAAATTTCACTTGAGATTTGAAATTTGAATTTGAGTAGAATTTCAAATGAGATTTAAAAGAAGAGATGATCAAGCACTGTTATCATTGATGACTTGGCATAATTACAAGGTGTTCACTGTGCTTAATACATGGGGATGTTACACCTTAATTCCTCTCATATCACGGTTTCCCTAAATCTTAATTACTTCATCCACACAAAACTCAACAAGAACTCATGAGATAAGTTAGTATAAATCAACTCAAAACCTTAACATTCTGTACTGTAACAAATCACTAAAATTATAATTAAACATTGCATACTAAATGCCTCTGCATATTTAATACTCCTATCCTCAAATAGAAACATTAAACAAGCAAACATATGCAAACAATGCAACTATAACAGCAATCTGCCAAAACATAACAGTCTGTAAAGGGTGAATAAGAATTCATGCTTTCCTAACTCCAAAAATTCTGAAAAATTACCACGTGACAGAGAACTCATGCATGCTTACTGTGTAAAAATTTCAGATTTTTATCATGTTCTGACTATTCAGGAATATTCTAGACATAACAGAAAACTTTCTGTTTTCAAACAGCAACACTTGAACTTGCAATCTGAGCATGGTAAAGGCTATAATTGGCATTTTATTGAACTAAAAGATGCAAAACATGATTATTTATAAAACCAAGCAAATATCAACAGAAGAAAATGACGCTCCAAGCAAAACTCATATCATGTGACGAATAAAAATATAGCTCCAAGTGAGGTTACCGATAGTGTTGAAGACGAAAGAGGGGATGCCTTCCGGGGCATCCCCAAGCTTAGACGCTTGAGTCTTCCTTGAGTATTACCTTGGGGTGCCTTGGGCATCCCCAAGATTAGGGTCTTGCCACTCCTTATTCTCCTCATATCGATATCTCACCCAAAACTTGAAAACTTCAATCACACAAAACTTAACGGAACTTGTGAGATAGGTTAGTATGATAAAAATAAATCATCCACTTAGGTACTGTCAAGACAAGATTCATAATTGTTATCACATAATTTCTACTGTATTCTATCATTTCCACAATTTATATCTCATAATATAAGCTATGGAAACACTAAAATAAGCAAACTATGCATCGAAAACAGAACCTGTCAAAAACAGAACAGCATGTAGCAAGCGATTTAAAAACCATACTTCTGTACCTCCAAAAATTCTGGAAAATTAGTAAAACGTAAAAAATTTGTAACCCAATATTGTGTAAAAATTTCAGAATTTTATCATGCTCCAGTACAGAATAGAAATTCCAGCACTGGACGCAAAAGTTTCTGTTTTTGCACAGAATCAAATCAACAAGCATCCACACTATCCCAAAGGCTTTACTTGGCACATTATTGAAAGAAAACATATAAAACATGATTACTACAGTAGATTAATCATGTGAACACACAAAAACAGTAGGTATAAATATTGGGTTGTCTCCCAACAAGCGCTTTTCTTTAATGCCTTTTAGCTAGGCATGATGATTTCAATGATGCTCACATAAAAGTAAAGAATTGAAACACAAAGAGAGCATCATGAAACATATTACAAGCACATTTAAGCCTAACCCACTTACTATGCATAGGGATTTTGTGAGAAAATAGTTTATGGGAGCAAGAATCAACTAGCATAGGAAGGCAAAACAAGCATAACTTGAAAACTTTGAACATAAAGAGAGGAAACTTGATGTTGTTGAAATATATATAAGCATATCTTCCCCTCTCATAATAATTTTAAGTAGCATCATGAATGAATTCAACAATATAACTTTCACATAGAGTATTCTTTTCATGATCCACAAGCATAGAAATTTTACTACTCTCCACATAAGCAATTTTCTTCTCATTCATAATAGTGGGAGCAAATTTAACAAAATAACTATCATGAGGTACTTGATTGGCATAACCAAATTGAAAGTTAAAATCATGATGACAAGTTTCATGGTTATCATTATTCTTTATAGCATACATGTCATCACAATAATCATCATAGATAGCAACTTTGTTGTCATAATCAATTGAAACCTCTTCCAAAATAGTGGAATCATCATTAAATAAAGTCATGACCTCTCCAAATAAACTTTCATCAATATGATCATCATAAATAGGAGGCATGGTTTCATCATAACAAATTTTCTCATCAAAACTTAGGGGAGTAAAAATATCATCTTCATCAAACATAGCATCCCCAAGCTTGTGGCTTTGCATATCATTAGCATCATGGATACTCATAGAATTCATACTAACAACATTGCAATCATGCTCATCATTCAAAGATTTTATGCCAAACATTTTATTGAATTCTTCTTCTATCAATTGAGCACAATTATCGGAATCCTTATTTTCAAGAAAGACATTATAAAGATGAATAATATGAGGCAACCTCAATTCCATTTTTTTGTAGTTTTCTTTTATAAACCAAACTAGTGATAAAACAAGAAACTAAAAGATTCGATTGCAAGATCTAAAGATATACCTTCAAGCACTCACCTCCCCGGCAACGGCGCCAGAAAAGAGCTTGATGTCTACTACACAACTTATTCTTGTAGACTCGTGTTGGGCCTCCAAGCGCAGAGTTTCGTAGGACATTAGCAATTTTCCCTCAAGTGGATGACCTAAGGTTTATCAATCCGTGGGAGGCGTAGGTTGAAGATGGTATCTCTCAAACAACCCTGCAACCAAATACAAGAAATCTCTTGTGTCCCCAACGCACCCAATACAATGGTAAATTGTATAGGTGCACTAGTTCGGCGAAGAGATGGTAATAAAAGTGTAGTATGGATAGTAGATATAGGTTTTTGTAATCTGAAAATATAAAAACAGCAAGGTAGCAAGTAACAAAAGTGAGCACAAACGGTATTGCAATGCTTAAAAACCTAGGGTTCATACTTTCACTAGTGCAGTCTCTCAACAATGCTAACATAATTGGATCATATAACCATCCCTCAACGTGCGATAAAGAATCACTCCCAAGTTCCTATTAGCGGAGAACATAAGATAGAAATTGTTTGTAGGGTACGAAACCACCTCAAAGTTATTCTTTCCGATCGATCTATTGAGCTATTCCTATAAGTGTCACAAACAACCCTAGAGTTCGTACTAAAATAACACCATATGATACACATCAACCAACTCTAATGTCACCTAGATACTCCAATGTCACCACAAGTATCCGTGAGTTGATTATACGATATGCATCAAACAACTTCATAATCATAATATTCAATCCACACAAAGAACTCCAAGGAGCACCCCAAAGTTTCTATCGGAGAAAAGATAATGAAAACGTGCATCAACCCCTACGCATAGATTACCCCAATGTCACCGCGGGAATCCGCGAGTTGAATGCCAAAACATATATCAAGTGAATCAATATAATACCCCATTGTCACCACGGGTATTCATATGCAAGACATACATCAAGTGTTCTCAAATCTGAAATATTCAATCACAATAACGAAACCTCAAAGGGAAAAGATTTGATTCATCACAACAAAGATAGAGAGGGAAGAAACACCATATGATCCAACTATATTAACAATGCTCGCGATACATCAAGATCGTGCTATATCAAGAACACGAGAGAGAGAGAGATCAAACACATAGCTACTAGTACATACCCTCAGCCCCGAGGGTGAACTACTCCCTCCTCGTCATGGAGACCGCCGGGATGATGAAGATGGCCTCTGGTGATGATTTCCCCCCTCCGGCAGGGTGCCGGAAAAGGGCTGTAGATGAGATCGTGGAGGTACAGAGGCTTGCGGCATCGTAAAAACTCATCTAGGTTAACTTTCAGGGGTTTCTGAATATATATGATTTTTTGGCATTGGAATCACGCGAAGAAGGGCCACAGGGGGCCCACGAGCTAACAGGGCGCGCCTGGGGGGGGGGGGGGGTGGCGCGCCCTGGTGGCTCGTGGGGCCCCCGTGGGTCTTCTGGCCTCCTCCCGAAGCTTCTAGTGTCTCTTATGTTCCAGAAAAAATCGTCAAGAAGTTTCGCTGCATTTGGACTTCATTTGATATAGATTTTCTGGAAAACCAAAAACAAGCAGAAAACAGCAACTGGCACTGGGCACTAGGTCAATATGTTAGTCCATAAAAATCATATAAAGGCCATATAAAAGTGCACCAAAATCATACAAAACTATAATAAACATGGCATGAATACTTCATAAATTATAAATACGTTGGAGACGTATCACACACCCACTTAGTTTTCATGTTGAGCTTTCATACACTTATAGCTCTTAGTGCATCCGTTGCATGGCAATCCCTACTCCTCGCATTGACATCAATTGATGGGCATCTCCATAGCCCGTTGATTAGCCTTGTCAAAGTGAGACTATCTTCTTATTTTTGACTTCTCCTTATTTATCTCTACCACCATACTCTATTCCACCCATAGTGCTATATCCATGGCTTGCGCTCATGTATTGCGTGGGGTTCAAAAAGCGCGGGGTTGAAAAGCTGAAGCGCGTTAAAAAGTATGAACCAGTTGCTTGGCTTGTCATCGGGGTAGTGCATGATAAATACTTTGTGTTAAGAAGATGGAGCATGACAGGATTATATGATTTTGTAGGGATAACGTTCTTTAGCACTTTTATTTTGAAAGACATGATTGTTTATTAGTATGCCTGAGTATTGATGTCTTTATATCAAATTATAGACTATTGCTTTAAATCATTCGGATCTTATTATTCATACCGTAAGAGAGAGATTACATGATGAAACATGATAGGTAGCATTCCACATCAAAAATTCTGTTTTTATCATTTACCTACTCGAGGACGAGCATGAATTAAGCTTGGGGATGCTTGATACGTCTCCAACATATCTATAATTTTTGATTGTTCCATGCTATTATAGTATCAATCTTGGATGTTTTTATATGCAATTATATGCCATTATATATCATTTTTTGGGACTAACCTATTGACGGTGTGTAACACCCCAAAAATTTAACCACATTTTATTAAGTAAAATTTGGCCACAAATAAAATTTTGAATTATATTAGGTCTTTTATTTATTTCAGAGTATTGCTGTTTCTGTTTTCCAAAATTCTTCCCTCCATATAGAAAATTTTGGGGAAAATATTATGGGCTTTGGTAGTTTTCTTAAAGCATTTCTTTTATATTTTAATAACAGTAGGAAATATTTTCATAATAAAATTTTGCCCAAGATAATCATTTTTATAGCATTTCCAGCATTTGAAATGCTTCTGTTGCACTACAACTATTTTAAATAATTATTTTAAAATTCCACAAAAATTATGAGGGGTCATGTGATGCCTATAGATCACTTTTATGCAAAAACCCAATTTGGTATTTTGAAAAATTTGAGCACAACATCCTCTTTTCAATTCTGTCCCAATCCTAGGTTATAACTGCAACCCCAATTTTCCTTGATCCAAAAATTCTGAAATTATTCCACCTTATAGTCTTTCCAACCAAACCCTTAAGTCCAAAAGACCAGATCCAATTACCTCTTTTTAGCATACCAAATAAATCCTCCAAGTTTCTGTTCAGAACTGAATTCTGGTAAAACTTGCACTTGCAAGTTTTTCATTTTGTCCAACCAACTCCACCACCATTTCTACCATCCAGGGAGACACCATCCTGCCAATGTCCATAATCAACAAAAGTTCCTAGATGGCCATAGCATTTCATCAAGCACGTTGTGTGCAAGGCAGAATCATTGCATCTTCCTAACATGCATTGCACACTTACTCTTCTGGACAAACCAACATGTCCACCATTCTTAATATCTCAGTAAACACCACCTTGTAAAAGTGTAGCTCATTTGGGTCACTCTAAGACACGCTGGCATTTGGTCGAACGCGTGGTGTGCGTGTCCAGAGCACGAGCAGAGTGCTCGTTGTGCAGGCTCAGGCATCGATCTGCCGTTGCCCTCTGCTGCTCTCCCCTCTCGTCTAGGTCCTTCCCTGGATCACCGGATCAACCTCGAGGCTTGCCGACATCCTTTCCTGGCCGTTGGCGCCGACCATCACCGTCCAGAGTCGCCGCCACCGTCGTCCACACGGGCACGGCACCGCTCGCTGCACCTGGACCTATCTGAGGCCACCAGCTCGTCCCCAGCCTTAACCACCACCTACCCAAGCCCATCCGTTGCACCGGCCTCCCCACCGACCATGGCCACCACACACAACCACCTTGCCGGCGCAGTAATGGCCGCCGCCGTCGCGTCTTCTTCGGGAAACCGCCTTGCCCCGATATAAATAGACGCCCGAGCTCGCCCCGCTCTTTGTCAACTCGCCACACTCCCTTCAAGCCACCCAGGCAGCTAAACGGCCGGGAGAGGTCGTCTTCTTCCTCTCTGGCAACTTCGGCCGCCACCACTGTCCGGATGATTCCGACGCCACCCGGCCCTCCCTCTCCTCGCTTTCTTCACCACTAGCTCTCTGCAGCACCCACGAATCCATCCCCGCGCTCAATTTCTCTCAGGACCCGCCGTAGATGGAAGCCGCATCCTGCCCGACGCCACCGTCCACCGGGAGGCTCGCCGTCGGCGACTCCGTCCACTCCGGCGACCAAGAAGGGTACCCACGGGACCGCCTCGACTTCCTGAGCCCGTGGGTGGCCTCGGTTTTCCGAACGGCGCCGCCGTTCGCCGGCAAACCTCGCCGGAGCGCCGCCTCTGTTCCGGGGAGAAGACGCGCGCGGGCGACCGGTCAAACCTGACTAGTGGGCCAGGCGGGCCCACTGTCAGCGACCTGCGCCACGCCGAGCCACCCGCAAGTGGAGACGGTTGCCCCAAAAGCCGTTTTCGCGTGGAGAAAACGTAATCAACGGATACGTCTTCGACGTCGTCACCTCTTCTGCGCGGCTGGGCTTAGCCCAGTAGCGCCAGACGGCTAAACCGCGCTCAGGGCACACTTCTGCTCTTTCCTATTTTCCTTTTCCAGCAGTACTGAAATAATTCTACAGTAACCATTACAAATCCAAATTTGTTGATTCCAATTTCTACATACTCCTAAAATCATGATCTATTAATCCAGCTAGGGTGAACATTTTTCCTAAGCTTAGTTTTTTTGGATCAATTAAATAGACCATTTAGTCATTTATTTCAGCTTAGGAAATTCCTAGGATAATCATATTAACTCCAAATAACTTAATTTTTTTTCTGTAATTCCCCATTTTTCATCTAGTTTATTTTAGTATTTATTTCAAAAATTTCCAATCAACTTTTAGTACTATTTTTGCCTTATGTGGTAATTGCAATATTTTTGAAAATAGGAAAAATGGAGGGAAGAGAATTGTCAAAACTTTTGGAGTGCACCCAATCTTTCTGCATGATCAAGGCAAGCATCTTGAACACTTGATATGGTGATTGCATGGTTAAATGTTTGCAAGAAATAATTGAATCATGCATATGTTGAATTCAAATAAAATTTGCAAGCATGCACTGTTTGCATGTTTCCTCGTACCATGCAACGTGTGTTTGTCATGACTAACTTGCAGGAGCAGGTATAAGAGAAATACCATTACCGGCAGAAGGGTGATCACGTCGGAGCATGATCATGCCTTGTTGGTTATGCATGTTGGGACATGCAAGGGCTGTGGCCCTGTTGTGGTGTTGCTGTTGAAAACACACTTTATTGTGCTAACCACTGCTGGAAATACTTAAACCTCCTGAGTCGGCCGTAGATCGAGTCTTGTTCCGGTAACCCTCATACTTGTTTCGTGCTACCACTTGTCCCTGCCACAGGTAGGGTATGGTTCAGTAAGTTGTTAACCCCTTTCCCTGCACACACCGTACAGAGAGGCCGCGATGAAGGCTTCCAGATAGCGGTTATAATGCCAGTCATCGGGTCAGGGGGCATGGGTGTATCTGGCTGGGCCGAGAGGGGGGCACCCCTTGTAATCCGCGCGTATTAATAGTGATCCCATGCTATTCGAGACGATGGTCTCCCCGACTTAGAGTTTTTCTTGAACGATGCTTTGGGTGATTCCTGGTATCCGAAAAGTTAATCTGGTGTGTGCTGGTCAGGCGTGTTTTCAACCCAAAGACCGTAATGGGAATTAGCCAGCGTCGCGATGCTGGCTAAAGAAATCTCATACACGTGGGTAAAGAGTACACCCTTTGCAGAGTTATACCTATTCGAATAGCCGTGTCCGCGGTTAAGGACTATAGTCTGGGTTGGTCAAGTGTCGGTCTTAGTGTCGGTCTCCGGAGGAAATAACTAAATTGATTATGATTCAATTTTGCAGGATAATTGTTGTCACTACTGTTGTCATCATGAATATTATTGTCATCATAAATATTATTGTGGACTAACCCGTTATTTTATTTTATTTTATTTTCTGAGTGTCTCATGGGCTGGCTAGACTACCCGGGCACTCAATTTTTTTTTAATTTTCTTTTCTGAGTGTCTCATGGGCTGGCTAGACTACCCGGGCACTCAGTTTTTTTTAATTTTCATTTCTGAGTGTCTCATGGGCTGGCTAGACTACCCGGGCACTCGGTTTTATTTTCTTTTCTGAGTATCTCATGGGATGGCTAAACTACCCGGATACTCATTTATTTTCAAGACCTCTCGAGGCGTCGCTTTTAGACACCCGTTTGGCATTTCTTTTCAAGACCTCTTGAGGCGTCGCTTTTAGACACCCGTTTGGCATTTCTTTTCAAGACCTCTCGAGGCGTCGCTTTTAGACACCCGTTTGGCATTTCTTTTCAAGACCTCTCGAGGCATCGCTTTTAGACACCCATTTGGCATTTCTTTTGGATTCTCGGGCGGTCCTGTCTCGCCTGATTCTCCACTTTTATATTTACTTTTGGATTCTCGGGTGGTCCTGTCTCGCCTGATTCTCCATTAACTTTCTTTGCTTGTCACTAAAATTTTATATTTACTCTTCTGCACTGTATTAATATTTATCATGCCATGCTTTAATTTCGGTCAGCATATGCATATAATTTAACCCATCATGAACATATGCATTCGGTATATCTTTTGTTCATCATGTTTGCGAGTACATTCCAACGTACTCACTGGCATGTCCCTGGCTATTTAATTGGCCAGGTCAGGATTCCTTCGAGGAGTACTACAACGACGTCCATGCGGAGCCTAAGATAGCAACCACGCGGGATAGGAATTATCCGGGTCAGCTGTTCCTGTGGGAATGGAGCCCCATCGGCGTTGGAGAACCACGAGTCGCTTACGTCACCTGTCACCAGAAATCATTGTTGTATCATTAGACCTTTATGGTCTTGTATCCAATTCTTGTAATTGCTTGGTAATCTGTAACAAGGATGTGTCCACCAGTAACAGTAATCCTGAGACTGGTGACGACACGAGGGGTTAATTTCTGGGATATCGTGTCCCGGGAAATCCGGCCCCGACATGGTGTCCTGGACTAGGGGGTACTAACCTAGTCGGCCCATATTCCTTGGGCTAGGCTAGTGGGCTCTCATTCTTGTCAAGATGGACTCCAGAAGATACACGCAGGAGAAGGGATCAAGGCTACGTCTATCGAAGACTTGGTGCGCACTCCAAGACTCCTCCTGCCGCCTCCGCGCCTAGATACCGACCTTGTAACCCTAGATACCCTACCCGGTGTGTATATAAGCCAGAGGGTTTAGCCCTTAGAGAAGACCTCAACACAATCTCATTCACCTAGCCTTAGGACTAGATCATACGATCTCGAGGTAGATCAACTCTGTACTTGATACTTCTCCACCAATATAAACAAGAGCAGGACGTAGGGTTTTAACTCCATCAAGAGGGCCCGAACCTGGGTAAACATCGTCTCCATGTTCCTATTACTGTCTATCCGAGATCCACAGCTCGGGACCCCTACCCCGAGGTCTGCCGGTTTTTACACCGACACTGGTGCTTTCATTGAGAGTTTCGCTGTGTGATCACAAGGGATTGATGGCTCATCTGCAGATCAACTACGACAATGGCTGTGGGGACACCTATGTCCCCGGCCAGCTTTTTGTATTCGGCAGCATGATCTTTTGTGCCGAGTCGACAGGCCACCTGGCCACCGTTGAGAACTACGCTCCCGATCAGATCGTTACCTTCGGAGGACTAGAGTACACCGCGGACTCCCGCGGCGAGCTCGTCTTATCAGGCTGGACCCCCGGTCGGATGTCGGGTCCGGCAAACACCAGAGGTTCGACCTCGGGACGGATCTCCTCTGAAGACCACGAATCATGCCTCCCAACACCGCCAGTGGCTATGGAGGAACTTCCCTCCCCCTCCTCGGATAACCCTGTCGCAGTGCCTGACTCCGACGTGAATCAGAGTTCGGCCTGGGACACCAAGTCGGGCTTAGAACCGATCCCAGCGGCGGATCTCGAATCCACCCCGCTTCCTTGTATGGCAGAAAACACATCAGGCGTGCCACTGCGAGTCGATCCGGCTTATGGCTAGACCATGAACCCTGAGGAGCTATCTCACCTTAATGAGATGCTTGACCAAATTCAAAGTTTGTCAATCTCGAACTCCTTGGTTTATGATAAGATCGGACTTAAGGCCGACGATCGGGAAATTTACATCCCACCCACCACCCATCTAGTCGCCACTGTCGACGATTTAACCGATGTGCTAGACTACGGCGAGGCAACTGACATGGATGAAGATGTCGGCAGCCCTACAGACAACACCTTGCCACCCACTAACACTGGCAGGTGGAAAGCAACATCTACGTACGATGTGTACATGGTCAACACTCCCAACTCCCCTCCAAGGCGTAGGCGAAGACGCAGAAGGGGCACTAACGGGGAGCCCAGTGGGAACAACCCTACCACCGATACGGCGGCCAACGACGCAGAAGACCAAGGGGAGAACCTTCAAGCCTCCCCAGAACACCCCGTCGACCCCGAAGGCATCCCCAGGGACTCGGATCCCGACGACCTCTTTGAAGGGGCCGATGACAATTACATGCCGGAATCCGAGGAGGACGTAAGCCTTGGCATCAAGGACTTCATAGTCCCCGAAGACCCTCCTGAGCAGGAACGCTTTTGGCGGCGCCTAGTTGCTACCGCCCGAAGCATGAAGCGCAAGCAGCAACAGCTGCAGGCTAACGAGGATGCGCTAAACGACAAGTGGGTCGAAATACTTTTGGCCGAGCAATACCTCAAAGAACGGCGCCATAGTGTGCCTAAATATTATCCACGCAGGCGTTTACTGCCTGAATTTGATGATCAACTAACCGCCGAGGCACCTGACCGCCCCCCTCGAGGGCGCGACAGGCTCGCGCGGGAGGATCTCCACACCCAACCAGCCCCACGCCGTCATGGCAAGGACCATGTGGATTATCTTGACCCTCGGGACGTTCGACGTCAGATAGAGGCAAACCGGGCGCCACGCCGGTCCATTTATGGATCAAGAGGACGCGCTCCGGCCGGGCATGATGGCTACGACGCCTGGGTGGACAGGAACGGCCGCGCCCGAGATCAAACTCATACTCGGTTCTCTCTCGACGCCCGGTACGACACCACTCAGTTCCGAGGACCAGCCCACCTGATTTGTTTTACAGATTGGGTAATGGAACACCAGTTCCCCGATGGGTTTAAACCCATCAACATAGAATCTTACGATGGCACCATGGACCCAGCTATATGGGTTGAAGACTTTCTTCTCCATATACACATGGCCAATGGAGATGACCTCCATGCCATCAAGTACTTGCCGCTCAAGCTAAAGGGGCCGGTGAGACACTGGCTGAATAGCCTACCGCCCCACTCCATTGGAAGCTGGGAGGCTCTTGAAGACACCTTCAGGGCAAATTTCCAAGGAACCTACGTCCGACCTCCAGACGCCGATGACCTCAGCCGTGTCACTCAGCAGCCCGGCGAATCAGCTCGGAAATTCTGGAATCGGTTTCTTACTAAAAAGAACCAGATCATAGACTGCTCAGACGCCGAGGCCATCGCTGCATTCAGAAACAACATCCGAGATGAGTGGCTCGCCCGCCAGCTTGGCCAGGATAAACCGAGGACCATGGCAGCCCTCACCTCGCTCACGATGGTTGGCTGGCCTGCAGCACTCACGATGGTGAGGTGGGGGCCTCGGAGACTCACGACGCCAATGGCAAGCCTAAGCGCAACAAAAATAAGCGCAGCCATAGAAACGGCGGAAGCGACACAGAAGACGCAGCAGTCAATGCAGGCTTCACCGGACCTCGATCCAGACAGAGAAGAAAGCCCTTCAAAGGGAACAAGGATGGACCGAGCCAGCTCGACAAGATCCTGGATCGACCGTGCCAAATTCATGGCACTCAAGAGAAACCAGCAACCCACACTAACAAGAATTGCTGGGTCTTTAAGCAGGCTGGCAAGATAGCGACAGAGGGTCAACATAAAACCCAAAATCGCAGCGAAGACGAGGATGAACCTCGGCGGCCAAACAACGGAGGCCAGAAGAAGTTTCCTAATGAGGTAACGGAGGTAAACATGATCTATGTTACCCACATCCCTAAAAGGGAAAGGAAACGCGTACTTCGGGACATCTACGCGTTAGAGCCTGTGGCCCCGAAGTACAATCCGTGGTCGGCTTACCCGATCACATTCGACAAACACGACCATCTAACAAGCATCAGGCATGGCGGATCAGCCGCCCTCATCCTGGACCCGATCGTCGACGGTTTTCACCTGACGCGCGTCCATATGGACGGGGGGAGCAGCCTCAACTTGATCTACGAGGACACGGTAAGGAAGATGGGGATTGACTCATCTTGGATTAAGCCTAGCAGCACCACCTTTAAAGGTGTAATACCAGGGGTCGAGGCTCGCTGCACCAGAATCGTGTCCCTGGAGGTAGTATTCGGATCACCCGAGAAATTCAGGAGCGAGGAGTTAATTTTCGACATCGTACCTTTTCGCAGCGGATACCATGCACTCCTAGGACGCACCGCATTCGCCCGCTTTAATGTAGTCCCGCATTATGCTTATCTTAAGCTCAAAATGCCGGGACCCAATGGTGTTATTACAGTAAATGGTAACACTGAACGCTCTCTCTGGACGGAGGAGCAGACCGCGGCTTTCGCAGCCAAGGTGCAGGCATCCGAGGAGGCAGCCCGGGGCGGTAAACGCATCCCTAGCTCTTCGAAGCGTACGTGGGCTACGCCAGCTGACCTCGGACATGTACCTCCCCTCCCTAAATAGGGGTATGGGCTCCTCGCACGCTTCCCTTGGAGGGGGCACTACGTCCCCAGGGTGCACAACTTCGCACTAAAAATTCCCTGGGTCGTCGAGGAGCCAAGACAATGGAAACGTCAGGTCGACTAGACCGAGCAGTGACGAAACCTCGGGCTCACATGTCGGCAGGGTTCTGTCAAAGAGCTAGCCAACACTAGCATGCCCATGTGGCTTTAGCCACACAACTAACAGCTGCAGACCTCTTCGAAGGGATCGACCAGCGAACGCATCAAGCGCATACTTGGCCGAAGTTGCATACTACCAATATCAACCCCCGCTATCAACAAGGATGAGCTGGTCCACAACATGGAGACGCAGACGTGAAGCAGGAAGCGGCCTGGGCTCATAAACCCGATGACAAGATCCGACCTGTTTTCTTTTTAGTTTCTCCCTCATTATCTTTACTCGCATTGTATCTTGCATAGTTCCTTTCATCAAAAGTTCGGCATGTAAAGCTTGGCCACTGGAAATAAAGAAATCGTGCCCATAAAGGTCTTTAAATGAATTTTCTTACAAGCGCTGCCCACGAACTATGAGAACATCTCTAAGGTACAATTGCTAAAGGGCCTCGATTTTACACCCTGAAACACAAGTCCGAAGCACTCGGCATCTCGGATGTTGCATTATATGCATCAGTTTCGAACCTAGATTTTGGTCAATAGTTGGTTTGCCCGGCTCCTATGTGTACCCCTTATGTTCCCGACAAATTCGGCTAAGGGTGTAACGGGAGAACCACTACTATAGTGCCGCTAGTTCAACTGGCAGAGCGCCTCAGTGGAGAAAGCCGAAGACTGACTATCTAGGTAAGCGAAAACTGGTCGGCCATCTGAAGACCGCGTTAAGCGACGTGTCGTTAGAGATCACCCATGTTAAACGAATGGCTTCTTCCTCGAATTGGCCGAAGTGGGCATGGGCATAGACCTCGTCTGACCAAGCCTACCACTTCACTCACCGGGGGCTCGTCATCAGTCCCCACCGTCAAACTCCTACGACTAAGTGAAAGTTATAAAGCCACCATAGTCCGATTGCCTAGTCCCTATATGCGCAAGACCTCCTTCGGGAACCGAGACTTCGGCTAAAGGGTCACGAACGCCTAAAAGGGGCACCCTTCGTATATTGTACAAAGGGGTCGAAGCCGACGACTGGCCACTTTCAGTTTAACACGGTCAAACAGGAGGAATATTAAAAACAAAACATAAACACATGAGAGGAACTTAAGCCGTACTCATTAAAACAACTGATAATTTTTGATACTACACACACTTCGGTATTCTGAAGTGCTGCCTAAAAATATAATTTGTCCTTAGGACACATGGCCTCGGTAACATGGGCGCCCTGCTCCACTTCGGCAAAAAACTGCTCCGCGGTGTGCGCCTTCCCATCAGGGGGCCTGCAGCAACAACATCTGCCTCAACCTTCCGGAAGTGCGTTTTCACGCAGGCATACGCCCGCCGCGCTCCTTCCAGACACGCGGATCGCTTCCAGCGGTTGACTTGCGGGACGGCTTCTTGCAGTCGCACCAGGAGAACGAAGAAGCTGGCTGGCAACACTTCCATGGGCCACAGATTGACGCAGAGGTCTTGGAGTGTCGGCCTTGCCATCCGAAGAAGTTCCGCCAGCTGCTTCATCCGATGATTGAGCAACTGCGGCTGCGACGACTCCTGGAACTGCCTCCAGAATGCCTTCTCCGCCTCATGGCCCTCCAGTTGGCTGAAATGAAGGTCGGCGTCCGCCGCACTCTTCGGGAGATCGGCAAAGACCTCTGCAGATCGCCACAGCTGGGTGAGCTCGACGAACCCTTTGTTGCCAAATACACATTGAAGTAAATATGGCTTACCCGCGGCTACCCGCTCCACTTGCTGGATCACCTGGTGATCGGCCCTGCCCTGGGTCTGGAGCTCAGCATGAGACAGGCGTAGCTTTCGCAGCTCCTCGCCCGTCTCTTTCTCCTTTTTCTCAAGGGAATCACGTTCGAGATACATGCCCTTGAGAGTCTCCTCGACCTCCAGGACCCGCGCCTGGTCTTTCCCCCTAGCCACCTTTTCGGCGGCTAGGTCCTTTTCTGCTTTGGCCGCAGCAGCTTTCTGCTGCTCGACCTCTTGCCGAGCCGTCAGGAGCTCGGCCTTGAGCCCCTCAAGCTCGGCCAAAGTCGCTATCATTAAACCAGTTCGGCATCAGTTTTTCAAACAACAAGTTATTCTTGTTCAAAATTAACTTAAAAAAAACACGTCGCATTGGTCGCTTACCTTGAGACTGCTCGACCTGCTTGTTCATCAGGTCAAGGTCCTTTTCAGACCTCTCGAGCTTCCGGCTCATCTCCGCAATCTCCTCGGAGGTGAAGCTTGGAGCCGAGGTTGAAACCTGCATAAACACTTTCTAATGAGCCCCATGATCAATTTATTGACACTTCGGACACACATCCTGTCTTATCAGTCCTGGGGGCTACTCTTTCCTCTACACCTATATTTTGACCCCAACACCGATTTTTCAAACCGGACCTGGGCTTGGGGGCTACTCACTGGCTTGGCCGTCTGAACGCCAGGTGACGGATGTCTTCGGACAGTTACAAGGATCAATAAAGTAAATCTAAGCAGAAAATACCCTCTTTCACGTAAAGACAGAAAGATTACCTCAAAGCTCGTAATGAGGCCCTTGAAGGCCTCATGCATTCCGGCCTCTTTGGACCGGAATCCCAGCAGCGCCGTGCCGATTAGCGCGTGGTGCTCTGCCTTGAGGGAGGAGCCCGTCAAGGCTGCCTCCATCTCTTCAGTCCACCCCGCGCTAACCCGCCCTGGAACGGGAGGTGAGGGTGGAAAGACCTCGGGCCCTAGCTCCTTGGTGCTGGGCACGTGGGTCTCCGGCTGCGGCGGTGGAGCCGGAGCAGATTTCGGCTGGGCCGCCGGTTGGCCCAGCCCTTCCTGGACGACCTCGGGGACCTCGTCCCCTTGGCCTTGTGGGACCGAGGTGTCAACCTCAGCCATGACGACCGCCTCTTCGACCCCTGCTGCGTCAACCTGAGGGGCAGGAGTCGACGTCACCTCGCCCTGCCCTTCTAGAGCTGGGGCAACATGGTCTGACGTTCCGCTGGTGGGCGGCAACCCGCTGGAGGAGTCGCTAAGGCGTGCCCTAGGTGGGCTGTAGAAAAATATTCATGTGGCATTAGTCCTGCCGAAAAGACTTAATGTAAAGATAAATACAAAGGACAGCGGCGTACCTTCGAGGTGCCGGCTTCTTCCTCCCCAACGCGAGGGGGTCATCTTCGGACTTGTCGGAGAGCACGTTCTTCTCCGACGGCTGGGGCTTGTCGGCCGCCCCGGCCGAGGTTTCTTTCAACCACTTTTGGCTTGTAGGCCGAGCTCCGGCCTCGGCGTCTTCTGACGCTGCCCTCTTCCCCTTTGGGGGAAGGTTCTCCTCGTCCTCCCCCCATCGCTTTCGTGGGTGGAGGAGGCGTGGGTCTCCTCGGACCGGGTGACCGAGGTCTCCCACCTCTGATGACCTGTCGTGCCCTTCTTGGGCTTCGGCGCCCTGGGGATCACCACGTGCGGCTCCTCGGTGAGGAGCGCAGTAAGCAGAGGGGACCTCTCCCCCTCCGGAAGTGGTGCCGGGCACAGCATCTGCTGCACCTTGTTCACCCAGTTCTGCAAACACGGAATGGGTCGATTCATCAAAGCCTGTCCCACTTAGCAGGAGAAGGATATGAACGTGTATATTGAACACTTACCGGTGTGGTGGTGTAGCCGACCTCGAAGCCGAGGTCCCTCCCCTCCTCGGGGATCTTGTCCTTGGGCAGCTTGAAGAGTCGCGTCCACATCCTAGCCAGGGAGGAGCGGAAGAAGTTGAGGACGGACCCTGCATCCTCGGATTTGTGCTCCCACATCAGGGTGGCCCGGAGTTGGAGCGGGAGGATGCGGCGATGGAGCATGACGTTGAGCACGTCGGGCAGTTGGAGTTTCTTCTTGAGGGACCACCACTGGATCTTCTTGATCAGTGTCTCCACCTCCTCTGGGTTTCCCCAGATGACGCCCTTCTCCTTCCAGGACTTGAGCTTCCTTGGAGGCCCAGCCGAAAAGGCTGGGAACTCGGTCTGGCCAGCGGCAAGCGGCTCAGTGATATAGAACCACTCGTGCTGCCATTCCTTGACGGTCTCGATGAAGGTGCCCTGGAACCAGTCGGCACCTTGGTTCTTGCTGACCATGGCGCCTCCACACTCTGCCAGATCGGAGCCGCTGGACTTCAGCTTAACGCCGAAGATCTTCAGCCATAGGCCGAAGTGCGGCTCGATGCGGAGGAAGGCCTCGCACACCATGATGAAGGAGGCGAGGTGGAGAATGGAGTTCGGGGCCATGTGGTGGAAGTCGAGCCCATAGTAGAACATCACCCAGCGCACGAATGGGTGCAGCGGGAACCCTAAGCCTCTGATGAGTGATGACCCACAAGTATAGGGGATCAATCGTAGTCCTTTCGATAAGTAAGAGTGTCGAACCCAACGAGGAGCAGAAGGAAATGACAAGCGGTTTTCAGCAAGGTATTTTCTGCAAGCAGTAAAATTGTCGGTAGCAAGTAGTTTGATAGCAAGATAATTTGTAACAAGTGACAAGTAGCAATAGTAACAAGCTCTCTCCTATTCTTCATCCACGAACTAGCAGGAACGTAGGAGCACAAGAGGGTTATCATCTTCTGAAATGATTGGCTTTCGATCTGCTTTCCAAGAGGTGGTTTCTGACATGACCAGAAAGAGTGGAATTCTTGTTAGGATTGGCATGTCAAGTTGCTTTCTCGGACCCTAACATAAACCACCTTATCCTCACTCAGATTGTTCTTTTGGACTGAGCAGAAGCACGACCTCTATCTGACGTTTTCTCTATCCCTTCTAATCTCTCAATGGCATTTCCATCTCTCGATTCAATCAATCAAGTAAGTCCGGATGACACTTGTCTTTATTTAGTATTTCCCCGGCTATTCAGCCATTACTTGCATCTCAGGTTCTTTGTACCCTTTTTTAGTGCCATGCACACTGAGGTTTCTGGCATGACCGAATCTTTTGAGAATATCGCTTATTACGTTAATTTCTTCATCTTGATGTACTCAATCCATTCAAATTCCATAATTCCAATGCTATAGTGCCATTTTTGAGTTCCTGTTTAACGACGACGCAAGTGTATTTCAGCAGTGGATGTTCCCTTCTTTTGTTTTTTGATTTACATGTTTTGGCTCGCTTTCATCTTTTTCTGCGGCTAACTAGTATAGAAAATCCAAGTAGACGTTGTTCTTAAACTCCATAAGGATTAGAAGGTGGTTCTACCTTGTTGGATGGCATTCGTAAGCAGCTATGATATTTCTTATCTTTGATTAAGCGAAGCAACCTGGGATCTTTCAAGAAATGAGATCCGGGTATATAGTCATGATCTAGTGTTTAAGGATTTTATGACTGACCTCCTTATGAGTCATTTTCTTTACAATGAAATTCCGTTAGCTCTGTTTCCTCGCTTCCTCCGGCAAAAAGAGGATAATAGGTACCCCGCTGCTTGATCATTAAACCTGAAAGGGGATTTTTTCTAATAAAAAGGTATGCATCTATAAAAGGCCAGAAGGAATATTTCCCTGGATTGACTAGTAGTGAAGATTATACATCATAGGTGCGCCCCTTGACCCGAGGAATTGATCGACAAATCATAGGCACCAACTGGACCAGGGCATCTAAATTCTTGTTAATATCTTCTTCGGCGATTGGCACCTGGTTATATCCTGAGTGGGCATCCAAGAGGCTCAATACAAGCTGCCGAATCTACCATTAGGTCAGCTATCGGCATTGGATACTCGTCCTTTGGAGTGGCAAGATTCCTGTTTCTGAAGTCAACACATAACCGCTGACTTGCCATTCTTTTGAATCACTGGTTCTATATTTAGATATCCCCGGATGTTCAACTTCAAGGCTAGGGCTGAGATGCTCATTAGTGAAAGACCAACAATCCAATCCAATAATCTTCTCGTTTCATCAATCCAAGTCAGAAGTGGCTTCGAATCAAGTCAT
This sequence comes from Elymus sibiricus, assembly GCA_039707655.1. NCBI lineage: Eukaryota > Viridiplantae > Streptophyta > Magnoliopsida > Poales > Poaceae > Elymus > Elymus sibiricus. The sequence continues at coordinate 316,977,180 of CM077674.1, forward strand.
TTTAGTTCATCCTTTTTCGATCGATGAGAAAGAAAAGAAATAAGGGATTCTGCGGCTCAAGTCTCTGAGCTTGATTGCACATAGGGTGAGAGAAATCTACCTTCTACTAAGGTGTACTGTGTGTAGGGCCCTGCTAAGTCTTAAAGACCAACTTGAGGACTCAAGCCAACCGCTGACTGACTTCTCGATGGCCCGATAAAAGCAATTAGAAAACAAATCTAAGTAGTTCCACACACAGAGCTTTGTTTGAAAGACAGAGGTATGTTCGTAAAGGTAGGCTAGGCGCAGCGCAATCCTTAGAAAGCATACCTAGATTCAAAGCCCACTCTTTCCTTCAGCTTCCACTGCTGTCTTATGCGGCAAATAACCACCTAGGGAGTAGAAGTTTCTTATTGTTTTCGGTCTTTTTTTTGCCTAGTTGTCTCTATTTCGATTGCATTCTATGTCAACAGGTTTTTTTTGCTTTATCGATAACTATCTCCTCTTGATGGAAGAACAGAAATCTCATTTGATTCGCTAGGAATAGGAAAAATTGGAATAAGCAGATGGGAGATTGGATTGGGACGACCCGTAGGTATTCGAAGATCCTTTGGGCTTAAATGAAATAGACTAATAAAGACATTCACATAGAGCACACGATTCGCTCCCGAAAGGAGGGTCTCATGCTTGTAAACTAGCATATATCTTGCACAGAATGAACCTTCCTTCAGTCACAACGAGAAGCACTATCGGGGTCTGAACGAATAGAAAACACAATCAACACTTCATATCAAAGTCAACCAACGTTTATCATATAGAGCGGAATCTTCATTCTAATTTTATTAGCCAACCCTCCCTCGAGTCATATGCTTTCTGATCACTCTCCTATGCTGGTTACTTTTCTTTCAAATGTTACGTCGTTGCAGGTCCTCGCCCTTCAGGTTGAAGGAGATGTGTACTCGACTTCCTTTAAGTAAGTGGTGGCCCATAATAGTAGAGATGTATAACAACAAAAGGGACTATCGGAGGATGTGTCGAGCCATGGCCTAGCCCAAGCTGTCGATGATCACCTAGCGCTATCAATTAACGTAGGGAACGTACACTACTATGAATGGTTCTACACATGCCGTAACAAAGCTAAAGGAAGCCGATCAATCGAGTACGAACCTACACTGTGGCCGTTGTTCGAAAGTCAACCGGAAACCGAGCCCTAACCTTTAATTGATGAGAATTTCAATACCCCTACTACTCGTATGTATTGGCGTGGGTTCGTATGTAAACATTCGTATTGGCTTAGCAGAGCACTTCGTATCCCGCCACAACCGATCCTTTGCTTCCTTCTCACTCAGCTTTTTGACTCAACAGTCGTTCCCCATGTTACACAAAGCTACGTATACAGGGGTAGTTGTTCATCCCTTTTGCTCGTGACATATCCCCTCGCTCTGTCTTCTATTCCTTCTGTGCGTTACATTACTAAGGCCATCGGTCTTATGGAAAGAGAAGGCATATAATCGACTCTTTGACCGGCTTTGCTTCTTTCGTGATTCACATAGATTGGAATTCACTTTCTTTAGGGCATGGCTAGTTTCGGGTTTTCTAAAACCATCGCCCAACTCTTTCTTATTCAGACATGCCAACTGATATGTTGGATTAACAAGCTAGGGAATAATTGGGGCTTATGTGGACCCCTTCCCTTTAATTTAAGAAAGAGGTCTTCCTAGCTGACTTGAAACTAGATCTTCTTCTGAGTTTCGTTCTCAATGGCTTGTGAATTGTTGTACTGCCTGTTTCACTCTCTTCTAAGGGATCTCCTCCTATGGAGGTATGTAAAGTGGGTTCTATCGCATTTTCCATCTTAGGGCGAGCAATATAAGCAATTCTGGTATCAACAGATACATATAGATCCAATTCTGGGTTTTGGGGATGGATTTCTCACAACCCTGAGGTGCTTGCTAATCTCTCAGACGAGTCGATGTCAATAGCAATTCTGATGAAACATCTTAAACATCTTTAGTGCCTTTTGCCTTTGAGCTCAATCGATCAAAAGAAAGGGAATATAACCTACCCCTCATTGTCCTTCAATCATGGTGCAATGAATATCGTAGATAGAGTGATTTCGATCTCATATAGCTAGCTTTCCTTTCAAAGTGAAACGATTTTCCTTTTACGTTGAGATATTTGAATTGGATTTTTTTTCACCACTACTATCGTAACGCACAGAAAACACTAACGTTTCCGCTCGCTTTCAACCACTGCCACTTTACCTGAGCACTGTGACGCAGTCGGTCAAGTATTGAGTTTCTGCTAGTATATCAAGGACTTATGAGAACTGAAAAGAAAAAAACTAAAAAAGGAATTCTCATAGTTCATTGAATTAAGGGAGGACCATTCGTGGGGGGTTCGTGGAAGGGTTGGGTTCGATTCCCTTTATACGCGATGTGGCGAAAAAGACTGATTCAACGAAATATGCCATGCCAGCATTAAGATTTAAAATGTGTTGTCTACTTCCAGGAAATGTTCGGAACAGAGAACTTTCTCTAATCCAACGTCGTATTCTCCAAAGATTGAGGAACAAGAGTAGATCCATTAAAAGAAATCTTTCTCGGAGAGAAAATCTAAACAGTAACATCAAATCACAAACTACACGAAAGTTGTCTCTTTATTATGGGGATTTACCCATAAGTAGGGGTGGGCACTATAAAACCGAAAACCAAAAAACCAAACCGAACCGAATCGTATTAACCGATTTGTCGATTAATTTGGTGGTTCGATTTTTGTTTCGGTGGGAAATTTTAAGGTTCTTCGGTCTTTTGTTTTTGTTCGGTTTTCAGTACCCAGAAACCGAATAGACCAAACAAACCGATATGTAAGATACCCCATGTAATACCTTTGCTTCCAAAAGTGCAATAGTTTGCAGGCATCACATATTTCCCCGCACATAATACATTTCAGGTTTGATGTGATTTTTTTACTTAATTATGTTTACTAGTTTGCTTGACCGAATATACCATAGAATTATATTAAGGTTGCTAGCTTTCGTTATTATTTTTATGCATATTATACAATCCAAATCAGTGCTCTTGAGTCATTACACTTCTACTGACAAGTGCATGTATTTCGGTTTTTCGGTTAACCGAACAAACCGAACCGATATATTATGGTCAATATGGTTCGGTTTCTAAATTTTGTGTGATTATTTCGGTTTCTATTTCTTGAAAACCGAAATTATAAAAAACCAAATAAACCGAACCGTATTAACCATATAAACCGAACGCCCAGCCCTACCCATAAGGGAGATGCACATAGGAAGAGAACGAACTTCATATATCCCTTTTTTACTCAATCAAGAAACAAGATCGGACGTGATTCTGGTTCGTCTCCATTTTAGTGACACTCAAATCACAAACTACACGAAAGTCATCGAAGGGTTTGTTTGAATAATGGACTGGTAACCATTACTCATTTGAAAGTTTCCCACGGTGATCTAATATCTTTTAAAGAAAATGACGCGAGAACCCGCGGTTTTGATATAAGGAGATCTTTATATATCGACATATCAGTTGGAAAAATCATAGGAAAATTCCTATCGGCCATATCAGTTGGAAAAAGAAGAGGAAAATTCCTACCGGCCAGAATCTGGAGAAGAACAAAAACAGAATGGTTCCGCTTACTCACAACTCAGAGGGGATGCCGCTTACTACTCAAATCCATGGAATTGCAAGAGTTGCGTTCTTATATGCAGGAAGAAAACTTTGAAAGAACAAAGAAGTTTGGATCCGCAAAAGTATGCTTAGGCAGTTCCTTCGCTGAGCACAATAGAAAGAAGAGGAATTTGTTTCATTTCAAATACTTCTTCTTATTGAAAAGAGGGAAGGAGAAAAACCGAAATCTTCCTACTCGAACAATAAGTCCTTTTGTTTACAAGTCTTCTTTATATAGTAATTCGACCTATTGCTTCGGATCCCCGTTTACTAGGAAGATAAGAATCAAAAGGATCAAACTACCTACTCATTATTCGGAGGTGAATCATAGAACACTAAAAGCTGTGGTATCTTATGGACCTAACATAGGTCACATCCCTCACGACATAAGATTGAAAGATCCAAACCTTCCTCTTCAGAGCGGAAACGGACGTGGCCAAAACATATAAAAAAAGACCGGCCTAGTCGCTCATAGGGACATATCTATCCGGATAGAGGATAGTCTAGATCAATTTGGAGAAAAATCTCTCTATATATAGATAGGTATCTCTGTGGATAGAGATAAAGATAGGGATCCCTATAAATCGAAATATATGGAAAAAGTGCACTTTTTGACTACTACTACTATTTCTTAGACTTTTTCAAGGAAACATCGTTTTTTCGATTTTGACTGAATTGGTCGGTGTGTAGACGAGCAAGCAGAGCCCAGGAAAGAGGTCAGATCGTCATAGAGCAGTCGACTATAAGTATAAGACTGCTGGCCTGAGAGAAGGCAGTCTCTCTCGGGAAACATGGCCCAATTTCTCTTCTTTCTTTTCACACGGGCAACAATTGGGAATAAAACAGACCATGAACATGAGTTTAAAATGTAAAAAAAAGGGAAGAGTGCATTCTCCACTTTCTTATCTCGAAAATGCGTAATATAGTGATGTCATGTGTTTGTTTCTCTGAAAAGGTGGATTGGACCTTAGGGCAAACAGTAGTGCCAGGTTCCATTGTGGAACGGTCGTTTGCCGGTGACCTTTGTCCGCTGTAGTACGAGTGACTGGCGCATCGCATCCAATCTCTCATGTCAATGAGTCAGTTAGAAAACTGCTCCAAATGAATCAGTGATTTCCCCTTTATTTCCCTCGGAGCGCAAGGGGAAACAAGATTGAGAATGAATTAAAACACACCAAATGTTTCATTTTTCCTATTATCAGTGGTCAGCTCTGATACAAACCTGGGGAAAAATAACCTGGAACGGCTTCTTTATACTCGAAAGCCGTTGCCTTTCCAACTCGAAAGAACGAAGTTGCGAATAAAGAAATTCTCGATTGTGTGGGTGTGAAGTCTACCGTCAAGCTAGTTTCTAGTCAGTCTAGCTCTTTCTTTCTCACGGCGTGGACTCGAACCACAATTTCTCCTTTTAGTGGATCGTGATTTGGTCTGTCGTCCTCATTATAGTCCTCCTAGAATCCAAGGCATTTCATCGGAATACATCCTGTCTTTTCACCTTTGTAGTCCTATGCATAGTAAGTACTATAGCCCCAATCATAGCTACTAATAAAATCAGACTAGAAACCAAAAACCAGACGGAATAGTAGGTATAAAGTAAATTGCCCAATGTTTCCAAATTAGTCCAACTTCGTACCTTTCCGGTATAAACCGTATATCTCAGAGAGGTCGTATTTCTGTGGGTTGGTAGTAATGGAATGGTTTCATTATCTAAAATGAAGAACATTTCCCACCAAAAGATCAGTCCAATAATACCACTCACTGGTAAATAGCGCAATACTTCTTCGTGAATCTCCGCTATTTGAATATTGAACATCATAACCACGAATAGGAATGAAACGACAATAGCTCCTATATGAACTACTGGGGAGATCATAGCGGAGAAGTCGAGACCTAACAAAATAAGTAAACCAGAAGTGTCGCAAAAGACTAGGATGGGAAACAAAACGGAATGTACCGGATTTTTAGCATGTACAACCATCAAACCAGAGACCAAAGCAGGGCTCGACAAAACAGAAAGTATCATGGTAGGTCGTCCTCCCTTGAAATGGAACTTGAATGCTGGAGCAAGAAGACGCATTCAAGTCGATCTATTACAACTAGCGCGGTTGTTCGTATTTCATTTTCTTCTTCCAAGCCGACGCTCTTCTTATAAAAGAAAGCACTCACTGAATTACTTACTGAATCTCGTCTTTCTCTCGGCGCCAAGAATTTTGACGTGTCCGGGTTGATCAGAGGTTTGGCTTGCTTCTCCCCCACCCTCGCCTATGAAATGGATAACCCTTGCTGCCATAGCAGCAGGATTTTAAGGGCTTCTGTCGAAGCGGAATAGGAGGAAGCCATGCATTCTTTCAAGAATCTCCAAACCCCCCCTTTACCTTCTCTTTCTATTCTATAAAAAGGCGAACATCTAATCTTGGCCCGGTCGCCTTTCTATGAAGGCGAGCAGCCCGGCCCCCATGTTGAAATTTGGATATTAAGGAAGCCGTATTTCGCAATAGCAGCTCCGAGAAGCTGGGCTTAGGGTGCGCCTCCTGCGGTCGTTTCAGTGACTCAATTGGCTGGCTTCCCTCAGCTCAGACTGGTGTCGCCACCTCTCCCAGGACCGGAATGATTATCCCCGCCCGATGGGTCTACATTCATCCCTGAATGTCGTCGGGTACTCTTCACTTCCCCACCATTCTTGTAACTGTCACCTGTAATCCGCACAGGTGTGTCCGCACCCCCTAGAGTGGACGAGAAAGAAAGGATTTTTTCTCGGAGCAACCCCCCAGGTTCCAGACCCAGGAGTTCACTTTCCCGTATGAGCATTCGGTACATATATAAGTCAGTGGAAGAGTCAAAGGGTCACCACTACTGGGGATCTCCCCCCTTATCTTAGAAGGGTCGTCTGAGGGTTCGCCGCGGTTCATTGCTGTGCTTACACACTAGGCTACCCTTCTCCGAAAGCTCCGCGGGACCACCTATCACTAGTCTTCGGCCGGAGGGGTTTATTGCACAAAAAGGCCGGGACGCGGGCTCCCGCAGAGGAAAGCCCAACGAATGTCAGATGCAAAGCCCCGCACCTCATTAAGATCATATTGGCATACTCTCCTAAAAAAAGAGCAGACCCCATTGAAGACGGGAGTGAGGTACAACAAGGCCATTTCCGTCCACCTTCTCACGGAGCCGTACGTGGACGTTACCGCTCATACAGCTCCCAGCCAGCAAGCAGTTAGCTTTCCTCTAGAAGTCATGGAAGTGTGGATAAATCGACAGAAGGTTTTTATTTCTTAAAAAATCGCCCTAACCGTCCTAAATATGGATGGAGAGCGGTCTCGAGTTTTTCGGGGTCCTCGAGATCGCATTTTAGGTCGAGTAGAGACGCTAGGGAGTCTGTGGGCTTCCCTTGGCATTTCAAGATGGCCTCTATCGTCTTTTCGAGAGCCTCCCGTTTGCCCGTCAAGGGGCATTTGACATCCAGAGACAAAAGCAGTCCCACACGAAACTGGGAATTTTCCCAATGGACGTAACCAGCTCTACTTTCGCGGTCTCAGAAGGAGAAGCCCCGAACGCTTGCAGTTGCTTTTTTCTCTTTATTCCTTCTAAGCGAGCCTCTAAAGACTCTACTCCTACTTTAAACTTAGAGTCTAATTCTTCCAATTCTTCCAAAGACAAAGTAGAACTTCGTTTTGAGGAGTTTGCCCCCCGTTCGCCACCGTCCAGCCGGCGGCTACTCTGGGATGGATCGAGGTTTAGGCCAACAGAGGGGGCTTGCTCCCTTTCTTCTGGAGCTAAGGAAGGACCTGCGGGTGGCGTTTCCGGTAAAGGGGGAATCTCAAGGAGGGTCTCCAGACCTTCGAAGTGCCCCACCACCAGGGTTGGCGTTGTGTCGACGACCCCCTCTGGCTCCG